>CM021109.1:601672381-602272381 GCA_007115665.2 Sequoiadendron giganteum
TTCAAGATGGAAGTTGAGACACAATTTCTCAACAATCTCCCACTTGGCGAATACTTTCAGCTTCCTCATGATATCAAACCTCATTGATGATCATAGGCCCCAAGGCCCATCGATTTTGTGCACCACTTGAACTTGCCTGTGCTCACTGGCTTTGTCAAAGCATCTGCAACATTCTTCAAGGTGTCAACCTTTTCCAAACTGACCTTGCCATCTTCAACTATATCCCTTACAAAGTGATATTGCACATCTATGTGCTTGGTCCTAGCATGAAAGGTAGGATTATTTGCCAAACAAATGGCACTTTGATTGTCACAGCAAATTGAAATCTACCCAGCATTAAATCCAATGTCTGAACACAAACGCCTTAGCCACACTGCCTCCTTGTAAGCATGAGTTACTGCCATATACTCAGCCTCTATCGTTGATAAAGCAACAACAACTTGCCTTTTGCTTATCCAGCTGATTGCTCCACCATTAAGCATGAAAGTGTATCCACTGGTGGATCTCCTGCTGTCAGTGTCACCTCCCTAATCCGAATCAACATATCCCTGAATGTTGAGAGTCCTTTGTGATGCAACCATATTGCTATGGTAGCACAAAGCATAATCTAAGGTACCCTTCAAATCCCTTAACACTCTCTTCACAACATCTCAATGCGATCTCCCCGTATTTTCCATGAACCGGCTTAGAACTCCCACTACTTGGGCAATGTCTGGTCTTGTGCAGACCATAGCATACATCAAACTACCAACAACACTTCCATAAGGCACACTGGTCATGTCCTCCATCTCAGTAGAAGATTTTGGACAGTCTTCAGTAGATAGTTTCAATCCTTGCATGATTGGAACAACTAGCTACTTGTAGTCATTCATGTTAAACCTCTCTAGAACGGTTTTCACATACTTACTCTGACTGAGCCAAAGTTTTCTGTTTGTTCTATCCCTAGTTATCTCCATTCCAAGAATGTACCTTGCTGCTCCAAGATCTTTCATTTCGAACTTAGCAAACAACTGAGTTTTAAGGTTAGAAATCATAGTCTTGCTATTACCAATGAATAACATGTCATCCACATATAGAGTAATAACAAGCACACGATCATTCTCACATTTATAATAGATGCAATGATCAGATTTTGATCTCACAAACCCAATTGACAATACAAATGTGTCAAATTTCTAGTACCACATTCTAGGAGATTGCTTTAGACCATAGAGAGATTTATTTAACTTGTAGACTAGATTTTGTTTACCTCTTTCAACAAAATGCTTAGGCTATGACATGTAAATGTCTTCTTCCAGCTCACCATGGAGAAATGTTGTCTTCACATCCATCTACTCAATTTCAAAGTCATATATAACTGCCAATGACAACAAAATTCAGATGAATGTCAGCTTTGCTACAGGGGAAAAGATCTCTCCATAATCAATTCCCTCAACTTGGGAAAAACCCTTTACAACCAGTCGTGCCTTATACTTCTCAACACTGCCATCAAGGCCTATCTTCCTTTTGAATATCCACTTACAGCCAATAGGCTTTCACCCTTTAGGAAGTGGTACTAACTTCCAGGTATCATTCTTTTTCAAGGAATCCATCTCCTCATTCATGGCTTCTAGCCAAGAACTTGAATTAGCCATGCTGATTGCTTCTTTCATAGTCCTAGGCTCATCAGTGTTGGTAATTAAAGCATAAGCATAGTTTGAATCTAACATAGAGAAACCATACCTTTCTGGTTGCCGTCTTTCTCGTGTAGATATCCTTATAGGTTGAGGTTGTTCTTCATCATCAGAACTTCCACAACTGCTTGAGCTCTCCTCAATCTTAGGTACACCATGCAGCTCTTCCCTTTCTGGAGTTTGGGGAATCTCAACTGCATCCTTTTTCTTATCACTCTGATTTGTCTCAAGCTGCAGATCACTTACTGAAGGTTTCAGCTCACGAAAAATCATGCTTCTGCTATACAAAACCTTCTTAGTAATAGGGTTCCAAAGCTTGTATCCTTTCACACCAACTCCATAGCCGATGAGAATATATTTGACAACCTTGTTATCTAACTTAGATCTCTTTTCATTTGGCACATGAACATATGCCTCACAACCAAAGACACAGACATGTCTCAAAGAGGGCTTCTTACCAGACCATGCTTCCAAAGGTGTTTTTTCAACAAGAGTATAGTAGGGAGATCTATTTAATAGATAACATGTTGTAGCCATAGCCTTAGCCCAGAACTTCTACTCTAGACCAGCACCACTCAGTATACTCCTTGCCTTTTCCATCAGCATCCTATTCAACCTTTCAACAACTCCATTTTGCTATGGAGTGTAGGGGGTTGTCTTATGCCTTTTAATTCCATGATCAGTGCAATACCTTTCAAAATCTACAAAACAAAACTCACCTCCATTGTCTGTCCTTAAACACTTTATTTTCTTTCTAGTCTGATTTTCTACCAAAGATTTAAACTCTTTAAATTGACTGAACACTTCTGATTTACTTTTAAGAAAGTATACAAATGCCCTTCTCGAACAGTGATCAATAAAAGAAACATAATATCTAGAGTTTGATAATGAAGGAACATTAACTAAACCAAAAACATTAGAATGAACATAATCCAGTATACCAGAAGATTTGTGAGGACTAGAGGAAAAACAAACATGGTGTTGCTTTCCATAGATGCAATGTTCACAAAAATCGAACTCAAGGTTACAATCATCAAGCCCTTCTACAAGATTTTTATTCTTCAAGGTTTTTAAACCTTTCTCATCAATGTGACCAAGTCTATGATGCCATAACATGGTCTTCTCTACTAGGAGTTTTACCTCCAAAGCATTTGCAAACAGAGAAGAGTCTTCATCTTTCTCTATAGGTGCAGAATTACATGACTTTACAGAGGCACTGTTACAAAGAATAGGTCATGCATCCAGCTTGTACAGAGTGTCATTATGAACACCCTTATTTAGAACCATTGCACGTCTAGCCATTTTACAACCTTTACAAGAAAAAGAAACTTCTACACTAGCATCATTTAACTTACTAACAAAAGGAAGATTTCAAGCCAAAACTGGAATATGAAGAACACCACCTATTCCTTTGACTCTCCCATCAGGAAATTGAATTCTGACTCTTCCTTTGCCAACAATCTCTAGTGTTGAATCACTTTCCAAATACACTTTTTCACCATCATATTTCTCATACTTTGAGAACCAATCTCTATGGGATGTTATGTGGAAAGAGGCACCAGAGTCAATAAGCTAGACATCATCATATGCTTGAGTTGCCAAGGCTACAATGAAGGTGTCTACATCACTATGAGAAGATTCATTATCAGAAGCATTCTTCTTCTTCTTCTCTTTACAATCCCTTCGGATGTGACCAGGTTGCCCACAGTTCCAACATTTTACCTTGGAATTTTTACCAGGAGACTTTGATCTCCCTTTAGACCTGGATTTCGACTTGTTGTCTTTCTTCTTGCCTTTATCCTTTGGTCTACCTCGAACAACAAGAGCCTCTTTGGCCATCTCAGAAGATTTCCTTCGCATTTCTTCAGACAAAAGTGAAGCAACCACATCATCCATCTTGAAAGAAGTGGTTGTGCTTCCAATAGCCATCACAAGATGATCCCAACTATCTGGTAATGAACATAATAGGAGCATGCAATGATCCTCCTCCTCAATCTTTACACCTATAGATGTCATCTGAGTAACACTCATGTTAAACGAGTTCAGATGGTCTACAACAGATGCACCTTCATCCATTTTCACGGAATACAACTTCTTCCTCAAGAATAACTTATTTACTAGAGACTTTTCCTAATAAATGTCACCAAGATTTTTCCACAAAGAAGTTGCAGACGTCTCCTCATGAACATTTAGGAGCATAGAATCAGCTAGACTAAGTCTTATCAAACCTCTTTCTTTTCTATCAGTAAGATCCCAAGCTTCTTGGGTTGTATTTTATGGCTTAGTTCTAGACACTGCAATCCACAGGTCTCTATCCACAAGTAGGTCTTGAATCTTGAGTTTCCATAACTCGAAATTGCTGCCATTAAACTTCTCAATCTTAACTCTATCAGATGTACTTGCCATCTCCAACCAGAAATAAGTTTATCAATGCAAGAATCCCACTAGAAATAATATTCGCACACAAAACTGCACTTTTCCTTCAAAGATAACAAAATCGGCCAAGCTCTGATACAACTATGAAGGGAAAGAGGGCTATATCTAATGACCCAACAGTGCGGAATCCTTTCCCTTAACACCAATACAATAGAGGAGTGAAGCATAAACTGATTCTAATAGCTTCTAAAACTACTTGAAATGCATACAACCATTGAAATGAGATAACAGAGAATGAGCAAACACAAATGACATAATATTTTACATGGGAAAACCTTTTCAGGTAAAAAACCCACCACACAAAGTCAAGTCTATTGTATTATAGTAATGAATTGATTACATACAATTTCTGAACTTCTTTGTTCTGCTCACAATCACCTAGAGAGATTCGGATCCATTGTTACAATGTTTTCTCAACATACAAATCGAACTCTCTCCCAGAACTTACATTCTTCTTCTTTTTCAGCTTCTTCATCCTGTGACTTCAACTTGTTCTATATCTCTCCCAGAACTTACATTCTTCTTTTTTAGCTTCTTCAACCTATGACTTCAACTTGTTCTATATCTCTCCCAGAACTTACGTTCTTCTTCTTTTTCAGCTTCTTCAAATTGTTCTATATCTCTCCTAGAACTTATGTTCTTCTTCTTTTTCAGCTTCTTCAACCTACGACTTCAACTTGTTCTATATCTCTCCCAGAACTTACACAAGGCGTATATATAACCAAACACCTGCTAGATAATGAAAGTCAAACTCTGCAATCAATGCCATCAGCTAATGGCCGACCAAGAAAATCCAACTGAACACGCAATTAGAAGAGCCCATGCCAAGTCCTGCATCAAGCCACCTAGGCATTCAATGCCATGCCAAAAATGGGTTCGGCTCCACCAACTTACGTTGGCCATGCACCTGCAGCAATAACTATTTCGGTAACCCTCCAATTAGCAATCGGTCAGACTACCACATGTCGCCATCCCATTGCCTATCATAACTGACAGAGAGATCAACTCATCCAATCAGACACCGAGCACGTACAAGACTTCCACGTCTTTTACGACCCTGCCGGAGCCGAAGTCAGAACGGGAACCAGAAACGGAAACTGGACTTTACCGAAAGTTTAGGTTCAGGAACCTTTTCAGTTCTACCTCTGCCAACTGTAGGGAAGAGCAAGCCCAAGACAGTTCAGCCCCGAGGAAGTCAACGCGAAGTCAAACCAGAAGACAGGGCTGGCGTCAGAGTCGGATCAGAATCGAAAATAGAAACATGACTTTACCAAAAGTTCCATGTTCAAGAAGCATTTTGGTTACGCCTCTGACAACTGCAAGAAACAACAAACTCCAACTAGATCAAAATGGAGGAAACCGTCTCAAGGAAAATCCAATCCACAAGGAAGACCAAATTGCACAAGTAGGAATTGGATCCGGAGCCAGAATGGAAACAGAAATGGGAACCTTACAAACTACCACAATTAAGTTCCAAAACTGGTTCCGCCTCTGCTAGAGACAACCTGAAAAACCTTAAGAAAGTGGGGAGCAAAGTAGAAGCCGGAACGAGAATAGAAACTGGAACAAGGCAAAAGGAATAATGCCAAGTTCCATCCCAGTTCTACCTCCGCCAGACAAAGTAAAAGGCACAAAAAATCACCAAGGAAAAAGAATGAGGACTTCAAGCTGGAAGTTGAGGCACAATTTCTCAACAAGTATACCATAGTAAAATATGGTTGCAAGTTTTTTCTAACTCCTTTGATGGAAGATCATAAGGGTAAGGAAAAGGTAATTATGTATGGAAGGAAAGTGCTTGTAAGAATTGTGAATAAAGATAAAAGGGTGAGTATTGTAAATAGTTCAAGGTCTGATAATGTTCACACAATAGATGAGAATGTTGTTTCAAGTATGTTGATCGTGAATTGGAATGAAAATGTGTTGATAGGGACCATGGTGTGTCCTTTGATTCAGAATAAAGTTTCAATTACTAAAGAGACTACAAGTACAGAGTTTGCTGACACTATAGGACAATGGTACAAAATGTTGGTAAGACATTGCGACTAGTAATAAGGGTAAAAGAACAAAGTGCACAAAGACTTGAGGATAGATATAAGAAACAAAATGAGATAAAGAAATTTCATGGTAATGGTACTTCTAACAATTTTTTTTGTGTAGGTATAGGAAAATGGAAAAAAAAAAATTGGTCAAAGAGTGGGAAGAGGACAGACATCAGGTCTGAGCCTAAAAGCCCAGTCACTTCCAAGTACAAACATAGTTCAAGGTGCAGGGCAGATTGAAAAAGCATAGTGCATGGAGCAATGGAAGGAGATTATGGGTTAGAAGAAGATGTATGAGGGATGATGGATCTGGTATCAACCTCAACTCATGAGGCATGAGTTTTTTCCAGTGGGGTTGTATGGTGCAAGAGCGCCTAGAACCATAATGCAAAATTTGATGTGGTGAAATGTAACTAGGAGAAATTTGAATAAGTCTAGGTTAGTAAGGGGGTGTGAAAGTTTTTTTCATGTCTAAATAAGGTTTAAAAGACCATTTGAAATGTATTCAGGGGTTTAGAAAACTTTGATGTTCAAAGATCAAAAAAGTGTCAATGAAAGATGTAATGTTATTCTAAAAGTTGTCATTTTTCAATTTAGGAGAATATGAATAGTCATTGGAATTATAGAGTCAGTTGTGATCAGTTAAGGGGTATTTTTGAATTAGGAATGCATAAAATCATCTTGAAGGCTTGAATGGAGGCAGTCCAAACATTTTGTGAAAGAATTCCAGAAGAATACCAACATTTATGAGTATATTTACTATGTTTTCCATCTTCTCTTTATTCGTTTGAAGGTCTTATTTTAATTTTAGAGGAAGATCTCATTTGAATTTTGTCACTGCCTATAATAGACCAGCAAGGTCTGAGTTTTCAAATTTAATTAAAGTAAAGCTATTCCTCCTACTGTTGCTTTATGTATCTCAAAGGAATGGAATGTAATATGGTAGATTAACTATTCTAACAGGTTTGGAGACATCATAAATCATTTTGGTGGCTTGGAGGTGATGCCCTAGGGCTGGGCAGAGCACTGTTCCATGTGCAATTGAGGTAACAACGTATGGTCTTGATGAAATACTATTTTTACTAGTTATATAAGGGATTGATGAGTGAGATCGGGCTATTTGTGAAGTGTTTGAGGCATTAGTTTGGTTGGGAAGCTCTTAGATATAGGATTTCCATGAGAACCCTTGTGATTTTGCTTGTAAGTGAGGGTTTGTATGATCAGTGATTTAAAGGCCTTGTATTAGGAAATAAATTGGAGAATTTGGTGTTTTGTCACATGTTAGTTGACTATTTGAAGAGTTTTTGTAGAGAGCAAGTGGTTGTGAAAGACTTCCGTTGTAAAAGAACACTAATTGAGTAGCCTTTTGCAAGGTGGTTGTATTGAATGTCACTATTGGTTTTGACATATGTTATGTAAGGCCCAAAAGCATATCTTAATCCATCTTTTATTTGGCAAGTGTTTTGAGAAGTTTGATTGAAAAGACCCTTAAACCAAGTTGTTAGTGCTATAAGGACAAACTTGAGAAAATGTTGCTAATTGAAGGGTTTGAGTGATTTGTCTTTTAAAATTTCTTCGAGGTTATTGTATTAAAATTTTGAAAGATTATAACACCCCCATACTACATCAAAATCTAGGCCACCCATGGCTTCACTCCATGAAAGTTGTCCCTTTGGTTGTACATTGTTGGAAAGAAGCCATAGTGAGAGGGGGGGTGAATTAGTGTTGTGCAAAAATTAGCCTTAGCAATCTCTAAATTTAAAGCATCAATAACATTTGTTCACAATGCATAAACAAGAAAGTAAAAACAACACCATAACACCAATACTTTTATGTGGAAACCTTATTAGGGGAAAAACCATGGTGGATGGCCAATCCACAAGTATCATTCTGAGTATACTCAAAAGTGAAGATTACAATGGAATTCACTTACATCTAGGCACACTACCTAGAGCTCACTGCTCAAGAAATAAGGGGCTTGATGCCCATGAGTTCAAATTAAAACCATCTGAATTGAGATGATAGCATCTAAAATTCTTGTTTATTGTTCCAGATTAAGCACAATAATATATTTTCACTTCTACAGACTGAATCTGCAATTCTACTCTGCTTTGCTCATGCACACAACATAGATATTCTATGCGCAAGTGAAACTATGCATTATCAGACCTCTACTCTACTCTAACTCATTGTTCAGACTTCAACACAATTCCTATGCCATACAAAATGATACAAAATACCAAGTATATATATATTTGCAACATAGGACTTATTTACACTCTATCGGCTTCAACAAAACATAAGAAAATTACAAATTTCGGCTCACATTATGAGAAATATACAATGCATATCCTCAAAGGTCAGCCATAACTTGTCTAGGACCCAAAAAATTACATACACACATAGATATACTTAATTACTTCATTCCCATACATTTGTGACTTAATGCATTCAAGAGGTCGGCGTTAATACAAGAAATTTTGAGAAAACACCAACTGAATCTTCTAACTTCCACATTATCAGGTACGAGCCGCTGCATTTTAGAAGAAATAAAGATAATATGCCAAAAAAATATTCTAGAGAATGTGAAAAACAAAATAATAACTAGAAATGATCTTATAGATCAAAGAACACTGTGTTGCCAGATACTTTGTTCTTGTTTGACAATTCTGAGTCTTCTTGCCGGTAGGACCAAATGATGGAGTGCGAACCAGATAGATGATTATGATTGCCATCAATGACAACACCAAGTGAACCTTGTAGTGTCTCTTGCCAAAAATATTCCCCTTGGGCATTGATGGCAACACTTAGTGAAAAATGATTGAGTGTCGGATGAGTACCAAGATATACTGTATCACTCAAAAATTCAAAAATGTAATTCGATGTAATTCTCCAATTCTCCCCTAAGAAGATTAATTTTTTTTCACTCTATTCCTTGTCCCCCTTTAACATCAATGGAAAAGGTAGGCGTCAAGTTCCAAAAAATGGTATCGATTCACAAAAACTGTTTGAGCAAAAAACTGTAACTTACATGAGTTGAAAAATATCAGAAAAGTCTTTCTTTAGATAAATTAGATTTGTGTCCCAAATCCTTTTAAGACTTTCTAAAATTGTGATTTGACCACATATCAGATAGGATTGAGTCTCCACGGAATCCAATTTGGATGGATCTGCAACTCCTAAATATTCCTCTCCTTCTTTGAGAGAACTTGAACATATGTCAAGTTTTGGACAGATGATGCTCCGAAGTTCACAACTTCTGGCAACATTTTTTTCATTTTCATATTTCAACCTTTGTGTATTACTGAGCAGAGACAACACTTCTCCTTCTACTTTCCCAACACTACTGGTTACCAGATCAAATGCTTTTGAGATAGAATTTAGCTTGAGTTCCAGCTCCTTGACCTTCTTTCCATTCTCGTCTAACAATTTTGAGAAAGATAGGCATGCTTTGTAAATATTTCCACCCTTAGACAAAGCATCCTTTACATTCTTAATGCATGTAGTTAGGATTGTTTTATCTTGAATAATCAACTCTTTCATGCCACTAAATCTTTTAGCATCAAATTGTTTCTGTACTTTTTTCATTGTTGATTTTTCAAATGATTCAAAATGAGTTTCAATAGAACTGATTAGCCTTTTTAGCTAATAGGAGGATGAGCTAGCTAGATCTTTTACATAAGATGGAATTAATTTATTCAATACCCCGGATGCTAGATTTAACAATTCGTTGTCCTCAATGTGAGATTTCAATAGCTCGTCTCTTGCTTGAGCTTGAGTGAGTGTAGCTACTCTCATCTTCTGAACTAGGCTTAAGGTAGACAGGTGAATAGGACCTTAGATCAATTCTGGATCCATTTCTTCCTTTTGTGCAACCAAATTTTTTTTTACGATTTTAACAGTGTCTCTTGTAGTAATCAGAACTGCTTTCTTCTCCTCAACAAGTGTTTCCTCAGCTAAAGGTGTGGGATTTACTTCAAATATTTCTACCTTTTCAACTAAAATATTTTTAGGTGCCTCCACTACGATGGGAATTTCAGTGTTAGCATCAGTACCAACATTATCATCAGCATTATCATCAACATTCCCTTCTTCTACTTCATTTACCAATTCAGGTAAAACATTATCAACATGGGTTTCCTTAGTCACAATATCAATTCTTTCATTTAACAGTATTTCTTTTAGAATTTCTTCAGTTTCCTTTGTGACTTCTTCTATTTCACCAATCATAAGTTTGTTGACCCTTTTTTTACTCTTGAACATCTTTTGTGTTTTGTTTAGGAGTGCCTTAATTTCATCTAGAGACATAGCTGGACATAGTTCAACTAGAATCCTTTCTCTCATTTACTCTTCATTTCTAGCACTTAATCTCCTTGCTTCCAGAATTTCATATAAATTTTTTGGAAAACTATCCATTATTTCAATTAGAACTTTATTGAAAGCATTCATCTATTTTATAGTTGCCTCTTCTAGAATTCTTTTATTAGAAACATTGAAAGATTCATACCATTTCAGAAGTGGTTTTAAATTTCCATCCTGAACCATAGCTTTCTCAATAGCTTGCACAGACATACCTAATTTATTTGTCTTTGCTTTCTTCTTGGCTTGATCACCTTCACCAGAAGGATTTCTTTGTGTGACTATGGTTGCTTTAGTACCTTGAACTTGGATCTCTTTGATTTCTTTATTATATTTTCTCTCCTCATCATCTGAGATAGCCATATATACTCTTTTTCTTTTCTTCTTTCCTTCCTTTCTAGATCTTTCGGGCTCAATTTTTATGGGAGTGACCTTTTCTGCAAGAACTGGCTAAGATACAGAGCTTATTGTAGTCCTAGCTTAGCTGGATGGTACTACCAGACTAGCTGACTTTACTTTTGATGCTTCCTTAGCATCTTGTCTTGCTGCTTCATCTTCAACTATTTTCTGTCTAGCTTCTTTGATAAAATCTAGAGATATTCCCATGCTTTCTGCGAGAATCTTAACTTCTTTTCTCACTCACTTGGTAGCAATAGGATTTCTCAACTCACTGTGAACCTATTTGTCCTTTTTAGCATATCATCTGAACCTCTCTTTTGTTAGATCAAATTGTTTTCTCAAAATGTGTTGAGCATATATGTCCAGGACTACTCCACCGAATTCATAACCCATAGGCATAATCCAGATTGTTCTAGGATCAACGGCCTCCATCATACACTAATCAATGTTCACCATAAAACAAATAGAATCTTTGTATTTTTCCATAATAGAGGTAGGAATCCTTTCTCTTATTTGAATCATAGCCTATAAATCTTTGAAATATCCCCACATAGTAGCATTCCTTGATTTCATTTCCCCGGTGCTATACAACAGATCTCTGCTTTGTTCGATTATCAGAGTGTCTTTTCTCTACTAAACTTTACTAACTCCTAGAATCTCATTCATGAGATAACAGAACAAGAACAAAAGAAAGGTACCATATTTGAGTGATTTTTTCTTATCCTTCTTAATTTTGGCCAGATTTTCCATTAGTTGAATCCTTAGCAACTCACATAGATCGAATTCAGCATTTTCTTTAACCATCTGGTAGGTTGTATAAATTGTTGTGTCAGATACAGAGTTTTCTCGGCTAGAATGGTAGATTTTCTAACCTATGACCATGGATACAAATTTTACATCTATATCAATGATGTTGTCTATGGTCATTGCCCTTCTGTCATAAGTTGATCCTATTGCATTCGTGATAGTTTGATTTTTCACATTTTTGAGAATGGGCAGCCCATCAAAGGAATTCAAACCGGTTATGACACTAATGGCTTCCTTAGTGATTTTGAATAGAATGGTAAGCCACATGAATTCATCATGCACTTGACTTAGGACATATTAAACCCATTTCTCTTCCATAAACATGAGGAATTTAGCCATATGTACAAATTTCTTTGTTTCCAAACTTTTATGCTCTAGCTTTACATGGAATTCTTCATCAAAAATGTGGTGATTATATAGATTCAAAAGTTGGGAGCTACCTAGTTCTTCAATATTTTCATGAATATAAACCCTAATATCTTCTATGCAAAACTCCATGTGTGACCAATGAAAATTCTCGTAAAGGATCAGTTTCAAGAGATTTATAGGGATGCCATTTAAATTTTGTTCAAGGATGATCCTTGACTTCTACTACCAAAGGAGTACTCATTTCACCCAAATCACAAACTTGTAGAGTTTCTGTAAAATACCTTTTTTGCCAGATTGCAATTTGAAATGCTAAATCACTTCCAATGCTTGGATTTCACCTCAAATCACCAAAGGTCATTTATGAGCTCTCAACACTTCTTCTCTTCAAAATGAAAGGTGAGAAATGAAGTGTGAAATGACTTTTTATTCTTTTCCACACCTAACACTTTAGTCACAATAAATTTTGTAACCCTAATACATCTAGTTATACTGTATTTGTACATAGTGGCAAATAAAGCATTTGTAGACCTCTATTTTGACATACTGATTCCTCTAATGAATTCACTAGCATTTGTTGATCGATTATGCATCTACTGAGCATATTCGCATCCTGTGTCACTTTCCGGTTAGGGGCTCATCTAATTTTCTTTGACAACTCCCCCTAGGCCATGGGCCTGAGACTAATTCCTGGAGGGATTACCCGAAGCATGTTCTGGTGATGGCATACTCTCTTATGTAAAAGGTTCTTTCATTACCCCTTTCTTCTATATTTTTTGCCTCACTGTATTTGTAGTGATTTTCCCTTTTCCTTTGATGTCTTTTTGCATATTTTTCTTTTGGTTTATCAAACCTTTTCTGTTCCAGCAATATGTTACTATATGACCAATTTTTTTGCAATAGTAGCATACAACATTTCTTTTTCCAGAAAATTTATTCCATTGATTTCCTCTTGATCTACACTGGCTAGCAGTATGGCCAACTCTATTGCATGTGTAACATCTGACACTTCGATGAAATTGATTCATCATACTTTTGCATTCAATTGACTTATGACATATCCTATGACAATTGAAACATTGACCTGAAAAAATGTGGACCACTTTGATACATCCTAATTCTACACTGAGAAGCCATATGTCCAAATTTATTGCATTTGAAATAGTATCCACTAAATTTATGAGCATTAGGTTGTCTTACCTAATACCTTCCAGGTTTATTCATTTGGTTTCCTTTAATAAATTGCCTTTCTTCAAAATCCTTTTGTCTAGATTTTGAGCTTTCTCCTTTCTCAAATCCAAGACCTCTTTTGTCACCATGAGTCCTTTGATTATCAATTAGTTCATTTAGCATGGGTGATATAGATTTGAGCTTTTCCTTGTATTCATTTGCATTAACAAGCTCATTTCTAACATCAATCAAATATTTTTCAAGTGCTTCTTCACTATTTTTGGATATTTCCAATTCATCATTCAATCGACTAAATAGCTCTGATGTTTCTTTTAGGGATTCTGGAAGTATTTCTTTGTTCTTATTTCTATCTTCAATTTATTTGGTCATCCTAATCATGATGGATTCCATTTCAACTTTCAAAACTGTATTCTCTTGATCAAGCTTCTCACATTCCTTTGTCTTATCTTTCAAGGTCTTACTAGATTGATAATCTTCAGTGATCTTGTTATCATTCTATTGAATTTGATCACAAAGTTCCTTTCTCTTTTCTCTTGACTTATTGATTTTGTCCTTCGGGGACTAAATTAATATTTCTGCATCGTCGAAATTTTCTTGTATTTTTTGGACTTCAACTTTTGACTAATCAAGGTCATCTAGGGCCACCATAAGTTGTTGTTCAAGATTTCTTGAATCCATATTTTCCAAGATCTCTCCAAGCTGTTAGACTTCTTTAGAGGAGCTAGCTCTGATACCAATTATTGGAAACAAGTGACACTGAGAGTGGGGGTGAATCGGTTTTGTGCAAAAATTAGCTTTAGTAATATTTAACTTTAAAGCATCAATAGCATTCATTCACAATGCATAATCAATAAAGTAAACACAACACCATAACACCAATATTTTTATGTGGAAACCCTATTAGGGGAAGAACCACGGTGGATGGTCAATCCACAAGTATGATTCTGATTATACTCAAAAGTGAAGATTACAAGGGAATACACTTGCATTGAGGCACACTACCTAAAGCACACTGCTCAAGAAAGAAGGGGCTTTCTGCCCAAGAGTTCAGATTAGGACCATTTGAAGAGTTGAACTGAGATAATAGCATATAAAATGCTTGATTAAAGTTCTATATTAAGCACAATAATAGGTTTGCACTTCTATAGATTGAATCTGTAATTTTTCTTTTCTTTTCTCATGCACACAACATAGATCTTCTTTGCGCAAGTGAAACTGTGCATTATTGCACCTTTGCTCTACTCTAACTCGTTGTTTAGACTTCAGCATAATTCCTACACCATAAAGAATGATATGAAAGACCAAGTATATATATCCACAACATAAGATTTATTTACACTTTGTCGGCTTCAACGAAATATAAGAAAATTACAACTGTCAGCTCACATTATGAGAAATATACAATGTGTACCCACAAAGGTCGGCCATAACTTGGCTAGGACCCAAAAAATGACATAAAAACATAGATATACTTAATTACTATGTTCCCATACATCCATGACTTAATACATTCAAGAGGTCGGCCTTAATACAAGAAACGTTGAGAGCACACCAATCGAATCTTCTAACTTCCACATGATTTGGTATGAGCCGCTACGCTTTAGAAGAAATAAAGATAATATGCCAAAAAATGTTCCCGAGGATGTGCAAAGAAAAATAATAACCAAAAATGATCTTACAGATAAAAGAACACTGTGTTGTCGGATACTCTATTCTTGCTTGACAATTATGAGTCTTCTTGCCGGTGGGACCAAATGATGGATTGTGGACTGGATAGATGATTATGATTTCCATCAATGACAACACCAAGTGAACCTCATAGTGTCTCTTTCTACCATACATAAATGCTTAAAGTTTCCCTTTGACAATGAAATATTCGCTATCCACCATAGTGGCTTCAACCTCTTGTCTTCCAAAATAATTTTTTCCCTAGATTCCTTTCGGCTTGAGCCCATGGACACTATAAAACCACGAAAAGATTTTATTTTCCTATCCTACCAAAAATTCAAGGAAAAGAAAATAGCCAAATTGTCTCTCTAAAACATATCCCCATCAACATCTCAACCTACCATCCTTGACAAAACCATGCTTGAACCCAAACAAGACATAAACAACCAAGACCAACCTAAAACAAAAACTTCACCTATATCCTACAAATGATCAAGAGATAATGAAAACAATCATGTCACACCTCCTAGAATAAAACAAGTTTACAAAGTCAAAGAAAAAGCAATTGAAAAACCTCTTGTGGTTCCTTCCATTACTCCCCTTAGGGAAGAAAAGAAACCTATAGTTTATCAAACCACTCCTACACAAATGAAACTTGAAAGAAAAACCAAAAGAAGTAGAGTTGCTAGGGAGTGTAGGCGTAGATGTCATGCCCTTGGTCATAGGTTACATGAAGAATTTAACAAATAAAATCAAGATCCAAACTTGATTGAAGCAATGCATGATGACTCTACTCCTTCCCTGAAATAAAACAATCCAATACAACAACCACAACAAGAGTTTCAAACTCTTCCATGGACATCATCCTTCAACCTTCTATTGTGCTTAATGTAGATGATGATGAAGAGGTCGTTAGAATTGGAAAAGAGGTGCATAATTAATTGAATACATTATTTTCCTCTTCCATGAGCTTAGATGACAAATCTCCTACAAAGAGTGTTGAACCTGGTGCTTCTTTTGTTTCGGCACTTTCTCTTGTCCCTTTAGCTAGTTTTCCACTCTTGGTATATAATGAACATGAATGGGAGGTAGAAAACCTACTAATAGGTTGAATCACATATGCCTTACTAGTCTTTTACATTCTTTAGTTCTTTTTAATTTTCATTTGTATGATTACATGTGCGTAATGTGATCCCCCGTGATGTTCTTTTTGGTGTATCTCTCTCTCTCTTTGTGCATTCTTCTATATGTACCTTCATTCTTCTCTATGTTATAATCATTTTTCATTTGTATTGTGTTTTTCTTTTGGGGATGAAAAAAGGCTTCTAGACATTCATGTCTCTTCCATGTTGACCCAAAATATTTTCCCCTTTCGTTTATTTCTTTTTATTTTTCTTTTGTTTTCCTTTTTGGGATGATGCAAGGCATCAAGACATTCATGTATCTTCCATGTTTACCCAAAAGAATTTTTCTCTATTTTCGATCTCTTTGTGTCATTCTTCCACTTCTATGTGTATTTTGGGGATGATGATAGTTTCAAGCTCTCTAAAAACATTGTAGAAAATAACATACTAACCCCAAATCCATAGATCCCTTATGTGTTTGGTGTTTTCATTTTGGGGGAAACTCCTCTCTTTTATTTTTCTCTTACATGATGTAGCTTCACTTGGAAACATATGAATTGGCATAGGGAATTCCAAGTTAGATCTCATGTCTTCTTCTTTGCATTTATCATCTACTACTTTAAAGTAATTTCTCACAATATGGTGTTTAGCAATTTCATTAAAGTGGGGGCATACATTGGCATTATTATTTTGCAATTTTCTATCTCATGGTTCATGGTACAGTCTTTTTATTTTATATTATTTGTTTCTCACTTTGTGGATGACATTGGGTGTGATGTCCTTCAAGAGCGTGATCTCCCTTAGCATAATGTATTCCTCCTAGCGGCTTGATGTGACACACTGCATCCCTTAAGTTATGAATCTTCTATTCTTTGATTGGTCCTCTCTTGTAGATATTAGGGAAAATTTTCTCTCAATTAAAGACCTCACATGAACTAAGAAAGACTACTTCAAACATTTCCTATTTTACATTTTGTATTTTTTGTTATATGGCCACCTTGCATAATAAAAATTGCATGCCTATAGAGCCATCTTGTTTGTTCATGAGCTCCAAGCATATGAATTTTTTCCTATCTCATGAAGCTCGAAGATCATTTTTTATGTGTTCCCTTATTAAAATTGTCAGGGGGTATAACTTTAGTATGGTTTGAGCAGGAAGCCCAATCCAAGGCATGACTTTCCCCATATCCACTTGCATGTGTGTGTGTATACCAGCCATGAGTGTATGTGCCTCACCTTTTTAGACTTCTCACCTAGTGGACAGCCAAGAGTTTCATTGTGAGTTTGCAGTTTTTGGACAAACAACCTAGATTTGATCCACATCATGATGCAAAAATGATCGAAGCCTCATCTGATTCTTTTTTTTATTTTACCTTTTTCTCTCTTTCATCTTTGGAAGTGTATTCTTATGCTTTATTGTTGTTCTTTCCATCATTCTCATGTGTGTTCTTTTGTGCCTATGTTGATTTGTCTTGGGATCTTGATCCCTAGGGCTTGATCACCCCTCTTGATTGTTATCTCATCTTATTGGTATTGGGACACTTTAACCCATCTTGATGTGTGCTGCTATACTTTAGTGTGATTTTGAAGTAAGTTCATCCTTTCACTAAAGTGAGGGCTAAATGTAGTGTAGAAAAATGTATCCCTTTAAATTTCCACACTTGTTTGGGCCCTCCTTGTGGATTTTGGCTTAATGTTTGCCTTGATTTAGTGTTGTAATTTGGATGACACATTCACATTAGCTCTTGGGCCCTTTTGAACTAATTGATTTTAATGGTACCTTGCTAAAGTGTTGTGAAGTGTTGTAACTCACTTTCACACTTTTCTAAGGTTTTATCAAATAACTAAGTATAATAAGCTTATTTTTAATCAAAATAAACCTTAACCTTGCCTTATTTGGAGTGTTCTAAAGTATTTTAACACACTTTCAAACTTCTATAGGCTTAATATCAATAATTGGCCTTTCTTATGCTTTAATTGGCCCTATTTTGCATCCATAAGCCTCATTTATTACATCTTTTCAAGGATAATTCCGACACCAATCAATAAACAATCATAATTTAGGTGTTTCTAGCTTGTGTGGCCTAGATTTAGGGATTTGGGACTCATTTACCACCTTGGGTGAATGGGTCCCACTTGGATCTTTTTTCCTTGAACCGATTTTCACACATTTCTAGGAATTTTTAGTTTTTGGTCCCATACATTATGTCTGATGGGACTCATTCGCCATCTTGGGTGAATGAGTCCTATGTGGACCAAAATAAAATTTAATTCAAAATTTTGGTGATATTTTATTCTCCTAGATCTGATGTCAACTTGTAGTTTTTCAATTTCAAGAATTCTTGCATAATTAAGTATAAATGTGTTACGCGTCAATTTTTCACTGAAAATTAAATCTCTTTTTCCTCTTTAGTAAGTGAGTTTCAATAATTTCATGGTCATGCCAAATTTCCTAACCTTTTCATGGGGTTTGTAAGTTTTGAAACTTCCCAACCACTTGACTTATCCAAAGCTCTTTCAGTTCCAAAACTTATCCAATGATGTCCCATGTAGTTAGCCTATCAGAAGTTCCTAAAAATTTAGAACTCTCGATAGATGATTATGAAGTTCTAATTCTCAATGATGGGGAGACCCAAGCGGGATGCATGACATTCAAAGTGTCATTTACTTTAATGAATCAAGTGGTGCCTTTAAGGAATGTCTTCTCAAATTCTTTGAAATGCCAACTTAAGGTGCAACATAGTATTTTCAATCTTTTGAAAAGACAACTCTTAAATAAGGGGTTGGTGAATCAGATGTACTAATAGATTGGCACATTTTTCTTGGAAAATAAATGATCACTTCTTGTCACCGACGTTAAGTGAGCTTGCATTAGAGGAAAGGTGATGACATCTACAACTCTAAAGTTTACTCAAGATGGTACTTCCTAGCGGTATCAGAGAGTTTGAAGATGAACATGTGTCCATCATATAGCTAGATTTAAATTGTCCTCATGAAGAGAAACTTGACATAGTTTCTGAGTTATGTTCATTGGCATGGAAGGTGGTGAATGAGCACCTATGCTTTTCTAGGGTTTGTTTGATATTTTCTAAGAGTCTAGGTTTGGCTCAGGTAATTTTCATGTTTTAATAAGGTCAATGTGACCAATATTTTGATGTAATTTGGGTCATTAGGTGGTTCTAGGTGTTGGTGTCAAATTTTTCTATGAATAATACATTTTTGTAAAGTGCTTAATGCATTTTCTCTATGTTAAGTAGGCTGGCAGTTGGAATGTGAATGGTCACAACTTCAAATTTCTATTGTCAACCATTGGTGTTCCTTGAGAAACATGATATAAGGCCTCTAAATTATTCAAGAAAGGTTGGTTGGATGAAATTTCAAACTTTCAATACAATAATACTTTTTTTTTTTGTGTTTTCTTTGCATAAACTTATGTTTCCTGAACCTATGGGATCTTGTACAGTCTGAAATTAAGGTAAGACCTCAAGAATCTATTGGAGAATCATGCGATATTTATTTTGAATCTAACTTGAGGAGTTTTCATTAAGTTTCAGAGGAGAAAAGACAAATTTTTTGAAGGTTGCTTGATATCTAGGGTTTCTTAGGGTTTTTCCAAAATAATGGAGTTTTAAGGCCATTATACCACAACGTAACTTTGTAAATGGGTGGAATGGGCCTATTAGGAGTTAGGTTTAGGATTATAATGGTAGTGAGGTGTGATTTTGTAGAAGGTCAGATTGCACATGCATAAGCTTGACAAACTGAAAGTCAAGACATGAAAATAATGGTTTTTGTGTAGGACAACATAAAATTGATGAAGATTGTCAAAAGAAATGGTGGAAATGTTTGTTTGGTGACTGGTTGGACATGTGTATGAAGGTTTTCAAGTGGTTGGAGAGAAAATATATAGGCCTCCTTTGGAAATGAGGCCTAACTGGGCCTAGTAGCAGCGTTATAGATCAAATTTTGTTGTGTTGATCCAAAAAAATCCTAGGCAAGGGCTTGATAAGTTTTAAAGAAACATATTGGGTCCCTGAAAGTGTGTTCATAAAATGGTGAAAATATCACAAGGTGGAGATATAGTTGAATAAGTGTGTCTCCATGGCTATAATCCAATGGTGGGGATATCAAAGGAAGATACCTTAGAAGGCGATTGTGACCATTCTAACCTTTTGGAAATTGTTTTTTGGAGCCTAATATCACCCTATCTTGCATTAGGTGGTATCAAATCTTAGGCTCAAGATCCATTGGTGAAGGAATTTTTGAGTTTCAAGAACAAAGTTGTAAAGAATCATTCAAATTCCTCCAAAGATGGGTAGCATAGTGATTTCTAGGAAGATTAGAGCCTTTAGAGATAGCCAAGAATTCATGTTGGCCATGATGGAAGAACAAGAGAAGAAAAAAAAGAGAGGTAAGGGTTCAGTTGAGGTTAGTGACCCGGAAGATGAGGTAGAGGGTGAAGGAGAAAACCCTCCAATAGAATCCGAAGAGGAGTTGGGAACTAAAGAAAATAAGTTTTTGCAAGTGCCCAAGGATGCAAGAGGTGAGGCTCATGATGTTAAGATAGAGTTTCCAATGTATGGGGGAAAAATGGATGGAGAAGAGGTCATTGAGTGGATTGATGCTCTAGATAATTATTTTTAGTACAAGGAGGTTCCTGAAGACAAGAAGGTTAAGTTCTCTGAAAAAAATTGAAGGGACCAGCATTAACTTGGTGGAATTACATCCAAGAAGAGAGGGTGAAGAAGAACAAGCCCAAGATTAACTCATGGGACCAGATGGTGCAAAAGGTAAAGAGTGAGTTCTCACCTATTGATTATGAGATACAAATTTATTGGAGGCTACAAATTTTAAAACAAAAAGAGATGGATGTGGTTGCTTACACTAAAGAATTTCATAAATTGACCATAAGATCAGGGCATATGGAGAATGAAAAAGAGAAAGTGGCTAGATATTTGAATGGATTAAGGTCTACAATTAAAGATGAAATTAGTTTAACCACTCCTAGGATAGTAGAGGAGTTCTTTCAAATGGCTACAAAGGTTGAAGAGAAGATAAGGAAAAGGTTGGAAAATAAATCTAGGGGTAGAGGTAAGAGTTTCAGTGGTAGAGGTAACCCTGAAGGAAGAGGTTCTTAAAGAGTACCAAATGAACAAAGTAATCCTCAAGACTCAAGTGGAGAAACTAGAGAAAATTTTAGAGGTAGGAGACTAGGAGCAAGAGGCAGATTTAGTGGATTACTAAGGGGTTATGTTTCCTTCTAAGGAAGGTGTTATAACTGCAATTAGTATGGACATATTTCTTGGAAGTGCCTAGACAAAAAGGGTACAAAATCTCAAGGTAGAGACAAAAGAACTAAACTTTTGCATGAAGAATAAGAAGAAGAAAGTATGGGATCATGTGTAGCCTCATCATCTCTTCATGAAAAACCAAAAGTAGGAGAGGCCTTGATGATTAGGACACTAATTAAACTACGACCTAGAAATGACCCCCTAAAAGGAAGGAACTACTTAGAACAACTTGCAAGACTCAAGGAGAGGTATGTAAATTCATTATTGACTCTGGTTCTACACACAATGTTGTATCTTTGGAAATGGTAGAGAAATTTAAGATGAAAAATATTCCTCACCCTAATCCATATAAGATTTCATGTCTTAACAAAGAGCAACAGGTTCTTGTGAATGAGTAGACTTTGGTGGATTTCTCAATAGGTCCCTACAAAGATAAAGTAATTTATGAAATTTTTCTCATGGATGTGTGCCACCTACTTCTTGGTATGCCTTGACAATATGACTGGAAGGAACAACATGATGGATTTAAGAATGAATATCATATTGAGAAAGATGGTGAGACAATCACTTTAAACCTCTACAAGAAGATGATAGGAAAGTTCATGAAGGTCCTAGTGTGATGGTTGTGAAGGAGAAGATGTTCTTAAAGGATATGGAGAAATAAGATGTTTGTTTTTCCATTGTAGGGAATCCTATCTCAGAGGTAGCAACAGATGACAGAGAAGAGGTTCCTAGTGAAGTGAAAACCCTGCTTGATAGATATGAAAAAATTATGGTGAAAGACCTACCAAGTTCATTGCCTGCAATCTATGATGTAAACCACCATATTGAATTGATCCCTGGTGCAAGTCTTCCCAATAAAGTAGCATATAAAATGACACCTCAACAAAATGAGGAGATCTAAAATTAGGTGCAAGAACTACTAGATAAAGGTTTGGTGAGAAAGAACCTCAGTCCATGTGTTGTGCCAACCATCTTGGCACCTAAAAAATATGGATAATGGAGATTTTGCATTGACTCAAGATCTATCAACTAGATAACCTAGATATAGATTTACTATACCTCGGATGGAAGATCTCATGGATAGTTTGGCAAGGTAAAATTACTTTTCCAAAATAGACTTGAAAAGTGGCTATCACCAGATAAGAATCAGAGAGGGTGATGAATGGAAGATGGCTTTCAAGACTAATGAAGGCCTTTCTGAATGGTTGGTGATGCCCTTTGGGATAGCTAATGCCCCTAGCACATTCATGAGACTCATGAATGAAGTTCTAAAGGATTTCATTAACAAGTTTGTAATGGTTTATTTAGATGACATATTGGTATTCAACAAGACAAGAGAAGACCACTTGAACCACTTGGAAAAAGTTTTAGGAAAGCTGCATGAAGAAAAACTGATGATTAATCTCAAGAAGTGTGAGTGGATGAAAACAAGCTTGTGTATTTGGGCTTTGTGATCTCGGGAGGAAACTTGAAGATGGATCCAAATAAATTTTATTTCATTCTCAATTGGCCTACACCTAGAATAGCTGGGTAATTTAGAAGCTTCCATGGGCTAGCAGGTTTCTACTAGAATTTTATAAGAGGTTTCAATCACATTTTTCTTCATATGATAGATACCATCAAAGGGGAAAGGAAAGGAAGATTCCAGTCGAGAAAGGAGGCTGATCAAAGCTTTGAGTACCTCAAAACAAAGGTAGCACAACAACCCATTCTTGCACTTCCTCATTTTGATAAGGTATTTACAATAGAATGTGATGCTAGTAATTGGGCCATAAGGGCAGTGTGAAGTCATGAAGGGAAGCCTATTGCATTTTTTAGTGAAAATTAAAATGAGGCTAAGAGAAAATATTCATCCTATGATTTAGAACTATATGCCATGGTGCACACACTCAAAAAATGGAGGCACTATTTTCTACCTAAGAAGTTTGTGGTGTTCACAGACAACCATGCTCTGATTTTTTTGAATAGTCAAGAAAAATTAAGCCATAGACACATGAAGTGGGTTGACTACCTGTAGCTTACACATTTTCCATAAAACCCAAGAAGGGACAAGCCAACAAAGTGGCACACACTCTAAGTAGGAGGGAAACGCTAGTGCAAGAGGTGCAGCTCCAAAGTGTGGGTGTAGACTCACTAAAAGGTATGTATCAAGATAATGAAGACTTTTTTGATGCATTTTCTATTTGTGAATAGTCACAAGGGTCATTTCATAAGGAATATGAAGATTTTATGTTGCAATAAAGGCTACTCTTTAAGGGGGCTCAATTGTGTATACCAAAGTGTTCCATGAGGGAGAATTTGGTTAGGGACAAGCATAGTGGGAGCCTAGGAGGGAATTTTTGTTATGATAAAATATTGGATCAGGTTAGAATATTTTATTATTGTCCCAAGATGCATTTGGATGTGAAAAGGTATGTTGAAGGATGTTTCATATGTCAAAGAGCTAAAGGGACAACCTCAAATTTTGGTTTGTATCAACCTTTGCCCATACCAAGCAGACCATGGGAATTAATAAGTATGGATTTTGTCTGGGGTCTACAAAGAACCTTGAGGGGGTATGATAGTGTATGTGTTCTAGTAGATAGGTTTAGTAAAATGGTACACTTAATTGCATGAAAGTCAACTAATGATGCCTCCCATATTGCAAGTTTTTTCTTTAAAGAGATAGTAAGAATTCATGGACTACCATTGTCAATAGTGTTTGATAGAGATTCTAAGTTCATTGGAAATTTGTTGAGAAAATTATGGAGGAAGTTGGGAACTAAATTAACCTTTAGTTATGCCTATCATACTCAAATATAAGGGAAGACTGAGGTTGTTAATAGGTCTTTGGTAAATCTACTGAGATGTCTGACCAAGGAACATAATCAGTCACAAGACTTAATCTTGCCATAGGCATAATATGCATATAATGACTCAGTCAACCGAAGTATTGATAGGATTCCATTAGAAGTTGTTTATGGAATGCATCCAAGGGGTGTTTATGAGTTAAGAGACCTGAGTAGGGTGAACAAGAGGAGTGATCATGAGAGGTTTTTGCAGTTGCTATGTATGATATATGCAAGTAGGCTAAGGAGACACTTGAGAAGAATGTAGACAAGTATAAAAAGAAAGAAAACTTGAAGAGAAATGATGCATAATTCAAAGTGTGTGATTTAGTATGGGAACATATGAGAAAGGAGAGAGAACCTAATGGAAATTATACAAAGTTGATGATGAAGAAAATAGGACCCTACAAGGTGGTCCACAAATATGGGAACAATGCATATGAGATTGAACTCCCACAAGGAGTTGCCATATCACAAATTTTTAATGTAACTAACTTATATCCCTTCAAGGGATCTATTTTTGCAAGAGAATAAGTAGGTGAACCTGAGAATGATGAGGGAGAGTGGATCAAAGATCTCCCACCTACTCAACCTATGTAGCTTGAAGCTATCTTGGATTCAAGGGAGGTAAAGAGAACAAGGAGGAAGGTATATATAGAACACTTAATCAAATGGTTTGTATTCCCTGAAGAAGATGCAACTTGTATTTATAAAGAAGACAAAAAGAAACATGGCACATCAGTCAAAGACCTTATTTCATCTGAAGGATGAAATTTCTCCTCCTTGGTTGTATGGTGTAGGAGCACATATGCTTTTCTAGGGTTTGTTTTGCATTTTCTAGGAGTCTAGGTGTGGGTCAAGTAATTTTCATGTTTTAATAAGGTCAACATGACCAAGATTTTGATGTAATTTGGGACATTATGTGGTTTTAGATGTTGGTTTCAAAGTTGTTTGTGAATAATACATTTTTTGTAAAGTGCTTAATGCATTTTCTTTATGCTAAGTACGCTGGCAGTTGGAATGTGAATGGTCATAACTTCAAATTTTTGTTGTGAATCATTGGCATTCCTTGAGAAACATGATAGAAGGCCTCTAAAACATTTGATGCAGGTTGGTTGGATGAAATTTCAAACTCTCAATACAATAATACTCTTCTTTTGGTATTTTCTCTACATATTCTTGTGTTTCCTAGATCAGTACGATCTCGTACAATCTAAAATTAATGTAAAACCTCAAAAATTTGTTAGAGAATAATGATAGCTTTCTTTTGAATATAAATTAGGGAGTTTTCATTAAGTTTTAGAGGATAAAAGACAAATTTTCTAACGGTTGCTTGATATCTAGGGTTTCTTAGGGTTTTCGCAAAATAATGGAGTTTTAAGGCCATTCCACCGTAAGGTAACTTAGTAAATGGGTGGAATGGGCTTGTTAGGAGTTAGGTTTAGGATTATAATGGTTGTGAGGTAGGGTGATGTAGAAGTTCATAATACATGTGCATAACCTTGACAAGTTGAATGCCAAGACATGAAAATACTAGTTTTTGTGTAGGACATCACAAAATTGATGAAGATTGTTAAAAGAAATGGTGGAAATGTTGGTTTGGTGACTGGTTGGACATGTGGATGAAGGTTTTCAAGTGGTTGGAGAAAAAAAACATAGAACTCCTTTGGAAAAGAGGCCTAATTGGTCCTAGTAGGAGCGTTATAGGTCAAATTTTGTTGTGTTGATCCAAAACAACCCTAGGAAAGGGTTTGATAAGTTGTAAAGTAACATATTGGGTCCCTGAAAGTGTGTTAATCAATTGGTGAAAAGATCACAAGGTGGAGATATAGTTGAATAACTGTGTTTCCATGGCTGCAAGCCAATAGTTGGGATATCAAAGGAAGATACCTTAGAAGGCGATTGTACCCTTCCTAACCTTTTGGAAATTTGTTGTTGGAGCCTAATATCACCTTGTCTTGCATCAAAAGGAGAAAACTAGCTATGCTGAATACAACCAAATGATTTTTGTTTTAGAAAAAGAAGAGAGTCAAATTTCATAATTTGGTTATGGAAATGGAGTTAGAACCATATAGAGTTCTAGCACCTCTAGTGGTTTAGTTGCATGCAAGAATTCTTGTTGTGATACGTAATGATAATGTCTATTTTGAAATTGTTTCCATTTCAGAATTTTTCTTCCTTCTCATCATTTTTTAGACCGTTGTTTTGTAATGTAATGATTTTTGATGTGCCTATATATAGAGTTATGAATTAATGAAGGAGGGAATTTTTGGAAGGGAAGGATATAAATTAGTTTTCTTTTCATGCACTATTGTTATACAAGAAGATGATTCTCTGAACTCATGTTTTCGGCATTGAAGAAATAAAGAAGATATTGTGATTTATTTATTTTTGAATTTCTTAATGTTTTCTTTAGACTACGATGAGTTTTTTTTCTTTTTGTTTATTCTTCAATGCTATTCTTCTTTAATGGGTTTGGCATTTATTTAATTTTGAAGCTTTGAATTTACATTAAATCATCTTTTGAAAAGAATCTATCAATTTCGCTTCCCTAGATATCATTTGTGGCTGTGATAAGTGAACTTTGTGTCATTTTTCTGTAATTCATTTTTACTCTGAAATATATTTTTCACATCTACTATCATGGTTATGGGTAGGTGTCTGTGCACCTTTTCTGATTTTTGGTGAAAAGCATACCGCATGTTTTATTCATTGCAAACCATTCGAAGGTAGTTGCGCCTTATAAAATAAGTAGGGAGAACTTGCAACTTTCATTGCAAGTGACTTAACTATTGGCTAGGTTGTCATTTGTGTGGGCCCGAGAGTATTAATTGAAGTGATAAATCTATCTACCAACAGATTTTTGGTGACTCCGCTAGGGAAAATGAAAGGATCGGTAGTTTCTTATTTCAGATACAAAATGGTGCCTTCCTAGATATGAAGGCCGATAACTCTGTTTATCTAGATATTTCATAAATATAATTTGAGGCCAAGCCAAGCAAGGAAGACAATTCAAAAATATTACAAATTGGCATGGTTGTTAAAAAAACGTGCATCAGATATATTATCAACTAAGACATTTTGAAAAAAGGGCTTATCAAGCTGCAATAGAAGAATCAAAGGAACCGATATCTTACAATTTATCAGTTCTTGGGGAACAAGATTCTATGCCAATATTGGTGGATGTATTTGTACCTTGGATCCAGAATCAACAACAATAAATAAGTTTTCATCATGTTGGAGATAATAAAGTTGAATCTTTTGTAACATACATGCAGACTAGACCAAGTCAATAACCATTCAGTTCCCATAAAGAAGAGACACATCCAGATGAACATAGAACTATCTTTATCCCAAATTCATTCCTAAAAGGTTCAAACACTGACTTTCAAGGTGGTATTGTGGGAGAAGATGGCAATATTATATAAGTTGATGTGAATACATTCACTCATGACTCTAGTGACATTGAAAGAGGTATGAATGTACCATCATTAGAATCTCTGGATAAAAAGGTTGAGGGAAAGGAAATAATAGAAAAATAAATGAATGCATTAGAAAATAGTTTGATTGAATTAGCTAAAGGCCTAAACAATTTATATTCTCAACCCACTTGCTTTCCCAATGAAGATTTTGTCTGTACAAAAGGAAAAGAAATAGTTCCTATCAAATTTGATCCTATTATTTAAGAATATAATGCCCAAGGGTCATAATTAGTAGCATGTACAAATTTTGTTTTAGGTGACAAGTTGAAGGAAGCATCTTTGACTTTTGATGCTACTCTTGTATGTTCAAATGAAGTCATATTTAATGCTTCATGTAAAAAGAATGTCAAAGCGATAGTAAGAATAGGGAAAAATTGGGAAGACCCTTAAAATAAGACTACCTGGGGCATAATCAATGCACTATACTTGCCAATAGAATTCTGTGAAGAATAAAAGGTTAGAAACAATCCCCTTTTTGAATTATATGTTCCTCAATTAGCTAACAAAAACTTGTTTTCTTTTCCTAACAAATACAAGCCAAGAAAAAATGTTTTTGAGAATAGTTTTGAAAATGATTGTTTTGAAATCATGTTGCAAAGAAAGAGACATTGCTTTCATACTAAATCTGGTATTATTAATCATTGTAAACAAATGGAGAATGATCATAGTGTTGGTATTTTGAATCTATACTAAACAGCTTATCTTGGTGGGATTTTCCTTGAAAATGGAACTATCTATGGTTCTACAACTGGTGGAAATGTGAATGTCAAATCAATGCTCAAAGAAGACAAGCTTTATGAATTGGTAGGTGAAGACAATGATAAAATTTCTTTAGTAAGTTATTGTAGACATGGAAAATGTACAGTTTCATTTTGGCACGCTTGATCTCGATCACTAACATCATTTCCTCCAGAATCACACTCTCAACATTTCATCGTAATTCTATCCCTTAATCTAATGAATCATTACTCATCTGATCAGGTCTATCACCTCCTTTGATTAAATTAATCAATTTAATTTAATTAACCTTACATTTCTGTTTAATTTAATAAATCATTTTATTTTATTAAATTCTCTAAAGCCCTCTTATTAAATTAATTAAATTAAACCTTATTTGATTTAATCTAACATATTCCTCTTTGAGTTAAATAAATCAAATCATTTATTTAATAGATCATTTCCTCTCAATTCTTGACTTAAATCAATTCATAAATTTAAGTCTAAATTTTCACATCATCTAATTCTTCATTAAGTTAATCAAAAACATGATTAAGTTAATCCCTTTCATTAAAATCCTCTAGAGAATGCAAGTTGCACAATAAATCAATTACTGTGATTTATTTAATTCTCTATTTTCCCTCACATGGCATCAAAAGGGAATATTCCCTCATTTGAATTCAAAAGGCCAAGTGGACTTGGTCCTTCCAACAAGGCATTTAAATCCTCTTACATGTCGTTGGCCTTGAGCCAAGTGACATTAACTTCATTTCTCTTCCCTCTTCAACAAGTCATCTCACAATTTCAAATTCAAACTAAATGCATTGAATGGCACTTTGGCCAAAATGTGCACAACCACTAACCATTCACATCATGACATGTGACATTCAACCATTGGATTGAAAGTTAGTCCCACATTGCTCAAATCTCACTTTCTCTTCCAAATTGAAACTTATAAATTGGAGGCTTCTCTACTCATTTCTCATCCACAATTTTCATGTAAAGTTACTCTCTTCACATTGAGAGCTAATTTTGCCCATTTCAGTCAACCATTCACCATTTTCACAATTTGTAACAAGGTTATGGTCAAGAGATTTGACCATTGCTCAATCAATCAACATTGCAACTTAGGAATTGGGAAAGGGCCAATTGCAACACTTCATTGGCACCAATTCCCCCATGGGATCACTAATCTATTGGCTTAATTAGGATTTAATTTCATTTTCTTGTTTTGTATTCTTGATTTCCTAATTTTAGTTTGACTAGATGGATTTGATGGGGAATCTCTCATACTTGTTTTCATGCATTTGAACTAACGACCTAACTTGTTTTGTTTCTCTTATGCATTTGTAGGTTTAGGGGTTCACAGTTATGATTTGGTTTTTGATAATACTATCAACAATGATTTGAGGCAAATGAAATCTTAATCAAACCAAGGCATACAATGAGATCTATTTCAAGAATATTTGTTTGTTTTATCTAAAAATGACTGTGGAAGTATGACTAGTGGCTTTTGAAAGACCATAGAGATATATGATGAAAATAATCTTTTCAGCTATGAGCTTATACACAAGGACTGCATGTATATGGTAAGTCACCATTGGGACTACATGCTATTTTTGATTTTGCAAGTGCTTCACAAAATCACACTTCTTTTCTGTAGTGGGTCTTATTTTCTCAACCTCTTATTGGATTTACTTGAGCAATGACATGCATCCTTTGATGTAGGGTCTTTATGACCATGTACGTAATAGGGGTTTTTGGAGTGTTTGTAGTGTAGTTTCCTTTCCTGTTTTGTCTTGTTTTTGGTTTTCTATGGCTCATTGTGTTCCCTGCTATCTCTCTTGAATCCGTACCCAATGGACTTAAATTGGTCTGCCCTAATGATTCTAGAGTTCTTTGCATTTTCTACAAAATACAATCCCCAATCAGAGCCAATATTACCTGTGAATATTTCACTCAAAATTAAATCTCTTTTTCCTCTTTAATAAGCGAGTTTCAATAATGTTGCAGCCATGCCAGATTCCCTAATCTTGTTGCAGGGTTCGTAAGTTTTGAAACTTCCTGATCACCTGATTTATCCAAAGCTCTTGCAATTCCAAGTCTTATCCAATGATGTCCCATTTATTCAGCCTATTGAAAGTTCTTAAAACTTTAGAACTCTTGACAAATGATTATGAAGTTCTAATTCTCAGCAATGGGGAGACCCAAGTGGGATGCATGCCTTTCAAAGTGTCAATTCATTTAATGAATTGTGTGGTGCCTTTAAGGAATGTCTTCTCAAATGCTTTGAAATGCTAGCTTAAGGTGTAACGTAATATTTTAAATCTTTTGAAAAGATATATCTTAAATAAGGGGTTGGTGAAACAAATATAGTAATGGATTGGCACATTTTTCTTGGAAATTAAATGATCACTTCCTACCACCGACATTAAGTGAGCCTACATGCGAGGAAATGTGACGGCATTTTCAACTCCAAATTTTCCTCAACATGGTACTTCCTTGTGATATCAAAGAGTGGGAAGATGAACTTGTGATCATCATACAATCATATTTAAATTGGCCTAATGAAGAGAAAATTGGCATCATTTCTGAGCTATGTTTGCTGGTATGGAAGAGAAAACCAGCTACACCAAATACAACAGTGTGATTTTTGTTTTAGAAAAAGAAGAAGAGTGAGCCAAATTTCATAATTTGGTTATGGAAATGTAGTTAGAATTGTATAGATTTCTAGCACCTCTAGTGGTTTAGATGCATACAAGAACTCTTGTTGTGACATGTAATGATAACGTCTACTCTGAAATTATTTATGTTTCAAAAATTTTCTTGATTCTAGTCATTTTGAAGACCATTGTTTTGTAATGTAATGGTTTTTGATGTGCCTATATATAGAGCTATGAATTAATGAAGGAGCGGATTTTTTTGGGGGGGAAGGAGACAGAGTATTTTTATTTTCATGCACTATTGTTGTACAAGAAGATGAGTCTATGAACTCATGTTTTTGATAGTGAAGAAATAAATAAGATATTGTGAATTTTTTTTTATAAATTTCTTAATGTTTTCTTTAGACTACAATGAATTGTGTTTCTTTGTCGTTACTCTTCAATGTTATTCTAATTCAATGGGTTGGGAATGTATTTAATTTTTAGGCTTTGAATTTAGATTAAATCATCTTTTGAAAAGAATCTATCATTTTCGCTTCCCTAGATATCATTTGTGGTTGTGATAAGTGAACTTTGTGTCATTTGTCCGTAATTCATTTTTACTCTGAAATATATTTTTCACATCTACTATCATGGTTATGGGTAGGTGTCAGTGCACCTTTTTTTATTTCTAGTGAAAAGAATACCCCATGTTTTATTCCTTGCAAACCATTGGAAGGTAGTTGCACCATATAAAATAAGTAGAGAGAACTTGAAACTATCATTGCAAGTGACTCAACTATTGGCTAGGTTGTCATTTGTGTGGGCTCGAGAGTATTAATTGAAGTGACAATTTTTTTCTACCAACAAATCATAAGGTTCTATCACTCATATTTTCACCTAGCAATCTAATAAGCAATCAAGTTTTCACAAGAGTATTCAAGAGAATTCAAGTGTCTTCAAGAGAATATTATCAAGAATTTTAGAGTATCCTCCAAGTGCCAATCATCATGTCAAATATTTCATTCATCATGTTTGTTATTGTGCTAACAATTGTGATGTAGATTTTATGATTCAATTAAGTGTTTCAAGCAAGATCAATATCATTCAAGCAAGAGTCAAGAACCACATCCATTGTATACATTTCAAGCATATTTGTAGTACCTTATTGCTAGGGTTTGGTGAGTTGCAACATTTTTTTTTAATTCATCATTCTCCATTCATATTTTCTTTCATTTCAAGGTTTACTTACCAACAAGGGGTTTGACCAAGGAAAACCCCTATCAAATAACCCTACAACTTCTTTTCCTCTCCTTTGTTTGTGATTTTCAGGGCTAGGTTGCATATTTCCTAAGGAGCAAGATTGGAGAAAAGTTGTCAAGTGATCAAACTTGTCAAAGTTGTAATCAAGCCTTAGAGAACGTTAGAGATCACCTAGAGATTGCAAATCAAAGATTCAGATCCAGAAATAGGTCAAGAAGGATAGATTAGACAAGGAATAGAAGGATCAGTCTTTGAAGTTGCAAAAAATCCCAATTGGACTAATTCACCACTCCTGGAAAATGTGTCCCAGTTCTAGTACATTTTTAGGATTTTGTAGTTCTAGATACCCTTTTAGCAGATTTTGGTTCTTGCATAATTTCTCAGAAATAGGACTGATTTGCCTAGGTTGGTGAATGAGTCCCAGTCAGCCTTAATAGTATATTTTTTAGTGATTCAGACCTCCCTTTAACCCCTTTTAGTTTTCTAGGTGCACACTTTTTGTTTAATATTTTTTCGGTTGCATTTCATTCATCTTTCTAGATCATTTAGAGTTGCTTTGCATACAATTAGTTTTTTTCATTCCATCTTCCATTTCATTGTCTTTTCCAAGTCTAAACTTGGTGGTGAACCCCTCATTAGATCATATTCAACCCCTAGGATAGCCCTCTTGCAAAATCTCTTTCTCTTTTGAGATCTCAGGAGTTTGTTCTTGAGTGAAAGTTAGTAAAAGTTTCCCCTTTTGGTCATAAACCCTAAAGGTGAAAAGGAGTCCAAGTTTCTTCCTTTCACTTACCATTTTTCTATTCTTCAGATTCATTTTCCATGAAAATAAATTCATTTTTTTAATCAAAAAAGCATAATCTAATTCATGATATGAACTATCACATTCATCAGATGCATCACTATCTTCTTGAGTGTATGACCTCTTCTTCTTTTTATGAAAACTTATTCTCTTATGGAAGTAGGGTTTCTTCATCTTGCCATCTACTTCTTTTCATAGCTATCCTTCTTATTGTGTGGGAATTTACCAAAAAAATTAACTACTTTACCATAGTCAAAGCATTTGATGGGTAACTTGCCTCTATACTTGTCGAGGCCTCTTCTAAGTATTTGATAAAATTTTCTTCTTACTAATTGGTCTCTTCATATCTAAATGTCATTGTTTCTTCCTGTATGAGTGAATTTGCACCCCTAATGAAAATTCCCCTTTTACCCCTTTACACTTTAGAAAATCGAAGGTAAAGGCTTAACTCCACTTAAGCCCACTGCTTGCATTCCACTTGGCACCTTGTTTGTGTGTCGGTGGGGGTGTTTCTATCAAAGATGCCCGCATGACACGCAGATGTTTGTGCAGCACGCTTATGTCCCTGGTAGATTCCTGTGGCTAAAGACTGTAGAGGTGTTACATTTTTTATTGGAATTCGAAGAGTAACGTCCCTCTTCGGCTGGCCGACCCGAATATGGCCATTTTTCATCTTCTCCTTCATATTCTTGACCATTCCATCCATTTTTAAGTTTTTCAAGATCAACTTGAGCACTCTCTCCATTTCCATTCATCCACTTTCAAGCTTTGTAGAAGCATTCTTCACTCCATTGCAGCAATCTACCACTCCATCACTATGATAGTGTGAGCACAAGACAAACACCATGACAAAAAAGGCTTGAGTTTGTAATGATCTAAAATATATTAATCCTGCAAAACAAATCTTGGTTAGAACATGCATGCAATAATAATAATCATTCAATGGAATGCAAGGGAGAATATGAAAGAAAACAGAATGAGACTAGAACAGTCTCACCCATTTCTCTCCTCCATGACTACTTCCATTGTACCTCCTCAAGCTTGTTGTTATGATAATAATGCCCTTAGCCTTAGTGTGAGCAAACTAATATATGTCTAGCCTTAGCAAAATGCCTTTGAAGGATTTTAAATAAACCTATGCAAAACTAGAAAGTTAATTCTATTATGCAAGTAATAATAATATGCCTATGTGATATGTGAATGCCAATAATAAAAATAAATTAAGTAAACTATCCATCATGAAAATGAGATCAAGATTGTCATTTTATAGAAAATACAATCTTGAATGCATAGACGAGATGAGAGATTGAGGAATGCCCTAGAATCAAAGGTCAAGATTCAATAAGGAAACTCTCAATTAGGGTTAGGAAAAAATACCCATATGTGTAAATAAGATTTAATTAAATGAATTAAATCAAGACTGAATGTGACAGTTGAGATGAAATTAATAAAAATCAGAAGACAAGAGGATGAGATTTTTAGAAAATCAGTAATTTTAGAAATTACCTGATTTGTAGAAGAATATTTCCCTTTTGAGCTAAATTAATTCAAAATAAAGATTTTGTGAGGTAATTAGTAATTGATTTTTGAAATTAATTATTAAATGAAGAATCAGTTAACCATGTGAGATATTTTTAAATGATTTGTTTTATTTAAAAATATAAAAGTGTCACATGCCATAATTAAATAATTACAAATAATTATTTAATTTAGAAGAAGCAGTTAATTAATTAAATAAATAATCAAATCTATTTAATTAAGAGGATTTATGAATTAGTGACATATTAAATCAATATATTAAAACATATTAATTTAATAATCAGGAGGACATCAATGATACAGATTAATTTACTAAATTGATTGACTTTATTTAAATATTAGAAGACTTTGACAATTAGTGACATATTAAATTAAATAAATAAGATTTATTTATTTAAATAATCATGAAGAGCAAAAGATTATGAATTAATTAAATAATCATGAATTATTTAATTACTAGTTGAATGTGGGTTAGAAACATAATTAAAATGTTATAATCATGTTATGATGAAAAGTGATAAAATATTGCTTGTAGGCCTTGGTCATTTTTATGTGTCTACAGAGTTCCTCTCATTCACTCTTCCACAAGCCTTGAGCACTTTGGATGGAGGTGGTAAGCTCCTCTCATCTCCTCTATCGTATTTGGTTGAGTAAGCACATACTATTTTGTAGTGTTTCTTGCATGCGTGGCTTGTATTTCCATTCTTTATCATTATTTCTATCATTGCAAACTTGGTTGTCCGTGGAGGTGGAAACACTAAGACGGGGGTCCTACTAAGGCAGGCCCTTAAACAACCCCAACACTTTCCCTCTTTGTTGTGTGCGGGTGGAGAGATCTTGAAGAAAGCTAGCGAGAGGATTATTCCAAAAAATTATCTTCATCACGCTCGTAGTAATATACTTCTTTTATCATATATGTATTTACCTTTCTCTCTTCTTAGTCTTGTTCTTTACTTCCTGAAAGTGTTAGACTAGATTGTCATTCCTTTCTTGGGGTTCCAGCCTCATTTCTCTAGTTTTCTAGTCATACAGACATTAGCGCACTTGCGAGATGCTAATGCACCACGTTGTCATCCCAGAACTGTGCTTTTGTCCTTGGATAGAGAGCTACTTGAGATGTAGAGTTTAATTTGAAAATAAACTCGTCTAGTCCTCCTTCAATTATTGGGATTGCAGAGAGATCGAAGGACACATAGTCTTCATCATTCTCATCCTTTCTATCCTAACCTTCCTTTGAACTGAGGTAAGTTAGGGTATCCTTTCCACTATTGGCCTTTTGTGACCTGGGGCCTTGTAGTTGTTTCTCTACCTCTCTTACACTTCCTTAACCTTCTTGGGTGCTTCATCCTTCTCCTTGTTTGTAGCCTTGAATGCAACTTCTCTTTTAGATGGCTTTTCATTTCCCCTTCTAATCTCATATGTAGTGAATATGCCATGGAGATCATCAAGAGTGAGTTATTCTACATCTCTTCCTTCCTCTATTATAGAGATATTAGAATCATACTGAGTAGTCATGGACCTTAAGACCTTTTAAACAATGAATCTATCTTTTAATTCTTTGAATCCTCTAATTGAGTTTACTATTTCATTGACTATGAGAAGATAATCCACAATCTTTTCTTCTTCACTCATCTTTAGACCTTCAAACTTGGCTCAACAATTTGTAGCTTTGACAACTTACCTTTTCATCTCCTTCATAGTTATTCTCAACTTATCTCAAACATCATGTGCAGTTTGATAGTGCATAAATTTGATAATAAAAAAACTAGACAAACCATAAAGAATAGCATTTTTTTCCTTTTCATTGTTCTCATAATACTTCTTTCCTACAACATTAGTAGGAGTTGTAGTCAGAGGTGTATAACCATTCTTAACAGACATCCAAACATCAAACCATAAATATCCCAATTATGTCCCCATCATAATACTCTAGAAGGCATAATTTGATCTATCAAACCTAGGTGCTTTATTTGTACAAGAACCTTCTTGACTGGCCATTCTCTTCAATTATCTAAGATCTACCCGAGTTGATTAAGCTTCTCCTATAGAACCAGGGCTCTGATACCAATTGTTAAAAAACAACAACCTACTAAAATGGGGGGTGAATCAATAGATCACTTAAAATTCTATTAATATCTCCTACCTTTTTGAGTCCATATTAAATCATGACATACAAAGAAGTAATCATAAAAGTACAACTCATAAAACAAGATATACATGGAAAACCCAAGATGGGAAAAACCATAATGAGAAATGTTGCTAGGATCTACTATCCTAATCTAGCCTCACAATTAGTAACTTCTTATTGCAAAGTTTCATAGCACCAACCCTAAGGAGACACCAATCCCCTAGTTTTAGGAGCACCTATCCCAAGGAAGCACCAACTCCCTAATCTAAGAAACTACCCAGATATTTGATGGCACCCACCAATCATATTTACAATGCAATTTATTACAATTTGTTCAATTTAACTAAGTTTAATGTTGCAATACAATTTGCAACTACACAATTTCCTATTGTAGCCTCTACAACTTAGTTCTATGCCCTCCACCTTCTCTATTTTGCACTTGATTAGTATCTTCTACCTCTTTTTGGGTTCTACTCACCTATTACACTGTTTCAATTTTCCTTTTCCTTTTATTGCATTCTCTATCCACCTCAAGAAGCTATGCACACACTCTACAATTATCTCACCTTTTTTATTTTGTGCATTCTCTTTCTACCTCAAGAAACTTAGAATACTCTTCTAATGCATACACTAATCACTTTGTAACTGCAAAACTTAGCCAAATTTAATTATTCACTTTTGAGTACCATCACCGACCTACAAAAACTACCGCGATATTTGCACAACATATAGGTCCTCTAATACAATTTATTACTTATCTTATTTCACAAGTTACCAATCCATCAAGCCCTCCATACAACTTATCCAAATTTAGAGATTTTTTTATTTTTATTGAATTATAAAAATAGGGTTTCAATTTATTTTAATACATATTCTCTATATCAAATCATAATATGATTTTTTATTGCCTATGTATGTGTGTTACTGATTTAATCATCCCATCACCAATAACAAATGGTAGTTCGAGTAGTTGGACCAATCAAATTCATTCACTAACTTGGTTTATAGTTGAAACCATCGTTCACACTATCATAGCCCTTGGGAATCTTCAATTTTAAATGAGTCGTTGATCTGCCATTTTCATGCCATAATCTATCGATCCTTATTCATCACCTAACTTTAAAATGTGACCATTGGATAAAAATCCTATTAATAATCATCATCAATATTTGTCTTAATCGTTATGTTGATTACAAGGTCCCACCAAGAAACACGACATAAGCTTATAATCTTGCAAGGTAAAGACACATGCCCACTAAATATCAATGAGTTGGCAGGCTAATGCCATATGTCGCCTATGTCATCATTGATCAATTCACAACATTAATGTGACTTGACATATCAAGCAACCAATTATTTCCACCTATCACCATGTTTCATCATCCACTTCCATCACCTCTCACTTTATCTAGTCCCACTGTACACCTATCAACAACCTATAATACCACTAGAGAATAAAAGGACCCACCACACATGTTGTAATATGGTGGGGAGCTCATCAATCTTACAAGCTTAATGAAAATCATTGATCAAGCTATAAGAAAATATTTAGCATATGACTTAGGAAATATTATAGTTGTTGAATATTTTCTAGGATGTTAATTTCTAGGAAAAAGGGTCAATCACCCAACAAACTCAAAGGCTTAAGTGATAACTTAAGAAACCTGCAACCACCTATAAATAGTCAACCAAAAATAGAATCTCTGATGAAACATCAGAACTATTAGACCTAGGGTTTATCAGTCAAACCCTAATTGGACCTGAAGGCATAAATAAATATTTTCTAGGCTTATTTCTCCCTCACTGATCATGTAGACCACATCAAATGAATCATCTTAAAAAATGCATAATGAATATGTAATTAGTTTTCTTTTCTAACATCTAGAAGAAATCTTTGTAATGTCATGACAACATTTCATGATAAATTTGTAACATTTTGAGAAACATTGAATTTTTTTCAAACCATGCTCACTTTTCCATCATATTCATCCAAATCTTCTAGAATTTGATCCTCTGACCTCCATGACATCAGGCCAATAGTCTCCCTCATATGATACCACTCAGATATCCCCTTTTGACATCAATGACAACAATATGCCAAAAATTCCTCTCTTGGGTTGTCTACTTGGAGGTTTGTTATAGAAATGGAAGATATGTCATGATAGATTTGGGTTTTCACCTATCCTATTTGGGACCACATCAATTAAATTCAATTAGAAGAATTTTTTTTAGTCGACTAGTTTTGCACTACACTTTTTCATTCATGTGTTTCCTTGATGCCAACATAGGTTGATGTTCACTTGCATTTAAATATTTTTAGAACACATTGGAAGAAGTGCTAATATTTTTTTGGTCCTCTCTATCTTTAGGATAGGACCATATTATGTTTTTAGTGGTCGACCACTTGAATTCATTATTTAATCTCTTCTTGCTTGATTGAATTGAAGAAATGAAGTGTTGCAATGGATATAAATGAAAGATTATTTCATATGTAATTTCATGGAGGAGTGTACAAGTGAAAAGAAGTTTGTGTGAAAATTATATTGAATATACAATAGAGATAGTGCTAAATATTAAGAAAGGAAAGATCGATTGTGTTATAATGCCTCAGTTAGCAAAGTGTTGTGTAGGAAAATTATTGTAATTATCTCTAAACCTTATTGTATCCTACTTTGGGATAGTGAATCTCATTAGATCCTTGTATCTTGCTCCTAAAATAATGTTGACTTCACTTCAATGAGTCCTCTATATCTTTCTTTAAGGTAGCGAGCCTTCCTAGCTACAAGTATTTTTGGTAGTGAGCCTTATATTGTAAGTTAACTCTCACCGTGGTTTTTTATGTCATTGGGTTTTCCAAAATATAGTGTCTCCTTGTGTATGTGTGTGTTCTCTATTTCCTTCTCTTTGTTGTTGATTGGATTATTGCTATATCTTTCATTGCTAAAGTTTGATGAAGTTGATAAAGGTTCAAATTGCTATATTTTATTTTTCTTAAGGTTACATACTTATCTACTAAAGGAGTTTGATTTGTGCTAAAAAAATTATTTTTTGAAAGAGGTTAAGTCTTTTTGTAGACTGATTCACAACCCCACTCTTAGCCTCTAGAAGCTCTCAATAATTGGTATTAGAGCCAAGTTGATCTATAGAAGATTAACAGCTTGAGGAAAATATTTTTGATGACACATGAAGGTTAATACAAAGGTCATAGGCTTGATGGGACTAATTACTCCTACTGGAAATTGAGAATGTAAGGAAACCTAAACTACCTAGATTTTGGTGTTTGATTAGTAAAAAGTGGTTATACTGCTCCTACCACTCCTATTATAGATCCAACTAAAATTAGATTATATGAATGTAATGCTAAAGCCAAGAAAGCTATTTTATGTGGACTAGCCGATTCAGCATTGTTGAAGGTGATGAATTGTATTTCTTCCAAAGATGCTTGGGAGAAGTTTAGTATCATCTATGAAGGAGATTCTAAAGTGAAGCAAGCCAATATACAGATCTTCAAGAGAATAATTGTGACTCTAAAGATGACAAATGATGAAGACATTGCAAGCTATGTGCTATAGGTAAAATATATTGTCTCTAGCATCTTTGGTCTTAGTGGAGAAGTAAAGGAAAGTGAAATTGTGAAGAAGGTTTTAAGATCTCTCCCAAAATATTATAGTCATAAAGTGCCTGCCATTGAAGAATCTAAAGACTTAGATTAGTATTCAGTTGAAGAAATGTTTGGTACTCTTGTTTCCTTTGACATGAGAGAGTTTGGTCAAAATGTTTCAAAGAAAGAAGTTTCATTCAAATTTAACAAAAGGATTGAAGATGAAGCTTTTGATCAAAATTCTAAACTTGACAAAGTTGAAGAAAAATTTGTGAGAAGATTGAAGAAAGGTACTAGTAAGTATAAAGGTAAGTTACCATTCAAATGTTTCAATTGTGGAAGGATAGGTCTCTTTTCATCTAAATATCATTATAGAGAGCTAGATGATAGAAATAAAAGAGATAAGGTTAAAAGGGTCTCTATTCCAAAGAAAGTAGTGGTTCCTCCAAAGATGAGGAGAATTATTCAAATGATGAAACTCTCTTTATGAATTTCAATACTACTTATAGAAAGTATAAAATTGAGAAATGTAAGGATTTTGGCTCCTTGAGTGATGAAGAAATGTTTTTTCTATTCTAGATTTGGAATCTATGTAACTTGAAGGTTTGGACTTCAATTCAAATGATTGGGGAATTGACTTTGAAGAAAAAATATGGTCTGCTTTAGAGGACCTAAGTGAAGTAAGGGGACAAAATTGGAATATAAAATATTGCTTGAAAATTTAAAGAAAGAGATTGAAAAATTAAAAATCCAAGAAGAAAAAGGCAAGGTATGTGAAATCAAATAAAAAGAGGAAAAAGGTGTGATCTTTGACTTGATAGTAAAGGTTGAAGAAGGCAAGAGAATTGAATATTTTTAGAATGTCAAGCTCAATGAAAAAATTGTTGAATGTTTAAAGCTTGAGGAGGAAATTATCACTCTAAGAAATGTTATGAAAAGAGAAAAGGAACAAATTTTCAAATGAGATAATTCTAGTAGCTCCAAATAAAATGAAAATATTGAAAAAAGAAGAAATATTTTGCACTAAAGATTCAAAGAAGAGTGCCTCCAAAAATGAAAAGAATATTCAAAATGGAACGAAAGAAGGTAGATCCAATTGTGACTGCAAGAGAAAAGGATCTAGAAGTCCTTCATCAAAAAAATAGTATGCTCCTAAAAATTTCATTCAATCCTTTCAAGGTTAATATTTTTCTTGCAAAATTTTTGAGCATAAGGTTGTTGATTGTAGAGTTAGACAAAGGATGAATAATAAAATGGGTAGAATGTCTTTAGTACCTTAAAGAAACAATGTTGTCATATTTCATGGATATTTCCATGCTTGAAACAATTATGGTCACAAGGATGATGTGTACAGGTCTAAGATGATGATGAACAACCCTCTTCCAAAGCACAACATTATGTGCTACAAATGAAATAATATAGAACATAAGGAAAACAACTATAGAAGTTGCTTCTTTAAGCCACTAGTTCAAAAAAGGGTTGAATCCCATAATCTATAAAAAAAAGGTGATAAAAGGTCTAGAAAGAACAAAAAGTTCATGACTATGAGAAGAAGGATGATTCCACTCTTGTACACTCTTTGAAAGATTCTAAGATAAACTAAGATAGAGAATTATCTTAGGGGGGTATTTTACTTGCGGAACCTTTTTTCCCCATAAAATGAAAAGGTGCTAGAGACTTCAACATAACAAGGAAAATTGGATCAAATCAATTTGATATGTAGATTTTTTGTGTTAATATGAATGGAAGATGATGGTTTGTGGAGGCTGGTACACTTTTTTTGTTTGGTATCATTTTCGTTTAGTGTATCACATATGAAGATAAGGTTATGTTATTTTTCAAGGTATTTATAGTGTAGTCTATTGGGAAAAGTCAAGATATTTTGGTTCATATCTCTCCACAAAAAAAGGGTTCTAACTTTCTATTTAGAAGTCAAGTTGATCAAGATTTAAAAGTATCATACCTGAGTTTTCAACTCAAGTTATACCTTCTAAGGTGGAAGATATTAGTGATCTAGAGTTTTAGTCTAGCATAAGAGAAGATATGTTGAAGGAATGACTTGCATTCTTTTGGAAGCAAATTTTTATCTATACAAATCTTTGGTCATGTCTTATGCATTCTATCTTGATATATAAGATGATTTAGTGTACTGTAAAGCTCTATTTTCAAATAACAACATGCTACAATGCCTATCTATTCTATAGAACATTTTTTTTGATACTTGCACTAGTTGGTGCTTGAAAAGATCAATTACATCAATTGAGGTAGTTTTTAGGTTTTCTCTATATGTAGTATGTTTAGGTGCCAAATTTCAAGCCAATGTTAAGTAGTCTCATGAGAAGGCTATAAAAAGAATCTTTAGATACTTGAAGGGTACTCAAGATTATAGCCTATAGTATAAAAGGATCAAAATTTCTCTTTGAGTGCCTATACTAATTTTGATCAAGAAATTTGTGTTGATGACTAGAGAAGTACAAGTGGAGGTGTATTATTCTTGGGAGATAGATTGGACTCATGGTTTGGTAAAAAGTAGGATTCAATTTCTTTGTCCATTGTAGAATTAGAATATATTCTTGTATAATATTTTGTACTCAAGTGATTTGGATGAAGTGGAATTTGAAGGATGTGAAGGTGGTGTATGATGAACCTATTCCTATAATGTGTGAAAATACAAGTTCTATCAATATTTACAAGAATCCAGTAATGCACTCCAATACTAAACACATCTGAATCTAATATCACTTTCTAAGAGAGAAGGTTTCCAAACCCTTAAGTTAGAATGGAGTATGTGCCTACCAAAGATTAGACTGTAGACATTTTCACCAAGGAACTATCAAATGATACCTTTGAGTATGTGTGGAAAAAGCTAGGGATTATTGTCCTTCCTTGTTCTAACTAGATGCATGAGATTGTGCATATTTCTAGGGGGAGAAATTCATGCCATATACTTATCTCCTAGATTGATGAGTGCTACCTCTGATGGGGATTCGGTAGTAAGGGGGAGTCCTAAAATAGTTGTGTAGTTGTTGTGCATGTATTGTTAATTGAAGAAGATGTGTTACTATCCAAAGGGGAGTATGTGTTGCTACTTCAATTGAATATCCATTTTTCCTTTCTCCATAATAAAAAAAATCCAATTGTTTTATATAGACATATATGTCCCTTTGTCCCTAATGTAAAAAGGGGAGAGTAAGTAGTGTGTGTTTCCATCAATTCCAAAGGGGGAGATTGTTGGTAGTTGTTGGATGTTGTGGTTGTGTTGCTGATATGTGGTAGTCATTGATGTCAAAACTATTAGCATTGATGATTCTGAAGGTTGTATATGTCGAGGATATTGAGAAAAGTATAATAAATATGTTGCAGGGAGTCTGCAAAGATGTGATGATCAGAATGTTGAAAAGTTTTGTAAGTTTGCAATCCAAATTTGAACATTAAAGGATTTGTTGTTGAACCTATCTAGTATGTTCTTTGGAATTTTCAGTGGTATGCATCAAGTTTGGAGTGAGTTATGAGTTTCTAATTTCCTACAATTATTTTGTTACTATAGCAAGTTGTTCTAGAAGAAGATAATGCATTTCTAGTAAATTTAATTGTTGTGTATGCTCCTATGATGTTTAGTGATTTTTCTAGATCATGTGCTGATCGGTATGCTCATGATTGAAGATTTTTCTTTGTGTGTTTGATTTTTTCATATTCTTGGCCGACATGATGGTTGTAGCATGTTGTGGATCCTTATGGATTAATATTTTAATGTTTGGCATGTTCGAGGATGTTGATTTAGGTCTTCATTATGATGTGACCAACTTAGGTTGGTACTCATTGAGATTTGTTCATGAATTGGGCCAACAATTTGTAATTCATTTATTCCTTATTTGTGGCCGACATATTTTTTGATGTAAATTCATGTAGCAGATATATAAGAACGATTGTTTCCTCATTTTGAAGTATGTTTGGTGAATAGATATGAAGTGTGAATGCAAAATGTGCAAATAAAGATAAAAATCATTTGATTTCATAGCAAAGTGTGAAGAAGATTGAGTGAAGTGTGAAGAAGTGTTTATGTGCCTAATCAGAATTATCATCAGGCTTTAGAAGAAGCTAATTTCTCAGTTCAACCTTATTGGATGGATTTAATCTGATTGTTTTATGTAAGGTAGTGAGCCTTGCCTTTTGAGCAGTGAACTCTAGGCAGTGTGCCTGAATGCATGTGCATTCCTTATTCATTTTTCATTATACTTTTAATAGGGTATAATCTTGTGGACTAACATCCACCATGGTTTTTCCCCTAATAGGGTTTCAACATATAAAATCTTGGTGTTCATGTGTTTCTGATGTGTTGTTGATTCATGCTTTCACTGTTAATTATCAAATTTGAGATCATAGGTTAATAAGGTTGAATAAGTATTAAATTCTATGACAACTGATTCACCCCCCCTCTCAGTTGTCTATCCTTGTTTTTCCAACAGTAGTTGTAATTAATATCAAAACTAATTATTGTCATTGATATCAACACTCAGCAGATTATTGTTAGTTGTTATCTTTGGTGTCAACACTATTTGTTTATTGTCCCTCATGTGAAATATTTCTATGTGTGATTGTCATTTGTGTAATCAAATTTTTTGGAATATGGTTAGTCCTTGGCACTAGTTATCATTGTTATATTCAGTTTGGACTAACATTGGTTATGAGGTTCATGGTTGGATGTCATTCCTTATCTAAAGAAGAAGTGATGAGGTTCATGATTGGATGCCATCCCTTATCTTAAAAAGTGATGATGAAGAGCATGGTTGATGTCATACCTTATCAAAGAAGAAGTGATGAGGTTAATGGTTGGATGTCAAGCTCTATCAAAGAAGAATTGATGAAGTTCATGGTTGGATGTTGAGTTTTATAAGAGAAGAATTTTTTATGTTCATATAATGCCTTATTATTTTTGTTTGAAATGAAGGTAATATTGCAGCTTAAAACTTATAATAGTATGAGACTGTAGATCTAATTAAGTGTTCTATGTCACAATTCTTTGTTTATGATTAATATGTTTAGATCAATTCTACCAATTGTAGAAAGAGACAAAATATTATAGAAGAATGAGACAAGAAGATATAAGTGACACAACATATACATGAAGAAAACCTTTTGGGAAAAAAACTCCACCAGAATCAATAGTTCTTGTATTTTTTAACCTTAGAACAAGACTACAATAATACTGTATCAATCCTTGATTGATATGCTTCCCTTCCTTCAACAATCCTTCTTCACAGCCTGCAATAAACTCTCATAGAACTCTCATACACTTGTTGCAATTAATAGAAAATAATATGAGCATGTAAACTCATAAGATCTGTACAATACAAGGGCATAAAGATCCTCACAAAAATATACACCTAGATTGCCCAAGTAGAGTTCCACAATGTAATATGAAGTCAAACCAAAGTCTTCCTTGATTTAGGTTCCCCAAATTTAACACTTAACTGAAATTTGGTCAATAAGATATCATGCAAAATTCACCTCAAAGTTGGGGCCCAAGAATGGGCCCACTTGACTGAGCCTTGTAAATATCTTCTCATGCAAAAGGTCTTAACTAAAAGATGCCAACTTGGGCACCCAAGGTGGACCCAAGTAAATTTAGTTAAATAAAACATACCTCTCGACCAGTTCATGCAAACATTATGCATGATTGATCATCCCCACTTAACTAGAAGTATCCACATATTATTTGTCATGAAACTCAAGTCAAATACATGCAACTGAAGATAATTAAACCATAACTAAATTGAACTAAACTGAACTAATACTGAACTGATATCGAACTGATAGTACCACTCCACTCACATAAATATAAATCCCTAATTTGTAGGAACAAAACATGCATTACTAAAGTGTTATGAATCCTCGAAATAGTTAACTAATGCAAGTTGGGTTCCACCTTCCATGTGGGTGCTCCATGTGCTCCTATCTTGTAGGATCTCTTCTTGGATGTCCCCACATGTTCCTATTATTTAGGAATAATCACAAATTTCAATTTACATTTTCATTTCATTCGAATTTAATCTCTTTCTAATCCTAGTGTTGGGGAACACTTTCCAACAACATAGGAGATACATGAGATATATTTAGGATTGCAATTAAATGGTATCCTATTCCTAAAATTCTCCCACTTGACATTATACATTGCAATTATTCTAGAAACAAGTAATCATTATTATAAATCAAGTACAGGACTCAAGGCCAATGGCCTTCTTGCATCAAGAGAACTTATCTGTAGGAACTAGTTTCGTAAGATAATCTGCAACATTGATCAAAGTGTCAACTTTCTCAATCATTTCTTGCACAAAGTGATACTGAACATAAAAATGCTTAGTATGAGCATGATACATAGGATTTTTGGCTAAACAAATAACACTTTGACTATCATATTCAAGTCTAATTTTCTTGCAATTAAAATCAATAGCTTTCCCAAGTCTCTATAACCAAACTACCTCTTTAGAGGCATGTGTAACAACCATGTACTCTTATTCTGTGGTGGACAAAGAAACTGTGGTCTACCTCTTACTCATCCAACTAATCCCAACTCCAAACAAAGTAAAAATATAGCCACTTGTCAACCTCTGACTGTTCAGGTCTCTTGAAACTTTAGTGCATGGATATATTTTTTTCCAATTTTGATAAATACATATTTTCAAATAAATATTAAAATATGTGTGAATCAAAAAATAATTGTTTCCACTAGACGTCAACTTTCATATTAAATATTTATCTAAAATGAAAAAAAAATAATACCATCTTGAAATAGATTCTTTTATCTAGTGCATCATATTTTTATTTTTTATTTTTAGTAAGTTTTAGTATTTTTTCTTGGCATCTTAATCAACCTAATATTTTATGCTAATAACCTACATTTAGTAATAAAATATAAATAATAATTAAACTATTAAAATAAATATATTTTTTAAAACTACACTTATGGATCTATAAAAGGGTATTTTAATATTTAAAAAAAAAATTATTTGCATTAGTAGGAGTTATTGAAACTTCAAGTTTTTCAAATAATTATATTTTTTTGGTAAATTGGACTCAAGGTGGTGCTCCATATATTTTTAGCCAATAATTTGAGTTGAAAAAGTTGTGGAAGTATCTAACTTACCTATAATGAATCATCCTAGATCATATGTTTGACAAAAAATGATTTTTAGTTAGAAATACTTAAATTCAGTTGTGTTGATAAGCTGGCTAAAAGTGTGAAACAACTTTGTGCTTTTACCCATCTGTTCCAATTTTCTTTTTAAAGATCCATTTACAACCAATTTCCTTTCTTCCTTTGGGAAAAATCTCAAGATCCCATGTGTCACAAGTATCCAAGGAAACTATTTTTTCATGCATACCTCGCTACCAAAGCTTGTTCTCATTTGAAGAAAAAACTTCGCTATAAGATCTAGGTTCATCATTAGTACTCATCAAAGAAAATATACAATATAAATTAGGTGGGATATACCTATCAACAAGATTTTTTTGTCTTGTGGATCTTCTCAAAGAAGGTTCTTTGTATTCTTCAATATGCTCATCATGAGCATCTATCTCAAAACTCTGTGAACTCTCCTTATCCAATCCATCTAATTATTCTTCAACATTTGCATCTTCATGCTTCTCAGTATTTGTCTCAAAATTCACTATTCAAGAAGTATCCTTCTCCTTTGGTTATTCTTCTCCAATATGAAATCTAAATTCCATCAAAATCACATTTCTAGATAAAGTAATTTTTTGGTTTAGAGAATTCCAAAGCTTGTAACCTTTTACATTTTCACCATAACCTATGAATATGCATTTATGTGCTTTTGGATCCAACTTAGACTGCTTTATTCTAGGCACATGAAAAAATCCTCACAACCAAATATCCTTAAGTGTGCAACACTAGGTTTCCTACCTAACCAAATTTCATAAGGGGTTTTATCTTCAATGGATGAACTAGGAGATCTATTAATTAAATAACAAGAAGTACTTATAGCCTCAACCCAAAGGTACTGATCTAGTTGAGCACTACGTAACATACTCATAGCTCTATCCATTAAGGTTTGGTTCATCCTTTTTGGTACTCCATTTTGTTGAGGTGTATATGATGTAGTTTTTTGTCTCACAATTCGTAGATGCTTGCAATAATCATCAAATTCCTTAGAACAATATTCACCACCATTATCTGATCTCAACATTTTTATCTTATGATCTAATTATTTCTCAACTAAAGCCTTAAATTCTTTTAACTTATTGAACACATCAGATTTGTTATGCATAAAATATATCCAAGTGTATCTTGAGACATCATCAATAAATATGGCACAATATCTATATTTTCCAAGAGTCAATATCCATAGGACCCATAACATCTTAATGAATAATCTCTAATAATATTTTAGCTTTATTTTTTCCATTAGGAAATGACTATCTAGATTGCTTTCCAAACACACAATGCTCACAAAAATCATTTTTGTCAATATTATAATTAGGAATACCATCAACCAATTTCTTATTAAGAATGGCCCTAAGACATTTTTCACCAATGTGGCCCAATCTATGGTGCCACAACATACATGTAATTTTAGCTTCAGTTACATTGGCTAATTTATTCAAATTGGAGGTATTAAGCTTAAACAAAGTCCCAATCTGAGATCCCTTAGCAACCACCATATTCCCTTTCACCAATCTACAACCACCTTTGTCAAATGTCACATGAATTCTAGAATCATTGAACTTGGATAGAGAAAGTAGATTTCTAGCAAGTCTTGGAATACGTAAAACATCATTAAGGGTCTTAACCCTACCATCACTGAAACACAACTTTACCTCTCCTTTGCCCATAATTTTTGTTGTGCTATTATCTCCAAAGAAGACATTCCCTCCATCATATGCACATGAAATAATGAATGCATAATTACCGTCATTCAAGGATTTTTCTATAGAAGCATCAAAACTCTTTTTCTTGTTCTTACAATCCTTCTCTACATGTCCTGGTTTTTCAAAGTTCCAACACTTTACCTTACTCTTACTAGGGGTTTTAGACCGTCCTTTGTACTTACCCTTTCCTTTCTTATCTCCCTTAGGTTCCTTTTCCTTAGGCTTACCTCTTAGAAACAAGGCATCTTGGGATCCCATTTTAGACTTCCTCCTCATCTCCTCTGATAGGAGAGTAGGAATTATAATGTACATTTTTGGATCTGCACCACTACCACTGATAGCAACAATTAGATTTTTCCAAGACTTTGGTAAAGAACAAAGTAATAAAATACATTTATGTTCATCTTCTAGATTTACATCTATAGATGCTAATTGACTTAGAATCAAATTGAAAGCATTTAAATGATTTGCAATAGAATCACCATCTTTCATCCTTAAAGAATACAATTGTCATTACAGATACAACTTATTAGTAATAATTTTGGTTTGATAGTGTGTGAGGGGGAAGAAGTAAGTTAGATTAATGATCCAAGAGGTACATGAGAGAAAATTGACAAAAAAATCTAATCTAGAGCCAAAAAAACTTAAAATCTAAAATCTAAAAATTCCTACATGTAAAAAATTGAAACTATTATATTGCAAACATGATGAGGAACCTACTCATTACCAAATGAAATACAAACAATGATAGATTTTATCATCTCGTAGTGGAGTGTATTCTCTTGATGCCAGATTGTTCTTATCACAATGAAGCCTCCAAAGTTTGTGTGCAAAGTGTGGATGAATGCTTGTTGTGTTTGGTTGATCGGAGAAAATGGATGAAGCTCTCTCAAGGATGATCCTAATAGCACTTCATTGCTCAATGTATGTTAATTCTTCGATCCTTTTTTGTGAGAGATTTTTTATATAGAAAATGAGATTTGAAATGGACAATCAAGATCATTTTGAAGAATATCCAAATGAACGGTTAGAGTGCGTTGAGAGGATTTAGACATGAGAGAATTATGCAAAGTGGATTGCACAATTTGTGTGATTGGGAAATAGATAGGCCAGTTAAGGATGTGATTGATCAGTTAACAGAATAAATTGATCAGTCAAGTTTGTGATGGCTTAGTTAGGAATGTGATGTTTTAGTTAACAAAATAGATTGATTAGTTAACAAATTAGATTGCTTAGTCAGCAATCGTAATTTTCTCAATCAAAAAAGTGGGTGACGAACATGAATTTATTGATTTAATTAATTAATTCCTTTTTGGAGTTTTGAATTTGCAAATCAAGTTTGACTTTTGCAAATAAAGTTGCATTAGTTTTGATTTGATTTTGATAATTCATTTGAATAATTTGATTTAATTATTCAAAATTTGGAGGGAAAGTGTTGTAATTAAATTATTATTTAATAATTTAATCCACTTAGGGGAATAAGATGATTTATTGATGTAATTAAATAATTGGGGTTATTTAATTAATTAGGATGAAATATGGTGGGATTAGGAATTTATTAAATAAATAAGATTTATTTAATTGGTCAAAATGGTGAAACATGAATTAATCAAATAATGTTGTTTTATTTAATAAATAGAGGAATTAGGATTTTTGAAAATCTATTAAATTTGTCTGAAATGATGAAAAAGTGAATTAAGTAAATAATGTTGTATTGTATAATTAATATAGGAATTAGGGTTTTTGGGACTTTATTAAATTTTTTTGAAATGATGAAAAAGTGAATTAATTAAATAATGTTGTATTATTCAATTAATAGAGGAATTAGGGTTTTTGATGTCATTTTGATATGATGCGATGTGGTGTGATGTAGGAACATTGCAATATGATTTTGAGATTATCCAAGACATTATGGGATAATTCTGAGATGTTTTAGGATGATTCTGAGATGATGCAAGATGATTCGAGACATTATGCGATGATTCCAAACTATTTTACGGTGATTTCGAGATGACTCAATACATTATGGGATGATTTTGAGTTATTATGAGGTGTTATGGGATGATTCTCAGTCATTCTGAGGTGTTATGGGATGATTCTGAGTCATTTCAAAGTGTTACAGGATGATTCTAAGTCATTTTGAAGTGTTATGGGATGATTCTAAGTCATTCTAAAGTGATACAAGATCATTTTGAGTCATTTTGAAGTGTTACAGGATGATTTTGAGTCATTCTAAAGTGTTACAGGATGATTCTGAGTCATTTTGAGATGTTACAGGATGATTCTAAGTCATTCCAAAGTGTTACAGGATGATTATGAGTCATTCTGAAATGTTATAGGATGATTTCAAGTCATTTTGAAGTGTTACAGGATGATTCTGAGTCATTCTGAGATGTTATGGGATAATTTTGAGTCATTCTACAATGATTAGAGATGATGTTCCATATCGTTTGACATTTGGTTGTGGTTGTTCGATGTTGTTAAGTGCTATTTGATGTCTTTTAGTGTTGTTTGATGTCATTCACTACTATTTGATGCGGTTCAAGGTTGTGTGATAGGTGTCAAGTCATTTTTACATGTCTAAATTTTTCCCCTCTTTGATACAAAGTACTGGTTGCTTTGTTTCAATGATTTTGTTTGTAAGATTAAGTTTTTTTTGAAAAACATTTATGCCTCATGATGCCTCAATGTTCAGTGGAATGATGGTAGGACTCTGTGTTGCCCCCTCGAGAGGTTGACCAAAAAATTCAAGCTTTGAGGTTAGGCCTTTGACACTATTGTATTGTCATTTCAAAGTTTTCGGTTGAAATATTCTATGTTAATGTGCATTGTTTCTCATTTTCAAGCTTCTAATTTATAAGTAGGAATATTTCCTAAATGTAATTAGGGTTTCCTTGAGGTGTTATATAGGCAATTTTCCTTCAAATTGGATCATTTGTGCTTGGTTACTTTCACTAATTCTGGTGTCTAGATTCCATATTTTGTTAGTTGTTGAGGGATAATGTTGAGATTCGAAGTTGCCCCAGATTGTTCTAATCTTTTTCAAGAGTATAGAAGGCCTTCAGACATCAGTGCCTAGGTATGTAACTTTTCACCTTTCTCTTTCGTCATGTTTTCATTCTCGTTTTACATGTGCAAAGTCTTGTCAGACAAATGTGCTAGTTTTGAGGTTTTGGCACATTTTTTAGATGTTTTTGTCCAAAAATTATAGATTTTTTCAAAACTAGTGCATTTTTTTTGAGTAGTTGTTCAGAAACTGCATAGTTGTTTGAAAACTATGCAACTATCTTGAAACTACGCACTTGTTAGGAAATTGCACCTAAGTTTTTGTGCAATTATCCTAAAACAATACTTTTGTCCTAAAATGGCACTTTTTTCTATCTTATGTTAAGCATTTATCCTACAACCTAGTAATTAACTCTTTGTTTGTCATTTTCCTCTTAGCTTTGTTCTAAACCCTAGGATATGTTTGTTTACCATCATGAATGTCATTCTTCATCATGTTTGTATTCTAAGACCTTGGCTTGTGTCCATTTACCATATCAACCATTGTTTGTTACCTAGCATGTGTCATTTTATGTTGATTTCTTTGTTTAGAGTGAAACCCTAGCTTGTGTTTGTTTTCCATTTAAACATGTCATTTTATTACCATGCCTGTGTTCTAAACCCTAGCTAATGTTCGTTTAGCATCATACTTGTCATTTTCCATCTAGCATGTTTCATTTTATGTTTCTTTGCTTGTTTAGAGTGAAACCCTAGCTTGTGTTCATTTTCCATTAAGCATCATTTTATTACCATGCCTATGTTGTAAACCCTAGCTTGCGTCTATTTAGCATCATACATGTCATTTGTCATCTAGCTTGGGTCATTTTTTGTGTTTCTTTGCATGTTTGGAGTGAAACCCTAATGTCCTAGTTTATATCATTTGTAGGAAAATATGTGATCGCTCATGATGAGAGAGAGACATCCTTGTCACTTATTTGATCCAATTGCCCAGTTCGGTGTATTTGTGCGAGACTTTCTTGATGTAGTGGGTTTGTATCATATCTGTTACATGCCTCCTGTCATAACCCATACAATAATGTTTACTGCTCTCATGGAGAGGTGGCACTCTAAGACATCCTCTTTTCATTTTCCTATACGGGAGGCAACCATTACTCTAGAGGATGTGTGGAGGATTCCTCATCTTCCTATTCATGACGAGCTTGTTACGTACTAGATTCGACAAGGTGCCTGTGTTATGCAACGATTGTTAGGTGTGACATATGCGAATGTTTGTGATGTAGAGATTGACTTATCTGATATTGCAGATATTGCAAACCCTATCATTCTTGTCCTTTGTAGCTTGGTATTAGGATTAGTTGTTCCTGATAATTGAGTTCGATAGTTTGAAGTGGGTTGGGGTATATGTATTGAGAGTATGCTCAAGCGTGGTATGAGATATTCTTGGGGTGCATGTTTGCTTGCCCTCCTTTATCGAGATATGCACAAGGTGGTGTATTGGGGTGAGATGTCATTGTATGCAAGTGTATCCCTTTTGCATATTTGGGCATGGGAGCATATTATAGTGACTCGTCTTGATGGGATTCAGGATCATTCTCTAGGTGATCCATACTATTATTGTTATGGGGATTTTATGCACTACACTTTTCCTAGGGACCTGCACTATTGGCACCATGTATTTGATGAGATGCCTAGTTTTGTATGGAGACGTTACATGAGTTACAAGGTTTGGCCAGAGGATGCAGATCAACTTGTGTACTATTGACAGACCTGTCAGTTGCTTGGTCATTCATCATCCGTGATAGAGCATTATCTACCCAGTAGAGACTGACATTATGTTGGTTAGAGACAAGGGTATTATCTTGATGCCTATGAGCCTTGGTTTGGTCAAACTTGTCTAGAGTTTTGTATATGGGTTATCTAGGTTGATTCAATACAATTACTATCGAGTTTGAAGCACTTGCCCTAATTGGTTGGGGTTGGTTAGTTGGAGTGGAAAATTTGGGTACTACTGGTGATTATGAGGAGTGGTGGACATGACATAGACCTTTGAGGCTTATTGATCCTAGAGGTAATCCTATTTTTGGTAGAGCTAGCATCACAGGTCATCATGATGAGCAACAATGTGATGAGGTTCTTGCAGAGCAGTTGGGTTGAGCTCGATGTGATGAGATAGAGGATATTCAAGATGAGTGGGTGCCTCATGCACAGGGTCAGAGATAGGTTCCAAATCCTCCTCCACCAACTAGGGATGTTGATTTGTTGCTAGCTCAGATGACTTTGGATAGACATGTAGACATTGCACAGTGATAGGTCGTGGAGGCTTTGGCAAATAATCTAAGGGTTGAATGAGATACTATGAGGGCTAAGAAAAATAGTTTGATCAGTAGACTGCATGTAGTAGAGGCTCAGGTAGTAGTATTGATAGTAGAGAGAGATTCCCTTTAGGCAGATCGGGAGAGTGATATTGGTAGATGACATGCTGCAGAGGCTCAAGTACTATTACTGATAGTAGAGAGAGATAATCTTCGGACAGAGTGTGATGGTATGCAAGTAGAGCGAGATAGGTATCTATAGGAATCTACCTATTATCAAACTTTATATGATGCTAACATTCCTAGGGCATCTTGGCATCCATAGTTTTGGGAGTCTAGTGTTGTGAGCGATGATGGTGGTAGTACTGGTGCTAGTGTAGGTGATCATTCTATGAGACAACTAGATCATTTTGGTTTTCAATAGTGTTTTATTCATCTTGTTGGGGTTTCACCATTTTTGATAGTTGATCTTCATACTGTTTCATGGTGCAGAGGCATTTTGTAAACATGTGTGTTATACATATTCATTGGTCCAGTCGAGACCTCATATATATGTTATGATTTTTGTACTTTCCTATCACACTTATGTCATTGCAGATGTACTTATGACATATTATTTTTTGATGATGATGATATATATATATGAGATATACCTTCTTCGTTTTAGCCTCCTTGTATGTTTATGTGATGGTGATATATGATGATGTATGTTTATATGTGTTTATGTGCTTTTCTAATGTATGGATATGATGTAGATGTAGGAATCATACTTTGTATAATTTTATAATGTGATGTATGTTGATAGATGAATGTCCCATACATGATACATGATGTTTTTAATTGCTTTATTATCATCATGATATGTATTAATAACATTTGTGGATGTTGAATGGATATGGTGTTGATGATGTGTTATGTAGGATGATTGTTAATTTAGAAGAAATATGATGATAGATAGAAAAATGATGTTAATTAGAAGAAATGTGATGATGCTTACGGTTAGTTAGTAGAAATATGATGATGGATAGTTTTGATGATGTGACTTTTCTTCACTTTAGATACTTCGTTGTTTGAAAAATCCTTTTTGATGTAGCATATAGATATGATGCACCAAGGTATGAATTACCAAGGTGACTTTGTATCTATTGTGTGGACTTTGACTTTACAAACAAAGAGTATCTTTTTTCATACCAGACATACAAAAACTTTGTTTAAAGTATAAGGGGGATTGCATGAAAAATGTTTCAGACCAATCACATAGAGAGGTATAAAACACCTAACATGTAACAACTTCATGAACTATTTTAATACAAATTCCATACTCAATAAAGCAAGTATTCACCATGGTAATATTACAAACATATCTTAATAATAGCTAATCAAAATGACACTCAATTTCCCCCATTAATTCTCTAAATCCTTTTTGACATCTATGAGAGATCCTCAGAATGAGTCAATCATAAAAAGTAAGACCACAAAAAGATTAAAAAAAAGTTGCAGTATCACTTGCCATGTATGTTTAGGGTGGGGCAATTATCCATTTTTTATCATGTCTATCTTAGGAACGGATCTGTTAAGGCATATCTCAGGATATTGTTGGGACTTGTTTAAAAGGATGCATAGTTGATACTTTTAGCATTTTTATTTCTATTTATAGTCAAATCTTATGCAATTATTTTTTCTTGAAAATTTTAGTTGTTCATGTTTATTTTATTTTATTTTATTTGTTTATTATGGACATTGATGACAGGATGAGCCTTTTATTTTTTTCTAAGTTTTTATGATATTTTTTTTGGTTTTGTTTTGTTTTTAGGGGACTAACCTAGGGCCTCGGTGGTTCATCAAAGATAATCCTTGCCTATTTTTTACACACAGAGGCTCATAGTTTGCTTGGTTTGAATTTTTTCTGTTTTGGGAATGTTTTTGGATATTGTATTTTGTATATGTTTTTGGGATTTTGCAATTTAGACTAAGTAAAATAAATCATGTTGGAAACCTAAGGGGACATACCTAGGGTCTCAGGGGATGAAATCCTTGCCTATATAGTACATTGAAAGACCATGTAGTTCAATTATTTGACTCAAAGGATGAACTAATTTTGGGTAAACAACATCGATATTGTGGATTGATATCATGTTTCTGTGTCTAGAGGATATGTTGTGGGAAATTAACTTGAACTAGATGTGAGGTTCAAGAAAATTTTGATATCTTAGACTGTTTGAGTGAAGAAATAACCCAACAATGTTGTTTTGTTTTGATATTTTCTACATGTTTTTGATATTTTTTGTTTTGTAGTGTTTTTGGCTTTTGTTGTTTTATGAACTTGATTAAATTTTAATAGATCTAAATCACGACTAGCTTTGGGAAGTTTCCCTCGATAAAATGACTTACCCTAATCAGAGAGAAGCCACGGTTGTACACACGATTCATGAAATGGATGGGTGGATGTTGTGAAAAAGTGTTGATAGATAATAATGTATGTTTTATTCATGCATAGAACCTGTTTACTAGGTTTTCACTATGGTACATGTTCTAGGAGTGCCACAAAATGGTTTTGACTCAAAAAACAGTTTATTTCTCTTTACTATTTTTCTTTCTTTTTTCGATTTTTTTGTATTATTATTTTTTATCTCTTTTTTCCATTTTTTTGGATTTTTACCCTTTTCCCTGGTGTAAGATGTTGAAAACTTGGATTGATACTTCACCTTGATTTTCTAGAGGATATGTTGCAAAAAATCTTACTTGAACTAGTTGTGGGGTTCAAGATTTTATTGATATCTTAGAAGTGTTAAGTGAAGGAATAATCAATTTTTTTGTCATATTGGAAGGTTACCTTGGTAGTGTGTTGGCGGTACACCTTGTTGTTGGGAAAAACTATTTCAAAGGTTACCCTAGTGGTGTGTTGGTGAATATACCTTGTTATTGGTATAAATTCCTAGATCACAATGTGAGCTAGGAGACATAGATCAAGATTTATTCTGAAGCAACATGCAAGCATTTTCCCTCAATTTCTAGCAATGTAGGTGATGGATTATCTTGTGATAGGATAACATGTTTGGATAGAGTATTCCCTTTGGATAATGCCTCGTGGCTTAGATAATGCTAGATAGGATAGGATCAATGATAGGGACCCATGCCAAGATTTTTTCCATAAGCAAGTGTAAAGTGTATACCAAAAATTTCTCAAGATCAAGATAAGTTGGATTTTGAAAACAATGGCTTGGGTTTGTTTTGGATCAGCTGAGATGCTTCTACTTGAAATGGTGCATGTAGATGCTCAATTCTACACATGACACTTTTTTTCCAGGTTTTCATCATGGTACTTGTCCAAAGCACCACCATAGTGGTTTTCACTGGAGGACGATTTTTCTCTTGATTTTTTTTCTTTTATAGATGTCACATAAGATGCCTGTTTACCAGGTTTTTATCATGGTGAGACTTTTTTTCTCATGTTGAACAACCTAGTGGTGATGATGTAGATGTTGCTAGTGCTGATATGGTTTTTGTTGTTGTCATGACCTGCCAATGATATCCTTCTTGGAGGATTTTTTTTCTAGGATATGGGCGCTTGAATGTAACCCCTGATAATTAGTATCTTCCTCATTGATACCGGAGTTAAATTTATCTTGATGCACACATCGTGATACTATGCCCTTATATTCATTATGATAAAGAGTTGTTGCCAACACATGGTCAATGTGAGATTTGGATACCATGAATGGTAAAATGCATTGAGGGATATGATATTTAGATGGATTGGTTGATAGTTTGGAACCGTTTATTTTCCAAACTTGGGATGATGAGCAATGATGGGTAGATATGGAGATTTGATTGGAATCAATATATTGATATACCTTTTAAGTTGCTCTTGAAGATTTATTTTGTATTCCTAGAAATTTTTGATGGATGAACTTCCCTTGTTGATTCTTCCCCATAGTTTCTTTGACTAATGGAGTTTGATAGGGATGATTTTCTTTCTTTTTCTTTTGTATCCATTTAAAATTTTCTTGTCTATTTTTCTTTGCTGATTCTTTTGCTTCAATGACTTGTTTCTTTCTTTGATATATCTTTGTATTTTTTTGTTGATCCCAATTAGAGGATGGAAATATATGTGGATGACGATTCATGACTCTATGTGCTCTCTATGTTGATGCTTGCATTAGATAAAGTTTCCCCCGATATTATGGAAGTATCCTTGATATGTTTAGATCCCTTAGTTGTTGAATAATCAAGACCTCGATCCTTAGGATTTCTCATAATCTACACTGGTTCTAAGATATCCTATTCATGTAGACCTAATCCTCTACCTTGATACTAAATCCTTTGAAAAATTTCATTTGCAATAAGATATGTCTTACCTTGGAAATAAGGTGTTAGTCCTTCTTTGCTCTATTGTTGATCTTTAAATGTGGTAGCTTCCTCACTGATAGGCTCCTTCAAATGTGGGATAAATTCTTGATTGACATCTTTAGCCTGATCTTGTAAAATAACATATTTTAATGCTTCTTCAAGAGGTGCTTCTAATTTACTATCAACAAAAAATTCTTCCTCATGATTCATTTTTGATATCTCTTCATAGGATTTTCTGATTCACAACTTATAAATAAGTCTTCTTTATGATCCATTTTTGATATGTCTCCACAAGATGTTTCTGATTCACAACTTATGTATAAGTCTTCATTATGATCCCTTTCTAATATGTCTCTAGATTATGCTATGTCTTGGCCCTTTGTGGAGATGTTAAGAGTAGGAGACCCTTTTTCTTTGGTAATGATATCAAGAGTATGGGACTCTTGTCTTAGATGAAGATCATCTACATGTCCATTAGGAGTAAGAATCTCATGGGTAGATGTATGTGTGCTTGGTATATGGATGTGTTCTTCTTTTGGAAAACATGGGATGTCTTGGAGGATATCTACCAAGTCATTGTAATATTTTGGTGATAGGGATTATTGATCTTGAAATTGTGTGGTATCATATTTGACATGCTTTGGATCACATTCTTTGCATGGATCAATTTCAAAGAAAGGTTTTCTTCTAAAGCATCCTTGGATTTCCTCAAAATGTGGACATATGGGTAATGGCTCTTTGTCTAGATTTGATGTATTGGGTATAAGCATTGAATTAAAATTCTCTTGATCATCAAGATGTACTACTATGAGGTTGGATGATGTCAATATATCTTAGACTGAATCATTTCTAGACTTGGGTGATTGATTTTGATCATGCTTCAGATTAAATTCTTGATGTATGTCCTCTTGCTCACTGGATGATGTAGAGACATTTTCAATGTGATTGGTGATAGATAGCTCTTGATCATTGCTTTCAACTTATGAGGTTGAGACATTATCATTGTTTTCATTGGTAGATGACCCTTGAACATTATTTTTAATAGCTATTTCTCCTTGATCAATAAGGTATTGGATGATATTTTTGAGTGTTGCACATCTATTCATTGGGTGACCCTTGATTCTATAGAACTCATATCATTCGTATAGGTTATACCAAGGGATTTTAAATCTTGGTTAACCATAATTTGGACTATCATTGATTTTGATAAGTTCTTGTTGTACTAGTTTGTGCATGATTACCTCTAAAGTTTCTCCCAAAGGGGTGAATTTCCTTATTGGTTGGTAATCTTTCCTCTGTCGCTTTTCTTGATTGTTTTTCTCTTGATTTTATAGAAATACTTGATTCTGTATTTGAAGTATGTTTTGATATTGTACTTTAGATACACCTTGGTGTTGTGGAACTTCTTGATACCATGGCTGAGGTACATCTTGATATTGCACTTGAGGTACACCCTGATATTGCATTTGAGGCACACCTTGATATTGTTGATATTGGAGGTGTTGTTGAGGTGCTTGTGGAATGATGCTCATTTTTTTTTAATATGTAATGTCTTGACTTTGCACATTACGTCAACGATATTTTGGATTTTTATTTCATTTAATTTCCTCAATATCTCTCTCAATTTTATCTAGGGCAATTTGATGTTCTATACTTATTCCTTGTTGGGGGTTTCGAAACCCTTGATGTTGTTTCCATACTTGATGTTGTGACCCTTGGTAAGAGTGACTTGGGTAGTAGATCGACATTTTTTGGGGATGTTTTGATATTCAATACCCTATCAAAATCTCACTTGGTTTATCTCCTCATTGGTCGATTCCATTACTTATGGTATTTTTTGGTGGGATATTGGTGGTATTTTTGTTAGCTTCCATATTTTTCCTATGTTGTGATCTTGTGGTTGTCATAAACAACTTGGGTCTCTTGTGGGAGAGTGTTGTACTCTCTAGTTGAATAAAAATTCTAAAGACTTGATGTTGTCCTAAAAGTGGTGTAAATGTGGTTCTTTCCTCTAGAGAAGTTTAGTATCATGGAAAAGACCAGGATTTTGACAAAAGAAGAACATATATAACTCTAGATTGTCCTTGGAAGTGCATCTATATAAGTTTTCCACCAATTTGTTTCTATTTTTATGTAGCACTAAGAGGTATTTTTGGATATCCTTTAGAATTAGATGTCTAAGTTTGAAATGATAACCTGTGGATTTTACCTTAGGGATCTTGACCTTGCATGAGATCATGAAGGGAATAACTAGTTGAAAAAAAATCTAAAACCTGATGTTTCCTTCTAGGTTATGTAAGATATTGGAACTATTGGAACAAACCCAAATTCTGAGAATAGTAGAAGGTATACAAGTTCATATTGTTCTTGGAAGCTTGTTTGTAGAAGTTATATACCAACCTAGTTTTGGTTTCATGAAGTGCCCAAAGGTGTTTCTTGAGAGCTTTTAGACTTAGATGGTTGAGTCTGAAATTATGACCTATGGTCTTTATCTTGGGGATCTTGACCTTTCGTGAGATCATAAAGTGGATAATTATTGCCATGTGGGTGGTCATAATATGGGTCTCTATATTGCTATATCATCTTTCTCTTCCTCTTTGTCTAGGACAATTGATGTGGTGAGAAATTAGTGGGGTGTTTCATTCTTCTAAAAAATTGAAGGTTCTTAAGTTGATTATGATGTCCATTTTTTCACCTTCGATATATGTGAGACTAGGTTGAAGAATTGGTGCTACAAGATACAATTATTAAACTGGGGCAGTTGGTCACCAAATGGTCATAAAGTTTGATGGTGTTATGGGATGGTTGTTGTGAAGCTCAAGACCCTAGGGTTTGAGTGTTGTTTTGGATGACACTACTTCTTTGGGGATCAAAATGTTGAAGAACTAATATATATTCCACTTCCTTATTCAAAGGATATGTTGCGGAAAAGTCTACTTGTACTAACTGCAAGTCCCAAGTAACTATTAATATTATGGACGTCTAAGTGGAGGAATGACCTTAATGTTTTTTTTGGTTTTGATTTCAAATAGGTAGGATGGTAATAATGGATGTGGCAATATCTAACCTTCTATCTTTCCATTTTTTTTGGTTTGATTAATGATCTTGTGAATAACTCTTTTTCAACTTTTTCTCCATGTTTTGAAGTATGGAAAGTGATAAGACAATACTTGGACTGACTCAAATAGCATGGACTTATGTGACCTTCATGTCTATAACTTGCGTTGTGAAATCACAACACCCAAGCCATAATTCCCAAAAGTTAACTTTGATTAATGTACCCTAAAATCAAAGCCAAAATGTTCAAAAACCTTGAAGGAAAGAGCCTTTCAAAGGAGTACAAACATAAGGCTTCTCTCACAAGTGTTCACTAAATCAAAGGGTTTGTGGTTTAACCATCTCATTTAGTGTTTGTTTTGAATGTGTTCTTTTTATTAAATCAAACACAAAATTTGATGTCAAATTATTTTGAATGTAATGGGTCAAGTTCAACATAAACTAGAAATTACAACCCTAGGGGATAGACATCATTCTCTTAGGTAGGCCTACCTCATGCTCCAAAGAGATGATTTTACATGAAACTTAAGGAATGGGCTTGTAGTCGGACATGGAAAGTAACTTCTCGGAAATAAATTCTAATGAACCACTTTCAAATATTTTTTTTGGATAATAGGGTGGCTTCTAAAACAATTTGGTTCTTAGTGATAACTATGAACAAGGAAATCAAACACTCACCCACTGGCCACTTAAGGCTCTTTTACTATTCGCGTTATACTTACGGTATGGGATTAGGTGTAGTCTATTATTAGCATGGCTTGAAGCTACTTTCTTATGATTTCACAACCTTTAATATATCCTACTGGGAAACATGCTTCGTGACCTTGCAATGAGTTCTCTAGTATGGGATGTATCTCAAGGAAAGCCCCCTCTTTAAGGTAAACTTTAAAATAAAGTACAATGCTCAAAAAATGTTCTTTCACTCACCCAAGATCGCCAAAAGGTGTGAGGAGAGAAGATAAAACACTTTTATCTTTTCTAATCAATGAATGCATAGTGAACAATCCATAGCAATTTGATTCATTTTAAACACCTCGAGCAATATTATCCCAAAAAAAACTCCGAGTAAACAAAAAAAAGTTTCTTTAATTTGCACCAATATGGAATGCTCAAGACATCAAGAAATTAAGATAGCAATGGTGAATTATCACAAAGAAACATTTGTTCATTTTTATGAGCTCCAATAGAGGTGTTTCTAAGAAAGGCAATCCTTGTCCTATCTTAGTCAACAAATGTAATAATGTCCATGCGTCAACAAAATGAAAAATGATTTCACTATTTGTATGCACAAAAATTAAAGGTTCCTACTTATGAAATAATTAAATGTGTTCATTTTTAGAGCCCAAAACTGAAGTGTTTTTGTTCTTTTTATGTGCATGAAATGAAAGTTTCTAAGTTAAAAAGCTTAAAATTTGTTCATACACCAAAATCAAGTGTGAGTTTGTTGTTGTTTGTTTTTTAGAGCACCAAAAGAAAGTTCCTATGTTAAAAAAGGCTTAAAATTTGTTCTTTTTAACAACACCAAAATCAAAGTGTGAGTTTGTTGTTGTTCATTTTTAGAGCACTAAAATGAAAATTCCTAAGTTAATTAAAAGTAACTCAACAATTGGTATAAATCGTCTTCCCTACAATAAACATGTTGGAGTCATTGGAATCCTACATCAAATTTTTCAATTCCTACTTACACATCCAAAAACAAACACCTATTAGTGAAAAAAACTATGACAAGGGTGTAGGATTAGTGTATTTGTCCATTAGAACAACTGCTCAAAACATAAAATACAAATCCACGGGTTTCAGACAACTGCACAGTTTTAAAAACAAGTGCTAGAAAACCATGTCAAACAAATGCTAAATTATGAAAATAAAAATGCGCCAATTTCAAACAAATGTGTAGTTTTATTAACAAACAAATGCTCAGACTTTCTAGAAAAATGCTCAAGTCTTCTAGACAAGCGCGTGAAAACTTTGAAAGAAGCATTTTCGAGACCTGCAACTTCAAAAATAACTCAAATGAATGTTAGAGGAGGGGACAAGGGTCCCACCGGGTGTGCCATAATGTGAGGGGAAAGAAGGAAATTAGATTAATGATCCAAGAGGGACATGAAATAAAATTGACAAAGAAATCTAATCTACAACCAAAAAAGCTTCAAATCTAAAATCTAAAAAACTCCTACACATATGAAATTGAAACTATTCTATTGAAAACATGATGAGGAACCTACTCATTACCAAATGAAATTCAAAAAACAATAACTTTTACCATCCCATAGCGAAATTTATTCACTTAATGTCGAATTGTTCATATCACATCAAAGCCTCCAAATTTTGTGTGTAAAGTGTGGATGAATGCTTGTTGTGTTTGGTTGATCAAAGATAATGGATGAATCTCTCTAAAGGATGATCTTGACAACACTTCATTACTCAATGTATATTAATTCTTTGATCCTTTTTGAGAGGAAATAGGTTTTTTATATAGAAAATGAGATTTGAAATGGATGATCAAGATCGTTTTGAAGAATATCCAGATCAATAGTTGGAGTGTGTTGAGAGGATTTATACATGAGAGAATTGTTCAAAGTGGATTGTACAATTTGTGTTATTGGGAAATAGATTGGCCAGTTAGGGATGTGATTGATTAATTAACAAAATAGATTGATCAGTCAAGTCTATGATGGCTTAGTTAGAAATGTGATGTTTTAGTTAACAAAATAGATTGATTAGTTAACAAATTAGATTCCTTAGTTAGCAATCATAATTCTATCAATCAAAAAAGTGGGTGAGGAATATGAATTAATTGATTTAATTAATTAATTCCTTTTTGTAGTTTTGAATGTGCAAATCAAGTTTGACTTTTGCAAATAAAGTTGTATTAGTTTTGATTTGATTTTTGATAATTGATTTGAACAGTTTGATTTAATTGTTCAAATTTTGGGTGGAAAGTGTTGTAATTAAATTATTATTTAATAATTTAATCCACTTAGGGGAATAAGATGATTTAGTGGAATACTTAAATAATTGGCATTATTTAATTAATCAAGATGAAATAAAGTGGGATTAGGACTTTATTAAATAAATAAGATTTATTTAATTGGTCGAAATAATGAAATGTGAATTAATCAAATAATGTTGTTTTATTTAATTAATAGAGGAATTAGGGTTTTTAGGACTTTATTAAATAAATGAAATTTATTAGATTTGTCTGAAATGATGAAAAAGTGAATTAATTAAATAATGTTGTATTATTCAATTAATAGAGGAATTAGGGTTTTTGGGACTTTATTAAATAAATGAACTTTATTAAATGTCTGAAATGATAAAAAAATCAATTAATTAAATAATGTTGTATTATTCAATTAATAGAGGAATTACAGTTTTTGATGTTATTTTGATATGATGCGATGTGGTGTGATGTGAGAACATTGCAATATGATTTTGATATCATCTGAGACATTACGGGATAATTTTGAGATGTTCCAGGATGATTTAAGATGGTGCAAGATGATTCGAGACATTACGGGATGATTGCAAACTATTTTGAGGTGATTCCAAGATGATTGAAGACATTACGGGATGATTGCAAACTATTTTGAGGTGATTCCAAGATGATTGAAGACATTATGGGATGATTATGAATTATTATGAGGTGTTACGAGATGATTCTGAGTCATTCTGAGGTGTTACAGGATAATTCTGAGTCATTCTAAAGTATTATGGGATGATTTTGAGTCATTATGAAGTGTTATGGGATGATTTCGAGTCATTCCAAAGTGTTATGGGATGATTCTGAGTCATTTTGAAGTGTTATGGGATGATTCTGAGTCATTTCAAGATGTTACATGATGATTTTGAGTCATTTTGAAGTGTTAGGGGATGATGTCGAGTCATTTTGAGATGCTATGGAATGATTCTAAGTCATTTTGAAGTGTTACGAGATGATTCTGAGTCATTCTAAAGTGTTACAAGATGATTCTGAGTCATTCCTAGATGTTACGGGATGATTCTGAGTCATTCAGAGATGATCAAAGATGATGTTCCATACCATTTGAAGTTTGTTTGAGATTGTTCAATGCTGTTCAGTGTTGTTTGATGCCATTCAGTGTTGTTTGATTTCGTTTAGTGTTGTTTGATGCAGTTTGAGGTTGTGTGATAGGTTTCAAGTCATTTTTACATGTCTACAGATAGATATCACCTATCCTCTTCCACAATTTATGTGTGGTAGCTTCATCTAAAACATTCAAGAGAACAACATTAGTAAGACATAACCTTATGGTCCCTCTTGCCTTATCAAGCTTAGCCCAATCCTCATCTGGCATCGTTGTAGAAGGCTTTTTCTCATTACAAAGAGTTAACGATTGATCTCTCTCTTCAAAGAGATCCTCCATTTTTAGTTTCCACATCTCATAACTAGATCGATTAAATCTTTCAATATCTAGATGAGAAGTAGAACTCACTATGACACACTTCTTTTACAAATCTACAATAACACAACAGTGAAAGCTCCCACTAAAGCCAAAAAACCTTCAAAATTTTAAGAGAAAGGTTTCCCAAACCTTAACCAACCATTAGCTCTGATACCAAATGTTAGAAATGAAGTTAATATTGTAGCTTAAAAACTGGTAAAACTATGAGACTGCAGATCTAATTAAGTGTTCTTTGTCACAATTCTTTGTGTATGAATAATCTTTTTAGGTCAATTTTATCAATTGTAGAAAGAGAGAATAAGAATGAGACAACATAGAAGTGACACAACATATATGTGGAGAAACCCTTTTGGGAAAAAACTTCACCAGAATCAATAGTGCTTGTACTATTTAGCCTTAGAACAAGACTACAATAATAATGTATCAATCCTTGATTGATATGCTTCCTCTCCTTCAACAATCCTTCTTCACAACCTGCAATAAGCTCTCATATAACTCTCATACACTTTATGCAATTAATTGAGAATAATAAGATCATGTAAACTCATAAGAGTTGTATATCACAAGAGCATAAAGCTCCTCACAAAAATATACACCTACATTGGGCAAGTAGAGTTCCACAATGTAATTTGAAGTCAAACCAAAGTCTTCTTCAATTTAGGTGCCCCAAACTGAACACTTAAATAAGATTTGGTCAAGAAGATATCATGCAAAATTCACCTTAAATTTGGCACCAAAGAGTGGGCCCACTTGACTAGGCCTTGTAATTATCTTCTCATACAAAAGATGTTAACTGAAAGTTGCCAACTTGGGCGCCCAACGTGGACCCAAGTCAATCTTAGTTAACTAAAATATATATCTCCACCAATTCATGTAGAAATTATGCATGATTGATAATCCCCACTTAACTGAAAGTATCCACCTGTTATCTATCATGCAACTCAAGTCAACTACATGCAACTGAAGATAACTAAACCATAACTGAACTGAATTGAATTGAACTGAACTGATACTGAACTAATATTGAACTAATAGTGCCACTCCACTCATGTAAATATCAATCCCTAATTTGTAGGAATAAAACATGCATTATTGAAGTGCTATCAATCCTCCAAATAGTTAATTGAAGCAAGGTGGGTTCCACCTTCCATGTGGGTGCCCCATGTGCCCCTATCTTGTAGGAGCTCTTCTTGGAAATCCCCACATGTTCCTATTATTTAGGAATAATCAGAAATGTCAATTAACATGTTCTTTTCATTCAAATTTTATCTCTTTCTAATCCTACTATTGGGGAACACTCTCAAAGGACTTAGGAGATATATGAAATATTTTTATGATTGCAATTAAATGGCATCTTATTCCAATTTTTTTTAGCAAATTTGATTTCATAATGATATGTTAAGATAGGGATTAGAAGCAATGATTATTAGTGGACAATTTTTTTTTAACGTCTATAGTATGTCGTATTCTCTCTCCTGGTGTTTCTAATGAATTATGTGTTGCTAAAAGAAATTTTTGGCCTCTGCAAGTTTCTTAGGTGATTTTGTTCCTCAATATTGCATTGAATTCTATCCAAGAGAATTCTCCATATTCCTCCATTGTTGTATTTTTTGTCTTGTGGTTTGGTACTCAATTTTAATAGTGTCTTGTAGATGTTGCACCCCTATCTTTTCAAGTCACCTATGTTTCTGAGGAGAGTTCTATAAATTATAGAAGCTTGGAAATGTTGCTAGATGTTTGAACTAGCCCGAGAAATTCTCCATATTCCCCACATTGATGTCTCTACTCCTATAGCTTGGTGAATGCGCTCTCAATGTTCGTGCAATATCTGAGTTCCAATCTCATGTGTTGAAGTGATCTACAAGCTAATATGTTAATGTTATATCTCATGATTATTCATTTTTTACTTCTTGGATATGGTATTCTATACCTAGTTAATCTATGTCGGTTGTTGATGGAATGACAGTATGAAATAAATGTATAGAAGTGATGTTGGATGTTCAAGGAACATACCCATGTTATCCACATGTTTCTAATTAGCTACTTTGGTATTTTTTTAAGAAAAATGCTAGTGCCTATAATATCTTATATTACTTGAAAATAACAGATTACAAAAACCAGTGATTGTCCCATAAAACATAATGCATAACCATAGAACATTAAAACTATTATCAAAATTTCATATTTGAATATAATCTAGTAGTAGCATAAGTATCCATATTATTCTTCCATCATGCCAGCCACACCAGGAATATTCAATCCTTCATTGCGTAGATTTCCACTATTCCATTGACCAATTTCTACACCCAATACAGTAGAAGCATTGAAATTTATGTCCCTTTGATCTTCTTTAACATCCAATGCACCAATGTTTTGCATAGATGTAACCCTGCAATTGGCATAGCCTAATGCTACATTTACCCTTTCTTCTTCCACATCTTTATTTTCAGGAGATCCTTCAATGTCGTTCATAACTGCAACTGCCCTCAAGCCATGTTGAATATGATGAGACAAGTTGAAATTAACTACAAAGAATGTTTCTTTGCATTTTTCCACCATAAATGGGCCAATTGTTTGAGATGGGTGTTGAATACCCTATACAAAGTCCAAGGGTCATCATTATGGTGGCCTTTTTTAATTGTTGTGTAAACATCTCTAAAAGAAAAAAAAATTCTTACAAAACTTTTTCAAAAGAGGCCACCAATATAGTTTTTCCTTCCATCATTTTATATGCTTGAGTAGCCTACAAAAGTTCATCCTCTTCCGTTTAATTTAGAACCATTACTTCCTTTGCAACTAATGACACCAACTCAAAATACTACAACAGGAAAATGGAAAGCATTTGAGTTGGAAACAATAGCCTAGGGGAGTCTAGATATACAATTTCATTACCTATAACACTTTTAATGATATTAGAGAATGGGAGCTTGCCTTCCCTAATTTTTGGTTTAATTCTAAAATTCAAATACATATATCCATCATATACAACAAATTATCAATATTTATGCAATTTATCCCAACAAAACCCAATGTCAGAGGAAACCAAGCATCAATTACCCAATGAAATTCAAAAGCCGTGACTTGACCAAATGAGACACCTTGAAATTTGTGGCTCTGTAAGAAAGTTTTAACCATGAGCCAAATGATACAAAGACGTAGATAAAGTTCACAAATATGACAGATAAATTGAACATTACCCTTTAACTTGAGCCCGAGAAACAACACAAGTTTACATCTCCACTTCCATACGGGCCACAAACGGAGGTGACCCAAGCAACTGTTGAAGCATATAACTTGAAAATAAATTAATGGCTCCCTATAAAAGGAAGAGATTGTACGATGGCAACTGATAGTTATCATGAAACTTACATTGATTGCAAATTTTTAGTTTTCTCCAGTATAAAATCCATTAATTCACACAAGCCAATTCAGATGCATGATCTTGAAGGATGGAGGTCATTATTATAGGAATACATTGTAGTATACTTCTAAACTGACATGTACAACACATGTATCGGTTATATTAGCGACAGTTAAAATTTGTGACATCTGTAGTACTCCATTCAGTTTTTTCACCATTTGCACATAACCCACCTACCTTGACAGTTTAAAAAGACATCACATGTGTGAAAATTAATGCTTTTATTCTGAAAAACACAGAGAAGCTATTTTCTTCAAAAAAAATTTCTTCCTTTGCTACTTTAGGACACATGTACCCTATTGATACTCTTCTATCAAAGATATTCGAAAATTGTTATCCAGATATCCCACCATGTCATGCTTGTGGTAGAAAAATCTTATTGATGAGCCAACTAAAGTTTTATGACATGTACTAATAAACCTTATAGGTGACACAATTTTATACAGCCATATGATAAGCTGAAGATTTGAAGTCGATAGCATGAATATCCTTCGTTAATAACAAATCTACCAACTTATCATTGCCTCAAGTGGTGTATCACATCAAATCCTTGTGCATGCTCAAACTTAACACAAACCATCATATGAAAATATGCTAGAGTAATGTTGATATACTTGAAAACCCTCCACACACAAAAATCACTAGAATTTTTCAATTTTAAACTTTTAAAAGTGCAAGGACCCATCGATTATAGCCAAGTAAGATAGAGATACTAAAGTTGATCCATCTCATAAGAGAAAACCCTGTAATTTCCAAGATAAGTAACTATCAAATATGCCTTGTGATGACAATGTAACCTTACAACCTATTGGACTCAAGGGAACACTGAGAGGGGTAAGTGAATCAGTGTTCTTTAATTCTAAAGTTTATTAATCTGATATTTAAACCATTTCAACATTAGACCAAATGAAAGATGAAAACAAACAAAGTAATCATCCACAACACCATAACACAAGGATTTTTACATGCAAACCATGTTAGAGTTAAAACCGCAGTGGAGGTCAATCCATAGTTTGAATACTCAAATATAAGTTTTATAAAATGGGAATGCACTTGCATTCAGGCTCACTGCCTAGAGCTCACTTCTCAAAACAGGAAGGCTCACTACCTTAAAAAATGTTTAGAATAAATACATCTAAAATATTGAACTGAATTAATAGCATCTACTCATGCCTGGTTATAGTTTTGGTTTGGCTCATAGATCAGATTCTGGACCTTTTGTCTGATTTTGTACTTCGCTCTACTTTGCTCTGTAATTTGCATCACAAATCCATACATAAGTATATTCACACCACTATCCTTCTAAATTTCACACCACACACTAACATACTTCACATCTCATATCCTATCTCTATGCAAATGATACAACCAATCTCTTATATATATATCCACAACCAAGGATTTGATTACCCATATGTTGGCTTTAACTAAACATGGAATACTTTTCAATGGTCAACTAAATCCACAACTAATTCTTAATGTGAACCACCCATAGTTAGACATAGCATAATAAGGACCTAAGTAATCATGTTCAAGCATGAAAACATATAAAAAATTATTACTCCTTAAACATCTACAATGGCTATATCTTCCAAGTCGGCCTTCTAGCACTAATAAACAAAAAATTAATACACCGGATCTCCTAGATCATACACCAGTGAATGTGCAACTAGATAATTCTTGGATAAGGTAGTACGAACATAAAAATATCTTTCTCTAAGATCCACAACCAAAAATGATAATCCGGTGAATTATACAGATTGACAGATTTAACTTTAACTGGATACCCTGTTCTTCACTCTTACTTTCGATACAAGCTAGCTCTTTACTCTGTCTATTAGTATGGACCAATACTAAACTATGGACCAAATCAATGGCTTAGTTTTCCATCAATGACAACACTAAAAGCGAGATTCCAACAATCTCTCCCTTTGGCATTGATGGAAACACTTAGTGAAAAATGACTAAGTGTCAAAACCAATATGAGTACACTACCAAACTTCAAAACTTTAAAACATAGCTCCACCTGAAATTGATAAGGCATTTTTCACTACTCTCTCTACACCTATGAAATCAATGAAAAATACATATTAAATCTCCCCCTTTGAAATATAAGTAAAACTTCAAAACTGATTCAAAATTTTGAAAAGAACAAATGCTACTTGAGTCAGAAGATTATCTTGTGATTTTCTTTCATCTCTGGTTGGAATTTCTTCCAAGATTCTATTGCAATTCCAATGATTATGATCATGATGTTATTCTTAGATGTCTTGTTGAAAATCTCGGTGAGAGATTCTAGAATTGAGATCAAATTCTCTAAATTTTCTCCTTTCCTCAATATCTCAATCATCTATTCCAATTTTCATTTAGTTAAGTCCTTTACTTTCCAAGAAGTGTCTACAAGCTTGATTTTAGTGAATTGAACTTTGGTATGCTCAGATTGTAACTCTTGAATTCTTTTCTTGATTGTACCATCCTGACCCTGAGACATATCAAAGCTTTGTCCAATCCCATTTAAGTCTATTTCAATTTGTTCCAATTTTTCTTAGTAGTTTCCAACTATATGAGGCCAATGGATGCAGTAGTTATAAATGTTGTTTGTTGCACTTATGCATTGCCTCAGCTCATTCATTTTATTTTTTAACCCGGTAAGAGATATTTTGTACTACTTCTTTAGATGTAAGATTAATTATTCTTCTTCTTTGTTTTGAGACTCAGAATCCATGGTTTCATTGATGCATCTGATCATTTCTTCTGGAAAAATATTCTAAAAACTCTCCACCTTGATTTGGCTGTGCACAACATGAGCACTCAGTACACTCAGAATCATATCCTGATCATATGAGGGTCTCATAGACCATAACTTAGCAATTTTATGCATGCCACTTTCCTCATGAACAAACTGTAGTAGTTTTTCTTTTGTTAAGTCATCTTCTTCTTCAATTGTTTCTATCATTTCCTTTTCTTGTTCTAGTTTGACTGATTCCACTTATTTTCCATGGGTGTCCTTAGTTTCCTTATCAAATTCCTCATATGTTATATCCACAATCTCCCGTTCTTTTCCTTTTTCTTCATTTTTTGGAAAATTGCATGCCGGAGGAGTACATGCAAAAGCTTATTTTTATCTTTTCTTTTTTCTCTCCATCTCATCAGAAGAGGAACCAACTTCAAGTGCCCTTACCAGAAGAGAAATACCAATTGAGCCAAACTTTCCTAGTAAACTCTTAAAGAAATTTCTGAATTCTTGATCACAGTTTACCAAACTCTTAGAGTCTGTGTAGATTTGTTTGCACATTGGTTCATTTTCTTTCCACATCACATTGTTGTTCATCGATAATAAATTCATAAATTACATTACTAGACATACAACCAGAGTACCAAACCTGAAAGGGTAACTTGTCATCTTTGACAATTGCACATTCTCCATCAATTGATCCTTTAGCAGTTTGCACAGGTCAAAGTCTCGACCTTCCATTATCATTTTGTGAGAGATGTAAATAGCACCTGCCGAAGTTGCACCTTCTCTATTTCTAAAAAATATTTTATAGGATACTTCGTGCACAATGTACCTTGTTACTAAATCTTTAATTGTTGAAATTATCAATGCCATTTGATCTCTAATAACTCTAGTTAGGGTTTCAACTTCTTTATTCTAGATAGACTTCTTTCTCGGTATATCCCCAATTTTTTATAATCCAGTTAAATTTACAATTACTTCTTTTGAAATGATGTAAGGGTTGTCCAGAATTCATGTATCATCATTCAATCTGCTCAAAATAAACTTAATGATTTCTGCATTCTCGAAATAGGGAAACTCATTCCAAATGTCCAAATTTTTGTCTTTAGCTTCTTTTAGCCACTTCAATTCATTGGGAGACAACAAATTCCTTATGGCTCTACTATTCTAACTATTATATTCTTCTAGATTGATCATTCCTTTGTTTTGTTCCATTTTTCCTTTCGAAGTCATGTTTCATTTCTATCAAGCGCACACCAAATAAAATGAAAGATTTTTGAAGTACCTAATGAGTTAGGATTTCATAGTCGAAATGACTTCATGCCTTCAAAATTCCATTACAGAGTGCTCTCCTTCTTTTCTTCGATGAAAAGTGATAAATGAGGGTTTTAGCTTGCCTTTTATAGCTCGCACACTTGTAATAAATTCCTTTGCCCTAGGTGTTCTAGATACCCTATTTTCTTAGACAACGAGAGGAAAAACTATTTTGCACATCTTCAATTGCTTGAATTTCCTTTTGAGTGTTTTCCAAAGCATCTGTAGATCATTAATACAACTTTTGACAATCTTTTCATGATCTGGTATTAGCTTTTGGATAGGGGAAAGGGGATTTTCTTGAAAAAACCCCCTAGGCCAATGGCCTAAGATCAGTTCCTAGAGGAATTACTGGAAGTAGGTCCGAATGTAGAACAATTTCCAGCATTAGAATCATTCTTCCTTACCCATGTCTTCTTCATTTGATCTCTTATTTCATCCACAGTCACTTTCCCTTTTCCTTTATCATATTTCTGTGTGTTTTTGCCTTTGTATACTAGACCTCTTTTACCCACATTTTTGTTTCTGTAGAATCTTGCAATATGACCGTATCTATTGTAATTGTAGCACACAATATTTCCTTGTGCAGACCAATCATTCCATTGATTACTTCTTGATCTAAATTGATTAGCAATATGCCCAAATCTTCCACAGGTGTAACATTCAACAATCCATCTATTGACAGAGTTGTTTGGCATAGTTCTACATTCAATTGATTTATGACCAAACTTGTTGCAATTGAAACAATGACTAGAGAATGATGAATCACTTGATTTAATTTTACTTCTACATTGAGTATCCATATCACTAAACTTATTGCAAGAAAAATAATATCCATTAAAGTTTTGATCATTCGGTTATCTTATCAAATACCTTCCACCTTTGTTCATCTGATTTCGTTGCCTGAAATTTCTTTGTCTAGATCTGGAACTTTATTTTTTCTCATATCGAAGACCTCGCTTATCTTTAGCATTCTTCTATCCTTGAGTCAGCTCATCAAGCTTAACTGAGCTAACTTTAAACTTCTCCTTGTATTCATTTGTGGTAGCGATTTCATCCCTAAGAGTAATAATCTATTTTTCAAGTTCTTCTTCATTGTTTCTAGATTGTTGCAATTCATTTTCTAACTGAATGAATTCTCCATTAGCTCTTTTTCATTCATCAGATCCTTTTTTTAAGGAATTTGCTAGATTCTTCTAATTCTTCTTCCTTTTTTCAATTTCCTTAGTCAACTTCATCACTATAGATTCCATTTCATGCTTTAGGGTAGCATTGTCTTTGGAAGACTTTTCACATTCTTTAGTTACCTCCTTCAAGCTTTGATTCAAGTGACCATCATCCAATTTTTTTGCTCTTTTTTTGCTTCCTTTTTTCCCTAGATTTTACAATCTGATCCTTTAATGACTGAATGAATTTCTCAACATCCTTAAGATTTTCTTTCAATTCCTAAACTTCTACTTTAGACTGATCAAGGTCATCAAGTGCCACCAAAAGCTAATGATGAAGACTACCAGAGTCCATTACATTCTAATATCCACCTCAATTTATCAATCTCCTTTCGAGGAACTAAGATCCGATACCAATTGTTGCACTCGAGAGAACACTAAGAGAGGGGTGAATAAGTGTTCTGCAATTCTGAATTTTATTAATCTGATATTTAAACCATTTCAACATTAGACCAAAATAAATATGCAAACACACAAATCAATCATCCACAAAAACATAACACAAGGATTTTTATGTGGAAACCCTATTAGGGGAAAAACCAAGGTGGAGGTCAATCCACAATTTGAGTACTCGGATATAAGTTTTACAAAAAGGGAATGCACTTGCATTCAGGCTCACTACCTTAAAAAAATTTTAGATTAAATCTATATGAAGGATTGAACTAAAGTAATAGAATCTACTCATGTCTAGCTACAGTTTCGATTCGTCTCATAGATCAGATTTTGGACCTTTTGTTTGATTCTAAACTTCGCTCTGCTTTGCTCTGTAATTTGCATAAAAAATCCATACATAAGTAAATTCACAGCACACACTAACATACTTCACATATCATACGCTATCACTATCCAAATGATACAACCGATCTCTTATATATATCTATAGCCAAGGATTTTACTATCCATATTTCGGATTTAACAAAACATGGAATACTTTTCATCGGTCAGCTAAATCCACAACTAATTATTAATGTGCACCAACCATAGTCAGCCATAGCATAATAAGGACCTAAGAAAAATGTTCAATCATGAAAAAATTTAATAAATTACTCCTTAAACATCCGCAATGGCTATATCTACCAAGTCAGCCTTCTAGCTCTGATAAATAGAAAATCAATAAACTGGATCTCCTAGATCATACACCAGTGAATACGCACCCAAATAATTTTTGGGTAAGGTATTACAAACATCAAAATACTTTTATTTGAGATCCACAACCAAAAATTATAATCTGGTGAATTATATAGATCGACCGATTTAACTTTAACCGGATACCCTATTCTTCACTCTTACTTCTAGTACTAGCTAGCTCGTTACTTTGTCTACCGGTATGGACAAGATCAATGACTTAGGTTTCCATCAATGAAAAAACTAAAATCCATATGCCAAAACAACCTTAGTATAACCTTTTCCCTTTGTATAATATTTTGTAAATCTTGTGAAATATTATTTAAACTCTCCTCATATGATATTTCCTCCCGACTTTTCCCACAACCCAAATTTGCAAGATGATCTGCTAATTGGTGACCTTCTTTGTATGTATGAGTAATATGATAAATTTCCAATGCATCTAATAGTCTCCAAACCTAGACAAGGAAGTATGTAATTTTCCAACTGCATTGCTTTCTACTTCTACAAGCATTAATAATTATTTGGAAATCACCTTCTATGTGCAACTTCAAGCTCTTCTGATTTACTTCCCTTTGTAATCCTAACAAAAGACCTCGCACTTCTGCAATATTATTTGTTCCTGAAGCCAACTTTATTAATTTTTCAATTATCACAAAGCCTTTAGAAATTATTAGCAAAAAACCAACACCTTATTTCCTAGGATTACCTATAGAGGCCCCATCAAAATTCATCTTGATAAACCCTATTAAAGGTGGTTTCCAAATTACATTTGTTCTATCCACTTTATTGATGATTGAAGGTCAAAATTTGCCTATGAAAGGAATAACCAGTCTTTGCCAAATTTTTAGCTTCCTTGAATCCCAATCTATGAATATTGAACCAACATTTTTATTTGAAAGCACAAAAGAATTTGCAATTTCACATATTGAAGTTTCCAATTTGAGTAGAAATTGATCAACATTTGAAACTTTCTTATGAAATATCCTTTTATTTCTCTCCCACCAAATGCACCAGAAGACTGCAGATGGAATTATTTTCCAAAGACTTGCAAAGAAAGAAGACTAAAGAAAAAGTGGCCAATTGGAAATAAGATACCAAAGTGTATCTAGGAGAGGAGCATGCCAACTAAGTTTATCTTGGATGAATTTCCAACAAGAATTTGCAAATAAGCAATGAAGAAAAATATTGTTTACATCCTCTAAAGATGTTCCACAAATAACACAATCAAAAGGATCAGCGATACCTAGAGAATGCAATCTAGCACTTGTTAGGATTATGTTTGTTAATGCAAGCCAAGTAAAACAAATTGATTTTGGAAAAACTATAGAATTCCAACAAAAATTTAGAGCTCTTTTTGGACTTGATTGAATGTCTATTCATTAGAGCTACTTTGGTGTTGCATTGTGTCTTGAGCTAGATTTCTCAGTTTTTTGAGGATATCGGGCCAACAAGCTTATTCCTTTATATAGGCCATGTGCTTGGAGGGTTATACTAGTAATGGAAGATGTGTCATTATAGATTTGGGTCTTGACCGATCCTACTTTGGACCACATCAAATAAATTCAATAGAAGGTTTTTGAGCTGATTCATTAAGCATGTCATTTTTTCATCCACATGTTTCCTTGGTGTTGAATCAGGTTGTTGTGCAGGTGCATGTAAATTTTTTTGGATCACATTGGAAGAAGTGCTAATAATTTTCTGGTCATCTCTATCTTTTGAATAGGAATGCATTAGAGTTTGGTGGATGACTAGTTAAATTCATTATTTATTCTCTTCTTGGCCAACTGAACTGAGGAAATGAAGTGGTGGATATAAATGTAAGACCATTTCAGATGAAACTACATGGAGGAGTGTACAAGTGTGAAGAAGTGTGTGTGTGTGAACTATATTAAATATCCAATAGAGATAGTGCTAAATATTGTGAAAGGAAGATTGATTGTGCTATAATGCCTCAATTAACTAAGTGTTGCATTGGTAAATTATTGTAATTCTCTCTAAATAACATTGTATCTTTCTTTGGGGTAGTGAATCTCATCAAGTCCTTGTATATTTCTCCTAAAGTTGTGTTTTCTTCAGTTCAGTGATTCCTTTATATCTTTCTTTGAGGAAATGAGCCTTCTTGCAAGACTTTTTGCTAGTGAGCCTTATATTGTGAGTTAACTCTCATTGTGGTTTTTCCCTCATTGGATTTTCCATGTAAATCTGGTGCCTCCTTATGCATGTGTGCATTCTCTATTTCCTTCTCTTTTTTGTTCATATAATTATTGTTATATATTTTATTAGTAATGTTTGTTGAAGTTGATAAAGGTTCAAATTACTATATTTTTTTCTACTTAAGATTCCATCTTTATTTTCTAAAGGAGTTTAAGTTGTGCTAAAAAGTTTAAGTTCCAGAAGAGGTTAACTCTTTGTGTAAATTGATTCAAACCCCCTTCTTAGTCTCTAGAAGTGCTCAATAGTCCATTGGAGGCATTTGGGTCATCAGTTTGAGATTAATACTTACCATCATAGTGTACAATATATATTTATTCTAATGAAATTTTTCATTCGAGGCATTTTCGTTTGGCTCATCAATTTGAGCTTCATACTTTCCATCATAACATATAGTATATCTTTAATCAGATGAAACTTAATGTCCAACAATATTGTTGGATGATTTTTTTGTGTGAATATGACTTTGGTGTTCACTACATAAAAGGGAAGGATAATTTTATCATAGATTCCTTGAGTAGGAGGAGACTTGGGATCTTAGTGTTGATACTCGGTATTGATTTGAAAGGTTTTATTCTTGAGAAACTTCCTAATGATACATTGTGTCACGAGGTGAGAGTGGAGATAAATTATTAGATAGCACTTGAGGGAAGGTTTTATGGTTATTCCTTGGAGTTTGATGGACTATTATTACATATTCATCTTATTTATGTTCTATTTTTTGATGATACTCATTAGGTGATTTTATTTGAGGAACATTGTGCTTGATATTCAACACATATTGACATCAATAAGATGCACATAAACATTAGAAATTTGTATCATTAGGTGGGGATGATGTTGAAGAAGAAAAATTAGAGGGGGTGAGGGTGAATCAGTTTAAGCAAATTAAACCTTTGAAAATTTCATCAAAAATTAGCCAACCACAAATCCTTAACTCTGCTAAAATGATTAAACATTAAGTGCAAGTGCAGAAACTGAAAACCATCACACAAATAGAGTAACACCAGATTTACATGGAAAAACAAATAAGGGAAAAACCACGGTGAGGATTAGCTCACACTATAATGAATATCAAAACCAATTACAAAGGCTCACTACCAGAGAAAGGCTGACTGCCAAAACAAGGACATGCTACCCAATAGGGTTAACCACCTAGAGGGCTCACTACCATAAGAATACAAAGAAGATAGAAGAGATATTTTATAGAGAGAAAACAATATCAATGCAACATATATTTTCACCATAATTCACTCAACCACTTGTAGACATGCATGAATGATAGAGTACACCTTCAACTCACTACATTTGGAAACTCAGCAATTATAATTCACACTAATCTACAACACTTAAATCACATACCGACACTAATTCGCATCTATCTACTCTATTTAATTTCACCTATCTCTTTGTACATCTTTCACCACTAACTCATCTTGTATTTATATCATCTTCAAATTTCAAACATATCCAAAGTCTGCCATCTATGATTAAATTCAAATTAGGTCTATGCCAAAAAATTATAGGGTGGAATTATAATAAGGGTGACCCAAACACATGCTTGATGAGGATCCAAATAGGTCCCAGCATGCTTCATCAACTTTGAAAGTAGTGTTCAACACAAGGTCAGCCAAACCAATGTAAAACACATAGAACAATTAAGCACACACAACCCTTAGCATGATGAAATCCTTCCAGAAACCAAAATTATTTTTAACATGATCATAACAACTTAACTCTAGAACAACAAGTCATAAGACTCAACCAAAAATAAATCTCAACCAACAACATTTCTCTTGAACCTTAGCCAGAAATACAAAAAACCATAGTTAACAACTAGTGAGCATAACTCACACTATACAATGAATTAGAAGCCAAAAATTTGGATATAGCATCTTCAAACAACCATAATCAATATATCTAAACCACAAAAACATAGGAGAAAATCTTGGAGCAAAACCTAAAGCAACCACTGAATACCTGCAACCTTTCTTCGTTACAATTTTCTCAATATCCTTGATGTATACAGCAAATAACTTGCATCCATGACATCAATGAAAATAGAAACTAGTTGATAGCTAGTTAACCTATTGACATCAATGACAAGACCTCCATTATTGCAACAATCTCCCCCTTTGTCATTGATGGAAACACATGACATGAAAAACCATCAAAGACAACATACTTGTAAAATTTGGTTATGGAGATAGCCACCCAAGATATAAAGGCCTATGGAAAGCACAAAATACTCAAAAGATCAATATGACAAGAATAAACTTTATTCCTATAAATGAATGCAAAAAGATGTGTGTAAAATGTGTGAGAGACCCTTGGTTATATAGCCAAGGTGAGATGCAAGATGTCAAAGGATTATGACAAGTGTCTTAATCATATGGCATGAGACAACTTATCAAAACTACCAAGGTCACATGTGTTAGTTGTCAAGAGATAAGATAACAACTAATGACAACTAACACCTTCTAGAAATAATCTTATAACCAAAGTAAACTTAACATGTGAATATGTCCACTAATTACCTAGTAAGTGGAATAACTAGGTAAAACACATTTATTCACACCAACACCCCCCTTAAGTGCAACTTAGGGAGAATATTATTATGAAAATGACACCAAGATGAAAATATGGGTCTTGGAAAGTAGGCCATATTAGGTACCCTTGTACATATGTGATGCAATCTCTCACAAATGGAGAAAAGGAGAAAACCCAGTGGGACAAAACTCCTCCCCAAAAGGGAGAAACAAAACAAGAAAGTACTCTCAAAAAGACGAGAAGGAAAAAACCTTGAGTGAGGAAAAAGTCCCCCCAAAAGAGATGATGAAGAAAGTCCATGCATCCCCCCTCAATGGTGGGTCACTTCTCAAATGTCACAATGTAAGGAGTCCCCAATCTTAACTGAATTAGGAGACAATGTAGGAAAATGTGAAGACTGATGTAGAGTGGTCCAAGGATGATGATGAGTCCTCCAAATGTTGTTCCAAAAGAATGCCAAAGTTTGACAAGCACTGATAGAAAGAATCAGGTACAACTGTAGAAGATGCAACATAACTGGTGACTGAGCTGAAACTGTCAATTCAAGAGTAATTGCAGAATATGTCAATGAAGAAATGTAGATGAATCCACACTACAATAGGAATAAGGCTAGAACCAAGGAGACAATTGTATGAGTATCAACTAGACACTCTCTTGGCAGATTTGTATATCCCTATCTCAACTGCAGACAAGTACCAAGTCTCTAGAAGTAGAACCAAATTGCTGAAGATAGGTAGATTGCTTGCAAAATAGGAGTGTCTATATGGTATATAGTCCATCACATCGAAATGCATGGGTAACCATCCACTGCATTCGCTGAGTATATAGGAACTAACACTGGATACATAGATCAATCCAAAGAAGCATACAATATGATAGAGTACACTAAAATAACACGATTGTGGCACTTTATTTTAGTGTGATTAAAACATTAGAAAAGGAGAACTACAACAATCATGATGCAAATCTCAAAATGATGATGAAGAAGCCAACCAAAAAGTGCCTCGAAGCAAAAGACCATGAAGAAAGCCCTCCAAGTGGATGTCAATAGAAGCAATTAGCCCCTTGTTGACTATTGATTGGAGGAGCAAACAATGTAGGACAGGGCTCAATCAAGAGGCAAAATGTTTTTCCCACGTTTGCTTATTATTTCATGATTTGTTTTATAAAAACTTTATTATTAAAAATAATGAAGAAAATTATTTTTTGATGAAAAAAATTTATTAAAAATTAAGAAAAAAACAATTGCTTTATTTTTGAAAATTTTTATTTAAAATTTAATAAAGAATTTTTTTAATGTTTGAAAAACTTTATTAAAATTTTAATAAATAAAAATAATTTTCTTTATTGGAAAAAAACTTTATAAAAATATTAATAAAGAAAAATTATTAATTCTTTTTAATAATAAAAAGAATTAATGAAAATTATTAAAGAGAAACTATAATATATATTTTTTAAAATCTTTAATAAATTAGATTTATTGAAAAAGTTTTATTAAAAAAACCTAATAAAAAACTTATTCAAAAAAGTTTTTAATTTAAAAAAACTTTATAAAAAACATATTAAAAATAAAAAAGGGCTACATGGGGGTCGGCAAGGACATCGCCCCCTGCAATGGCCAGTGGTTGTGTAGGTGGCGGCCCCTTGACATCGTTGCTACTAGCAAGCCTACGACCGCAAGTACTGTTGGTACCTGCATACCATAGGTACTATCAATACCTACTACTGTAGGTTTAATTTTTGTTTTTTTATTTTTTAAAACTTTTATTAAAAAAAAATGCGATTTGATTTTTTAAAAATTAATAAAAAAATTGCAAGAAAATTATTTTTTAAAAAATAAAAAATTGTACCACTGCACAGGTAGGGTTGTATGGCCTGCTTGCTAACATTTGTTTTCCTCTAAGAGCAACTTTGTCTAAATTCGATGATCAGGTAGTCGATCTTGGGGTTTTTGTTCCTTTTGGATGTGACGGTAGCATTCTTTTTGGCTCAAAATTCTCTGAGAATATGGCTACCTCTTGGATCTGGTAGCCAACATGAATCTTCAAACCCTTGTGGATTTGGCCTCCAATGTCCAACTAGGATGAACAAAAGGAAAATTTGACTTTCTCGAATGCTCCAGATGTAATGGTGAGCTCAGATCTAATGCAAAAATCTCCCAAAATTCACTTACAATATAAATCCAAAAATGGAATCCCCCAAAATCTGATATTTCTATCACACATTTTTTATTCTCAAGATCATCCAAGGATGCAAAAGAAGATCATATTCAATGCTTCAAGAAAATACAAGATTGCACTCAAGATCTCCCAAAAGGCTAACCAAAGACACTCAACTTGTTCTGATACCATGTAAGATTTGGTAATGAAGATAGCCACCCAAGATCTATAGGCCTATGGAAAGCACAAAATACTCAGAAGATCAATATGACAAGAATAAATTGTATTCCTATCAATGAATGCAAAAATATGTGTGTACAATGTGTGAGAGACCCTTTGTTATATAGCCAAGGTGAGATGCAAGATGTAATAGGATTATGACAAGTGTCTTAATCATATGACATGAGACAACTTATCACAACTAATGACGAATAACACCTTCTAGAAAGAATCTTACAGCCTAAGTAAACTTAGCATGTGAATATTTCCACTAATTACCTAGTAAGTGGAATATCTAGGTACACGACATTTGTTCACACTGATATTACTAGCTCTAAATGCACTTTTCAAGATTTTTCTTTCTGTTTCTCCCCTTTAGTAGATAATATATTTTTTTTCACATCTCACATCTTCTTCATCTCCCACTTTAACATCAATGGCAAAGGAAAAAGATATTTTACATTGATTTACTCTTTGAAATTAACAACAAAATACTCTTAGAATGACAACACATGATACTACTTTCTCCCCTTGAGAGGTAACCACCAAAAACATCAGTCCAAAAGAGAGATAGATCCATAGACCCACCAAACTGATGCATCTCCATATGCATCTAGTTCAAGAAAGGATGAGAAATGACCCCTAACTTCTCCTAGACATACTCAAAAGTATCTTTAGGAAGAACCTTCGTAAATATATCAGCAATTTGATTATTCACAGGTACATACTTAAGTTTTACTTCATTCTCCACAACCTTTTCTCTCAAGAAGTGATACCTAATAGATATATTATTTTTCCTTGACTACATCACTAGATTCTTGGAAATGTTAGTTGCACTTGTATTATCATAGAAGATATAAATAAGAGATCATCATACACTACTTTCATATCTTTCAATGTTTGATTCATACATAAAACTTGTGTACAACAAGATGTAGCAGCAATATACTTGGATTCAATAGTAGATAAGGAAACTAAATCTTTGTTTCTACTCAACCATGCCATAATTCTACAACCAAGAAATAATGCACCACCACTTGTACTTTTTTTAATCATCTACACATCTAGTCCAATTTGCATCTGCATAAGCACTTAGTGTAAAGTCAGTATCCCTAGCATACCATAAACCATAATTCAGAGTGTCGTTCAAATATCTTAATATTATTTTAATAGTATCAACATGTATTTCCTTGGGATCTTCTTTAAATTTAGCCACAAGACATACAACATGCATAATATATGGTCTAGTAGCTGTCAAATACAATAGACCACCAATCATACATCTATATTTTCTCTGATAATTATTAGGTGAATCATCATCTTTACCTAATTTGCAACCAGTCACCATAGGAGTGCATACCAGTTTGGAACCATCCATCCTAAACTTCTTTAACATCTCTTTCACATACTCAGACTGTGAAATAAAAATTCCTTTCACTATTTGATAAATTTGTAGCCCAAGAAAGAAATTCATGTCTCCAAACATAGACATTTCAAGTTATTTTTACATTTCTTCCACAAACATCTTACACATAGTTTCATTTCCTCCAAAAATAATGTCATCAACATATACAATCACAATAAATATTTTGTCATTTTCAATTTTGAAATACAAATTACTATCTGTTGTACTTTTGTTGAAACCTTGTTGAATCAAGTACCTATCTAACCTTGCATACAATTCTCTAGGAGCTTGCTTCAATCCATATAAAGCTTTCTTCAATTTGCAAACCACATCTAGTTGATCTAACAACTGAAATCCTTCCTATTGTTCCATGTAGACCTCTTCTTCTAGATCGTCATTCAAAAATGCATACTTGGCATCCATTTGATAGACCTTGAAATATTTATGAGAAAAAATGCTAAGAAAATCTTGATAGCTTCCATTATTTCCACTAGAGTAAAAGACTCCTGAAAATCTATGCCTTCTACTTGTGAGTAACCTTTGCACACAAGCCTTTCTTTGTTTCTAACCACTTCTCCATTCTCATTCAACTTATTTCTGAATACCCACTTTGTTCCAATAATGTTTTTATCTTCCGGTCTTGGGAAGAATTCCCAAGTTTGATTCTTATTAATATGCATAAGTTATTCTTTTATAGCTTCCATCCAATGCTCATATTTACATGCCTCACTTACAGTCTTCGCTTCAATCTCAAAAAGTAATCACATATTTACCTCACCAGTAGCAGCTCTACTTCTTATAAATACTCCTTTTTTCTTGTCTCCAATAATTCAGAGTGTCATTCAAATATATTAATATTATTTTAATAGTAGCAACATGTATTTCCTTGGGATCTTCCTGAAATATAGCCACAAGACATACAACATGCATAATATATGGTCTAGTAGCAGTCAAATACAATAGATCACCAATCATACATCTATATTTTCTCTGATATTTCTTAGGTGAATCGTCATATTTACCTAATTTGCAACCAGTCACCATAGGAGTGCATACCAGTTTGGAACCATCCATCCTAAACTTCTTTAACATCTCTTTCACATACTCAGACTATGAAATAAAAATTCCTTTCACTGTTTGATAAATTTGTAGCCCAAGAAAGAAATTCATGTCTCCAAACATAGACATTTCAAATTATTTTTACATTTCTTCCACAAACATCTTACACATAGTTTCATTTCCTCCAAAAATAATGTCATCAACATATACAATCACAATAAAGATTTTGTCATTTTTAATTTTGAAATACAGATTACTATTTATTGTACTTTTGTTGAAACCTTGTTGAATCAAGTACCTATCTAACCTTGCATACAAATCTCTAGGAGCTTGCTTCAATCCATATAAAGCTTTCTTCAATTTGAAAACCACATCTAGTTGATCTAACAACTGAAATCCTTCCTATTGTTCCATGTAGACCTCTTCTTCTAGATCGTCATTCAAAATTGCATACTTGACATCTATTTGATAGACCTTGAAATCTGTATGAGAAAAAATGCTAAGAAAATCTTGATAGCTTCCATTATTTCCACTAGAGTAAAAGAATCCTGAAAATCTATGCCTTCTACTTGTGAGTAACCTTTGCACACAAGCCTTTCTTTTTTTCTAACCACTTCTCCATTCTCATTCAACTTATTTCTGAATACCCACTTTGTTCCAATAATGTTTTTATCTTCCGGTCTTGGGAAAAATTCCCAAGTTTGATTCTTCTTAATATGCATGAGTTCTTCTTTTATAGCTTCCATCCAATGCTCATCTTTTCATGCCTCATTTACCGTCTTTGCTTCAATCTCAAAAAGTAAACACATATTTACCTCACCAGTAGCAGCTATACTTCTTATCAATGCTCCTTTTGTCTTGTCTCTAATGATCTATCTTTTTGAATTATTTTTCTGCACATACTTAGGTATTTTAGGGGACACCATTGAAGCTTTATCTTCTTCTTTATTCTACTTCTCTTTCCCATCCTTCTCCTATTCTTCCATAATTTATTCAATTCTTATGCCATCAGGTTCATCAGATACATATCCATCAACATCAATTAAATTCTCCATTGCTTCATCAACCTTGACATTTGAGATTTCTACAATCTTCCTCAATATTTTATTGAAACATCTCTAAGATTTTCTTTTAGTAGATTATACAAGAAAAATGCCTTTATCACTTCTTGCATCAAATTTTTCTAAATTTTCTTCATCCCTTCTAATATAACATTTGCTTCCAAATACCTTGAAATACTTAATAGGAATTCTTCCACACCATATCTCATAGGGAGTCTTTGTATTGTTTTATCTTTCTTGAACTTGATTGAATACATAAATAGTAGTGTAAATGGATTCTTACGGTAGACCAACCTTAGTAATCATTGATCTAGCAGCCTCTTAAATTATTTTTTTCTTTCTTTGAACAGCTCAATTCTGCTCAGTAGTTCTTAGAATATATAACTATCTTTTTGTTCCATGAACTTCACAAAACATATTAAAATCATGGGAGGTGAATTCACCACCTCTATCAAAACTTAAGGAGTTTATCCTCAAATTTACTTCATTCTCAACCATAGCATTGAATGTCTTGAATCTATCTAATGCATCCGACTTCTCTCTAAGAAATGTAAGCCATATATACTTAGAATAATCATTGATCAAAAGCATAAAGTACCTTTAACCTTGTAGAATTCTCACTCTTGTAGGACCATGTAGACCTATATAAATTAAATCCAATAGTCTAGTAGTAGATTTTTCCTTTGATCTGAAATGGTTTCTTTCTTTCTTTCCAGACTAACAGTTCCTACAAATAGCATTAACAAGCTTTGTAATCCTTGGTAAATCTATAACATCCTGAACTGCACTAATCCTTTTCAAGTTATCAAAATTAATATGACACATTCTCTAATGCCACAAGCAACTATCATTAATCTAGGTCATAAAGCATCATCCATCAACACCCTTAAGTTGATAGATATTTCCTTCCAATTTCTTTCCTACAATAATCACTATTCCAGAATCTTTCCTAATTTCACATATTTCATCCTTAAATACAAGATTATATCATTTACTAGACATCCGTCAAACACTTAAAATATTATTTCTTAAACCCTTAACATAGTAAAAATTTATCAGTATTATAATTTCCATAAAAACTTACTAAAGCTATCCCACAAATATTGGCACCAATATCATTTCCAAACATAACTAAGCCTCCATCGTATTTTTCAAGTTTGAAAAACTTACTCTTATCACCAGTCATATAATGTGAACAACCATTATCAACAACCCAATAGTTCTTTTCATGTTTAGCATGTAGGGTAGAGATTATAGTAGATTCATTTTTCTCCTTATCTAGAGGGAATTCCTTCACCTATTTTTTAGAATTAGAAAAACTAGGTTCATCTTTTATAGCCAAGAATAAGCATCATTTCCATTAGGATCTCCATAATCAGATTCCTCATCAAAAATACTAGCATCCTCATTCACATAATATGCTTTCTTGATCTTCTTACCTTTTGTTTCTTATATCTTTGTTTGTTCCTCTTAGCTCTTTTCAGACACTTCGAAGAATAATGGCCTATTCCTCCACAATTAAACCATTTAAAAGGTAACTTACCTTAATACTTAATAGATCCTTTCTTCATCCTTCTCACAAAGTTAGTGTGAAGAATTTTTTCCTAATTATTCTTTTCAATTTTTGGTTTGTATATGTTTTTTCTTTCCGGATGAATCCATTTGTAAGGAAACTTTTGTTCTGAAAGGCGTGCAATGCGCCACATGGTGGATGTGTAGATTTTTTTTTATTGTCTTCCTTTTAAGAGAAATCTAGGACACATGCCATCTTGACAAGGATTTTCTCTAAGGCTATTTCATAACTCTAAAACTCCCAACCTAATCGACATATCATCTAATCGCTTTGGACAGGTTGCACTTTAAAGGAGAGATATCTTTTTGAATTTTTTCGGAGCATGTTGGGTTTTCCTTATTTTCAAGATGGAAGTTTCGAGTCGACACCATCAATGTATGTGATTGATCAACCATATTTTTGTTGGAGTGAAAGTACACTAAGAGGGGGAGGTGAATCAGTGTTTATAACTTCTTCAACAATTTAAACTGAAACTGAAAAGATCCATACATATGTTCTCATTTATCAATGATAGTGTCATTCATGTATTTGAATGCAATCATATAAAATGAAATGAGTAATGTAACATTGCATTTTAAAGTAGTAAAGTACTGAAGTAAATGAATCATAGAGAGACAAATAGACATATGATATGCCGAGTGGAAAACCCTCCTAGGGTAGAAAAACCACTCTTGAACCTATTGCCTTTTTCAGGCTTTCATTTCAATAATTTATTTTGACAAAGCCTCAATGGATGATTTCTAAGCACCGACTCAAGGAGCATCAACCCCTCTATTTAGAGACACCAATCTCAAGGAGCACCAACCCCTTTCCTAATATTCAACAGAACGTACAATAGTACAGAGGATCTCTCTATTTCACTTGATATCTGTCAAGTGCCTCTTGACAAACAAAACATAGAATTTTCAAGAGTCAAAATTGACTCTTCAGAATTCCATGCATTATCTAATCTCGATGCGGCTTGAGGAAAATCCTATCACAGTCACAATACAGTCTCATCAAACTTTTTTACAATAGTACATCTTTTCTTTCTTTTCTCACTGTTTGATTTTCAATCTTTTCCCATACAGAAACTACAAATATGACTACACACTCTATTTTCAAATTTTTAGCATCAAAAGTACAGAATGGACTTTCACATCTCTACAAGGTAATACAAGGTTGTTTTTCAGGTTACAGAATGACTGAAAAGAAACAAATCTGATGTTACAGTTATCATAAAAGAAGATTCTTTCTTTCTGTTGAGGATAGAATAGCAAAGTCCAAGAATAGAGGTGTGATAGAGTATATCTTCACTAGAAGCCTGCACATGCAGTGCTTAAAAAAAAGCAGTGAGAGAACATCATTTAAAAAATGAAATGATAACCATTTTTCCTTGACGGAACTAGCAATACAACAGAAGTATTTTTAGCAAAATGAACCCTCTTGCAGATTATACCCACAAGTAGTAATGAAGAGTGCATATACCATAGGAGTTCTGACAAATAAGCTGCTACGAAAAAGAAGTAACTGAAACTCCAACTAGCATGCAATCGAAAGCTATTAACCATGCATTATAATAGTTACCCAGAAATTCCAGTGAGGCTGAGAGAATATTCTGAGATCTATACCCATTATAGTGACTGTAAAACTTAAGAAACTGAAATCATTGTGAAGTGTGACTGAAGTAACTTCACAAGAACCATTATCCATGAACCTAGATAAGCAAATGAAGAGATTCGATGATATTATCATTACCCACAACTAGGAAACACAGTTCCTTAGAATGACTGTCATGATAACCTTCAAATGCAATTGCAGTCAAGTTTTGATTCTTAAAAGAAAATATTTCAGAATTTTCTCATGAAAGCAATAGATGTTTTCAATTTTTTTACTTTGCATAAGAGAGAAAACATGGCTTGAAATAACCTTTACTGAGCTGAAACAGATCTGCAAACCAGACAAGGAACAAATACTTGGCAAACAAAGTTGCTATGAAAGAATAGATTACCAGATCTATAGAGCAGAAGAAAAACGGCCACACAACTTTCCTATCTTGTGCCTACACCCAATGGCTGGAAACTGACACATAGAGCGACCATTGTGATGGTCTTCTTACTACTCCCAATCACCGTCCAAGAACAAAAACAGTAGGGATAACAAAGAAATGGCCGAGAGAAATGATCCATGGTGTCAGACAGAATAGGGTTTCAAAACCTTCAAACAAAGAAACATAATGATTTTCCCTATTTTCCACACAAAAACCTTTCCATAGTATGATAGCATTTGGATTCCGAGAGGACAAAAATTTAATAGATCAAAACCACATAATAAACTTTGAAATCCGTAGAAAGATCCACAACATGTGTTTCCTTACCGCACTACCGCATCCACCCTTCAGACTATGTGCGGTACAACGGTAGCTAACACTAACTATTCCCACATCCTTTACCGCCCAACCACAGTCTTGCTTCGAACTACTCACAGTACAATGATATCTCCAAGCTAATCGCTAGTTGTTTCCACCATGTTACCTTGGTTAGCTACCTAACTTCTCACAGTATAACAGTAGCAGTCTTGCTTGCCGCTAATGGTTTACCCACACTACCGTGGTTACACTGATGATAGTCCACAGTATAGCGGTAACTATCTTGCTTGCCACTAACTGCATCCACCGCGTTACTGTGGTTACTGGCATAACTAGCAGTGGTAGCGCGGTAAGCTTTATACCGACTGTCAACATTTAAGCTATGTTTAAAAACCATGATGAAACCCAATAGAAATATAAGGTGCACTTCAATATAAAGTGCCAAATAATATCCAATAATAAATATCAAGGTCAAATTTCCACCTTAGAATGTCATAAAAACTTAAGGACTTGTGTTGAGTAAAATAAAATTTTGTAAATATCAAGAGCATGTCTCAATGACAAGATGCTTGTGACTGATCAAGCCATAATTCAACAACCTTTATAAAAATGATTCATGCCAAGGAAAAAATAATTGAGATCATCACTGAAACACAATTGTTTAAACCAAAAATGTATCACCTGATCAATGGAGAAAATGACCTGTAACCAGAATACCTCAACAAGCACTTGTAATCTGCACATGGAGTTAAATGATTAGTGCCACCAAGATAATTAAATCAATGAAGTAGATGTGCCAATCAAAATATGGATCAACTAAGAAGATAACCATCAAGATGCCAGGTAACCACAAATTGACATCAAGGGCAAAAATAGCATGAGGGATTCAACAAACTCCCCCTTTGTCCTTGATGGAAAAACTGAGCCACCAAACCAAAGATAATGAACTGTAACTAAATGCTCAAAATTCTCCCCCTTTTTGACACAAGGATAAAGGGAGACCAACCAAAGATAAACCATACCCAACTATGACATGCAATCAAACTGCAAATTGAACCTTTGAGCAGCAAAGTATGAGTTGTAGGAAGAGCGAACCAGCTCCCCCTATCACCAAGATAGACTATTTAAGATAACAGAGATTGAGAGACAACTCCCAATCGAGACCTAAGTCTTTCAAAAACATCTTTAGCCAATGTTTTTGTAAATATTTCAGCAACCTGTGCTTGTGTAGGAACATATTGCACAGATACCTCATTAGCCAACACCTTTTCATGAAGAAAATGAAATTTTATAGCTATATGTTTAGTTCGAGAGTGCATAACTGGATTTTTTGAGATATTTATTGCACTAGTATTGTCACATAGAATAGTAATAGGTTTTGGAATTTCAATACCCATATCTAATAATGTTTGTGACATCCAGATTACTTGAGTGCAACAAGAAGTGGTAGCTATATATTATACTTCAGCAGTAGAGAGCGAAACAGATTCTTGCTTTTTGTTGTGCCAAGCCACTAAACGATCACCAAGAAAGAAAGCAGCACCACTGGTGCTTTTCCTGTCATCTAGACATCCTGCCCAGTCAGAATTAGTATAAGCTACTAAAGAGAAATTATTGCTTCTAGGATACCAGAGCCCATAATCAATTGTGCCTTGTACATATTTAAGAATTCTTCTCACAACATTGATGTGAGATTCCTTAGGAGCTAATTGAAAATGAGCAACCATGCAAACAACTTGCATTATGTCAGGTCTTGAGGCTATTAAATACAATAGGCTGCCTATCATTGACCTATAATCCATTGAGTTTACAATAGGAGAGTCATCAACTTTGCTAAGTTTACAACCAGTAGCCATTGGAGTGCTTACAGGATGACTTTCATCCATTTCAAACCTTTTTAACATTTCTTTTGCATATCTTGCTTGAGATAGAAAGATACCATATTCAAGCTGTGAAATCTGAAGACCTAAGAAAAATGACAGTTCTCCCAACATAGACATTTTGAATTCAGATTCCATGATTTGTGAGAATTTTTTACTCAAGGCAATATTGTTGCAACCAAAAATGGTGTCGTCAACATAAATTTTAACAACAAGAATATCAGATCCTTCAATTTTAACATATAGATTACTGTCAACTCCTCCTCTAATGAACCCTTTGACAGTAAGTGACTATCCAATCTGGAGTACAAAGCTCTAGGAGCTTGTTTTAGGCCATGTAGAGCCTTTTTCATCCTGTAGACATGATTGGGTTTGTTTTTGGAGATAAACCCTTCAAGTTGTTCTATGTAAACTTCTTCTTCTAAGTATCCATTTAGAAAGATAGTTTTTACATCCATTTGATATATAGTGAAGTTTTCAAAAATAGAATATGCCAAGAAAATTCTAATGGATTCAAGCCTAGCAACAGGAGCAAAAGTTTCACTGAAATCAATACCTTCTTGCTGAGCATATCCTTTGCAGACATATCTAGCCTTGTTGCAAACAACACGACCATGTTCATCATGTTTGTTTCTAAAGATCCACTTGCCTCCAATGAATTTTTTTTCATCTGGTCTTGGGACTAGATCCCAAGTCTGATTTTTTTCAATTTGATCAATTTCTTCCTACATTGCATTAAGCCAGCATTCATCAGTTAGAGCATCATCAAAAATTTTGGGCTCAAACTAGGTAATTAAACAAAATACAGTAACCTCAGCTATGTGAGGTTTTTCATCATAGTTAACAGATTTTTTCCTTTTTTGAACTCCTGTAGATCTATCTCCTATAATAAGATCCTTAGGATGATTTCTAGCAAGAGATTTTGAAGTAACTTTGGGTTCACATTTTTCTGAGCTAATTTCAGCATCTTCAGATTATGCTTCATCAAGTTTAGGGCTTATTGGTTTTGTTTTAGGCTTTGTAGTTTCAAATCTCCCACTAATTATATCAAGTTCAAATTCGTCCTCTTCATCATCCTGCATAGGTTCAGCATCTAGAAGCAGATTTTCATCAAACTTGACATTTATGGATTCAACAATTTTGTTTAGCCTATTGTTAAAGCATTTATAGGCTCTGTTGTGAGTAGAGTATCCTAAAAAGATACCTTCATCAGTTTTAGATTGGAAACTACCTAAGTTTTCATCTTCTCTTTTGATAAAACACTTGCAGCCAAATATTCTAAAATATTTAATTTGGGCAGATTTCCCATACCATAGTTCATATGGAGTGAAGTTTTATTTCACTCTGATCTGCACTATTCAAAATGTAAACAGCTGTATGAACAACTTCTTTCCAGTACATATTTGTCAGATTTGCTTGATTCAACATGGTTCTTTCCATCTCTTTTACAGTCCTATTCTTTCGCTCAACTACCCTATTTTGTTGGGGTGTTTTGGCAGTAGCATACTATCTTTTTATGCCATGTTTGTCACAGTAGTCTATGAATTCTTGTGAGGTGAATTCACCACCTTTATCAGATCTTAAACATTTCAGTTTTAAGTCTATCTCTCTTTCTACCATTTTTCTAAAAACTTTAAAGCGTTCGAAAGTTTTTGATTTATTCTTGAGAAAAGTAACCCATACCATACGAGAGTAGTCATCAACAAACAACATGAAATATTTCTCACCATTTATGGATCTAGTCCTTGTAGGACCACATAAGTCAGTATGAACAATTTGCAGAGGCTTAGTAGAGAAATGTTCCTTGGATTTAAAGCTTACCTTGGTTTGCTTTCCTTTGAGACACTCTTTACAAACAACTTTGTTAGGTTTTCTAAGAAGGGGTAGACCTCTTACATTTTGATTTTTGCTAATCCTAACCATATTGTCAAAATTAATGTGACCTAGTCTCTTGTGCCATAGCCAGCTTTCTTCAACATGACTCATTAAGAATATACCATGATTGTTTTCATGTCCAGAGGTTTCTAGTAAGTTTTAGACATTTCCTTTAGTCCTCCTTCCAGTAGCAACAACTTTTCCAGACTGGTTTTTGATTTCACATCCTTGTGAAGTGAACAGGACTTGATAGCCACTATCACAGATTTGACTAACACTCAGAAGGTTATGTTTTAATCCTTCTACATAATAAACATTGTAGATTGGAGTGTCTTCATTCAGAAACAGAGAACCTCTCCCTTTGATTTGAATTCCAGAGTTGTCTCTAAATTTTACATATCCACTGACATAGTCTTCTAGATTTGTAATTTTTTCTTTGTCACCGGTCATGTGGTTTGAACAGCCACTGTCCAGGACCCATAGGTCCTTCTTCTTTGAGTGAAAGGCAGTTTGAACAAGCATAGTCTGTTCAATGTTGTTAATTGCTTTGGGTTTCCAGATTTTGATGGTTTTCAGCTGTTTATTCTGCTGATCAGCATTGCATTGCTTTGCATAATGACCAAAATATTTGCATGTAAAACATCTAATCTGTCTTGCAAAACCGTGATTTTTCCTAAAGCAAAATCTAGGAGTTCTAGCATTCATAAATCTGTAAGAATTTTCTTTGTGACCGAATTTATTACAGAGGTAATAGTACCCATAAAAGAGAGGGTAGGAGTTTTAAACCATTCTGTTGCTCCTAAGAGGATGAATATGATCCTTGACAAACTCAGAATGTTTGAGTTCAGGATTTTTGTTTCTAGCAATAGTATTGTTCTTTTCACTATCATTTGAAAATTCACCTTTAACAAAGACAATACTAGTTTTGTCTTTGTTTAATTTCTATTTACTGAGCATGTCATTCAGTTTAAGAGTGCTTTCATACTTCTCGATAGTCTTCCTGAGATCTACAATCTCATGTTCAAGTTTCTGAATTTCTTGGTCTTTAAAACTTATGTCAATGCAAAGACAATCTTCAACTCTCTTGGATTCTTCAAGTTGAGTTTTTAATGAAATTATCTCAAGATTAATGAGCTAGTCTTGTGAGTTATCTTGAATAGCATTCTGTTCTTGAGCACACAACTGTTTCTTAAGTTTTCTCATCTCTTTTAGAGCACATTTCAGTTCTCCTTCATAGTCCACTTCACCTTCTTCAGCATCATTTCTATTTGTTTCATCTTGCTGAATGATTTTAGCCATGAAGAGATTTTCATCTTCTTCATCTGGAGAGTCATTAGATTCAGAATCTGTTTCATTTTTGTTGAACAGACTTTTCTTCTTTTTGAAGTTAAATTTCTATTTGGGTCTATAAGCCTTTTTCTTGGCAAATTTCTCAGATTTCTTGTTATCACTGTTTGTGTCACCATAGGGACACTTTGCAGAAAAGTGACCTATTTTACCAGAATTAAAGCATTTGAAGGGAAGTTTTCCCTTATACTCTCTAGAACCCTTTTGGAGTTTCCTCACAAAATGGGATTCTTTAGAATCAGAAAATTTTGATTTAGAGAATTTATCCTTTTCTATCCTTTCAGCATTAAATGTTGCTTCTTTTGTAGTGGTGTTGTTTTTACTAATCCTCATTTCATAGGCAGTCAGAGTGCGTTGTAGACTATCAAAGTTAAGTTGGGTAAAATGTTTCTTCTCTTCTAGAGTAGCTACCTTAGCCTCAAATTTTGTTGGCAAGGTTTTGATGACCTTGGTTACAGCATCAAACTCCTTGACTTCTTATCTAAGAACCTTCATGGCATTTACTATTTCATCAACTCTCACAAAATAGTTAGCAAATTTTTCATCGTCCCTCATTTTTAATTCTTCAAACTGATGTTTTAAAGTGAGGACTTTGGACTGTTTTACCTTTTCATTTCCTTGATAGATAGTTTCTAGTTTAGTCCAGATTTCTCTAGCAAAACTACAGTGCATGATTTTGATGAAGACATCTTTAGTTAGAGCACATAGAAGAACATGCTTTGCTCTTGCATTGGTTTCATATCTCTTCTTTTCATTAGAAGTAGTTGGAAAAGTAGCTAGTACAATGTACCTAGTCAATAATATGCTCTAGACATCAAGGTCTATAGAAGTTAAATAAGTCTCCATTCTCATTTTCTAGAATACATAATCAGTTCCATCAAATAATGGAGCTCTAGTCATGGAAGTACCTTCATGAGCTTGAGACATTTTGAATAGACTCCAAGTCCAGAATCAATCCTAGGTTGGAAAGACCTATCAGAGAACCCTAGGCTCTTATACCAATTGTTGGAGTGAAAGTACACTGAGAGGGAGGGTGAATCAGTGTGTATAGCTTCTTAAACAATTTAAACTGAAACTGAAAAGACCCATACATATGTTCTCATTTATTTATGATAGTGTCATTCATGTATTCGGATGCAATCATATAAACTGAAATGAGTAATGTAACATTGCATTTTAAAGCAGTAAAGTATTGAAGCAAATGAATCATAGAGACACAAATAGACACACAATATGTCGAGGGGAAAACCACTCTTGAACCTGTTGCCTTTTTCAGGCTTTCATTTCAATAATTTATTTTGACAAAGCCTCAATGGCTGATTTCTAAACACCGACTCAAGGAGCACCAACCCCTTTGTTTAGAGACACCAATCTCAAGGAGTACAAACCCCTTTCCTGATATTCAATAGAATGTACAATAGTATAGAGGATCACTTTGTTTCACTTGATATCTGTCAAGTGCCTCTTGATAGACAAAACATAGAATTTTCAAGAGTCAAAATTGACTCTTCAGAATTCCATGCATTATCTAATCTTGATGCAGCTTGAGGAAAATCCTATCACAGTCACAATATAGTCTCATCAAAATTTTTTACAATAATGCATCTTTTCTTTCTTTTCTCACTATTTTATTTTCAATCTTTTCCCATACAAAAACTACAAATTTGACTACACACTCTATTTTCAAATTTTTAGCATCAAAAGTACATAATGGACTTTCACATCTCTACAAGGCAATACAAGGTTGCTTTTCAGGTTATAGAATGACTGACAACAAACAGATCTGATGTTGTAGTGATCATAAAAGAATATTCTTTCTTTCTATTGAGGATAGTACAACAAAGTCCAAGAATAGAGGTGTGACAGAGCATATCTTCACTAGAAGCCTGCACATGAAGTGCTGAAACAAAAGCAGTGAAAGGACATCATTTAAAAGCTGAAATGATAACCATTTTTCCTTGATAGAACCAGCAATGCAACAGAAGTATTTTTAGCAAAATGAAACCTCTTTTAGATTATACCCACAAGTAGTAATAAAGAGTGCATATACCATAGGAGTTCTGACAAATAAGCTGCTATGAAAAGGAAGTAACTATAACCCCAACCAGCATGCAATGGAAAGCTATTAACCATGCATTATAATAGTTACCCAATAATTCCAGTGAGGCTGAGAAAATATTCCGAGATCTATACCCATTATAGTGACTGTAAAAACTTAAGAAACTGAAATCACTGTGAAGTGTGACTGAAGTAACTTCACAAGAACCGTTATCCATGAACCCAGATATGAAAATGAAGAGATTTGATTATATTATCATTACCCACAACCATAAAACAAAGTTCCTTAGAATGACTGTCATGATAACCTTCAAATGAAATTGCAGTCACGTTTTGATTCTTAAAAGCAAATATTTCAGACTTTTCTCATGAAAGCAATAGACATTTTCAATGTTTTTTACTTTGCATAAGAGAGAAAACATGGCTCAAAATAACCTTTACTTAGCTGAAATAGATCTGCAAACTAGACAAGGAACAAATACCTAGCAAATGAAGCTGCTATCAAAGAATAGATTACCAGATCTGTAGAGGATAAGAAAAACGGCCACACAACCTTCCAATCTCGTGCCTACACCCAATGGCTGGAAACTGACACACAGAGTGACCATTGTGATGGTCTTCTTACTGCTCCCAATCGCTGTCCAAGAACAAAAATGCCAGGGATAACAAAGAAACAGCTGAGAGAAATGATCCATGGTGGTAGCCAAAATAGTGTTTCAAAACCTTCGAACAAGAAACATAACGATTTTCCCTATTTTCCACACAAAAACCTTTGCATAGTATGATAGCATTTGGAATCTGAGAGGACATAAATTTAATAGATCAAAACCACATAATACACTTTGAAATCCGTAGAAAGATCCATGACATTTGTTTCCTTACTGCACTACCATGACCACCCTTCAGACTACCTACAGTATAGCGGTAGCTAACACTAACTATTCCCGCATCCTTTACTGCCCAACCATAGTCTTGCTTCAGACTACTCGTGGTAGAATGGTAGCTCCAAGCTAACTGCTAGTCATTTCCAATGCATTACCGTGGTTAGCTACCTAACTGCTCGCGGTATAGTGGTAGTAGTCCTTCTTGCCGCTGATGGTTTACCCGTACTACCACAGTTACACTGATGACAACCTGCAGTATAGCAGTAAATGTCTTGCTTACCGCTAGCTGCATCCACCATGTTACCACGGTTACTGGCATAACTTCCAATGGTAGCGCGGTAAGCTTTATACCGACTGTCAACATTTAAGCTATGTTTAAAAACCATGATGAGACCTAATAGAAATATAAGGTGCACTTCAATATAAAGTGCCAAATAATATCCAATAATAAATATCAAGGTCAAATTTCCACTTAGAATGTCATGAAAACTCAAGGACTTGTGTTGAGTAAAATAAACTTTTGTAAATATCAAGAGCATGTCTCAATGCAAGATGCATGTGACTGATCAAGCCATAATTCAACAACCTGTATAAAAATGATTCATTCCAAGGAAAAAATAATTGAGATCATCACTGAAACACAATTGTTTAAACCAAAAATGTATCACCTGATCAATGGAGAAAATGACCTATAACCAGAATACCTCAACAAGCACTTATAATCTACACATGGAGTTAAATGATCAGTGCCACCAAGATAATAAAATCAATGAAGTAGATGTGCCAATCAAAATATGGATCAACTAAGAAGATAACCATCAAGATGCTAGATAGTCACAAATTGACATCAAGGACAAAAACAATATAAGAGGGATTCAACAATTTTTACCAAGCTGTTTTCTAGGATCCGATTTTTTACAGAGGGAAATATTTGCTAAATATTTAAATGACATTAATGAGGGAGTGGGAATTAATGAGAAAAGATTATTGTGACCAAATCAAAGATCTATCATCAGATCGTGAGCTATCAGATGTTGACATCTGGGAGTGTTTACTTCTAGGACATTGGCGGCAATTCTCCCTTTTTAGCTATAAATAGGAAGCAACAATAGAAAGGAGTTCTTGGAAATTCCCCTTTTGGAAAGAAGAAATTATTTTAGTTTTCCTTAGTTATAGAATTATTTTTAGAATTTAAAAGTTAGCAAAACACTACTTCTCTCTGGTATTTTTTATTATTTTAACTCAAAATACTATTGGATTGGCATACGACCTTTGTTTTAAATTTCATTTGATATTTAAGCATGATTTGTTTGGAAGACATCTTTGAAACTGTGCATGTTATGGCCTTTGTCAAGTTCCTTCTTTATGTTTTCATTCAGAATAAAACACTATGTTAAGATTAATTCAAATAGTTTGAATAGTTGATTTTCATGTTGTAAGTTTATATGATATAGTAATAACCTATAGAAATTGGATTATGTCTGTTGAAATTCTCTAGTTTCTTTAAGGGTCAACCTGTACTATTCTTGTAGTTAGCCTTTATTGTTTGTTCTATTCTCAAAAATGAAGGGTTTTGGAATTTTGTGTCTAACATATCATTGATAGAAAAATAATTGGGTTTGAAATGTAAAATCGTAGGTGCATCACCATTTTCATGTTTTATATTTACATTTTCTTCTACCCTTTTCTCCAAATTAAAATAACAGAGCTTTCTATAAAAGTCCCGAAGGTATTCAATGAGGCACAAATTGGTCCCCCACTTGCTGAATTTCCCATAAGGTTGTTAGAGAGGCACAAGATTTGATGATCAACAAATATGTTTCTAGCACGCCTGGTGGGACATGAACTTTTTTGAATGTTTGATTGGAAGTTTAAAATATTTCTTAAATCAAGCCAGGGAAAGAAGCTGGAAATTTCATTCCCATAATCCAAACAAGAGCATCCTCAAGAGGCCATTTCCAATACTCCCAACCACACAGCTTAGTATCTAGGAGAAGAATACTTACAAGTTTTGTATCACCTTTATGGAGTAATAGAGCGAGAAGTAAGAGCCCAAGATCTAGAGCCTTATCTACTCACCTCGAGGCCAAACTTTCCAAATCAGAATACCAATATTCCTAATTCATAGGAATCTATTCTCCATGGCTCATGTAGTTACCCCTTGTCCTAGAAATTTTATAACCTAGCATAGTGGTAGTCCACTACAACCACCTACACCCCTAGACATGTGGCCTGCTATACCTACTAATGCCCTCAAGGCTACTCCAATTTTTTTTTAAGACTTCAAAACCCCCTTCAAACACTTCCAAGATATAGTGGAGGTATGCAAGGTACATAACATAGTAGAGGAAAATATCACTCTTAGGCTATTGGCCACCTCTTTCAAAGGAAATCTCAAGATTGGTATTGATCTTTGGATTTTGATTCTATTTTCTCCTAGGATCAGCTCGAAGAAAGGTTGTTTGAACACTTCTCAGAGAAGGGAGATCGCTCTTCATGACTACATCAACTAATCACTATCAAACAAGCCCCACAAGATGCCATGAACAACTTGAAGACTAGGTTCCACAAAACCTGGCAAAGAATCGCTATGACTACTTGACCCCTAGCTATGATGGTGTTTATGTTCTACCTAAATGCTTTCAATTCAAACGTCAAAGTTATGATAACCTCTATGGGAGGGGATATCCTGCTCGACGCATACGATTTGGCTATGTGTGCAGAGAACAATTTGATCAATGCTAGAAAGCTTCCACCACTACCTCTAATTCCTATATTCATAGAAATCTCTGGTGGTCCTTGGGAAGAAGCTAATCCAAGCACTTTTTCTACATAAGAGGCAACATCGGCCACCCCACAATCCATGTATGTGTATCCCACTACGCAACCGATCACATCAGGCTCTTTTTCTCTAGTAGTGGACATCAACGATACGAAGAATTTCATGCAGTCTTTTTCTAATGAGTTAGTTCTCAACAAATGGTAGCAAGTGGCACCTCCAAAGAAATCCAATTAGACCTCTCAAGGGGAAAGGTCGTACTATCAACAAAAAATGTACCAAGGACCCTTAAGATGAGGAGGTCAACAAATGACATCTGCAAACCAGATAGTTCTGGTCACTATGCCACTACAGATAGTCAAACACAACTAGAGTAAAGAGTTAATCCTAGGCCAGAACAATCTGGTAGAAGATGAGAACGTATGGTGCTTCCCATGTAATGATAGTCACATTCCTAAAAAATTTCTGAGGGGAAATATGTAATAGAAGATAGCAAAACAAAGAAACAAGGGTGCACTCCTGAATGTGGAATAATATGAGTCCCCTGAAATGGAAAATTCTCACTTTAGAGCATAAATGCAAGGGATGTCCTTAGAACAAGAATTAGATATTGTTTTAGACCAAGCACTATAATCATGGATGGAGGAATAAGATGCGGTATTTGCAAATGAAGCTCTAATGACTAGTGCTCCACAAGTACAATCAGACTACAATAGAAGATCCAAAAGAAGGATCATGGGAGAATATGTAGAAAAAACTTCATTGTGACCTTAGTTATGTCAATCATAGCTGCAAGAAAAGTAGGCCCCGCAAGTAGCTTGTCGACCTACTCAGCAGTCATGAACTCCACTGTCGCCAGTGAAGGAGTTGGATAAGATGTCTAGCCCATTCATGACAAATCATTTTCCTTTGAAGACAAGAGAGATACCACCATTTAAGCCCAAGGTCCAGCCAAGAAGAATGCTCAATGTGGTGGAACAATTTAAGAAGGTTCCTACTAATTTATCAATGTGGGATGTCATATCCATTCCTGAACAAAAGACGTTGTCTGGAGAAGCATTAAGGAAGGAAGAACTATGTGTAGAAAATATGTGTAAGTGGAAGTAAATAAAAACACACCTTAATGAAACACTATTTAGAGAATTCAAATGACATATTTAATCTATTTGAAGCATAATAAATCTCTAAATTTGTTCCATTGCTCTCTAACTCCAAGGATTTATTAAATCAAATTGGCTCTCAGATTGTGTGCATTGTGATTTTTAAAATGACAACCAAGAGAATGAGAATGATAAAATAAATGATATGGTGTGATGAAATGATTGATAATGAAAGTTGTGATACTATGATACTGATATGAAATGATATGATTAAACTAAGATTCAATTGATATGATATGATTTGACATGATTGTGATCTAATATGATTGCTAAAATGATCTTATTTGATAATTGCTAAATGCTATTGTAGACATGAAAAATGTACAATTCGATTCGGCACACTTGATCCTGACTACTAATGACATTTCCTCCTAAATCATACTTTCAGCTTATCATCACCTTTTCATCTCTTAATTAGATAGATCATTATTTATTTAGTTAATTCTTTCTCCTCTATTGATTAAATTAATAAATTTGATTTAATTAACCTTATATCTCTGTTTATTTAAATAATTCATTTTATTTAAATCAAGTCCTTAAAGTCTTCTCATTAAATTGAATAAATTAAACCTTATTTAATTTAATCTAACACTATCCTCTTTAGTTAAATAAATCAAATCATTTATTTAATTAATCATTTTCTTCTCAATTCTTGATTTAAATACACTCATAAATTTGAGTCAAAATTGTCAAATCATCTAATCTCTCATTAAACTGATCAAATCTTGATTAATTTAATCTCAATCACTAAAATCCTCTAGAGAATGCAACTTGCACAATAAATCAATTACTTTGATTTATTAAATTTCTTATTTTCTCTCAACATGGAATAAAAGGGGAATATTCCCTCAAATTTGAATTCAAATTCAAATGGGCTTGGTCCTTCCAACAAGGCATTTAATGTCTCTTACATGTCCTTTGCATTGAGCCAAGTGACATTAACTCCATTTCTTTCTCCCTCCAACATGTCACATTCAAATTTCAAATTTGAATCTCATAGCATTTATCATGCACATTGACCAAAATGTGCTCATTCCTCCTCCATTCACATCTTGACAAGTGGCACTTGGCCATTGGATGTTGAATGATTCCACATTGCTCAAATCTTTCTCTTTCTTCCAAATTCAAATCAATAAATGAGAGAATCTTCCTCTCATTCTATCATCCACAATTTGAGTAAACTTATTATACTCAATTTCATCTCCAAGCATAGCCATTTTCATCTATTTTTATCAAGTTCTTAGCTAGGTTATGCAGAATTTTTCAACCATCAAGTGGATCAAATCATCAAGCTTACAAAGGAGTTGGGAAAGGGATAATTTCGACACACCAATTCACACCAACTCCCCCATGGGATCAAGAGTTTGCATGCTTAATTAGGATTTCATTACTTTATTTTTTCATCTTTTCTTCATTTCGTATTTTGAGCATTGTAAATGGATTTCATGTGGAATCCTTGTTTTATCTTGCATTATGATCTAATAACGTGTTTGTTTGTTGTGTTTGTGCAAGTATAAAACCAGAGTTCACATTTTGGCACTAGAAGGGAAAAATTGAAGAATCTAACACGTTTTTTTGGTTAAATTCCCCTAAATTTTTCTTCCTAGGTCAAACAGAGCCGTTGGAGGTCAAATAGAGCCCCTCCCAGGTCAAACATCTCTACCAGAAGTCAAACAACGCCACTGGAAGTCAAACAGAGCTGCTAGAAGGAATTTCACCACATTTGCGGTCTTTGTTTTTCCAAAGAGAGCCGCTAACTTCACCAGAGCACTACTTGAAACTCAAACAATGCTGCATTTGCAAACAGTGCCACTATAAAGGGCGTTGCCTTTGATTTCTTGTTTTTTCACCCAAACTTAAAATGGCTGTATCTTGGTCATTTTTTGGTCTTTTCCAAAGCTTTGTTTTTTGAAATGGGGTAGAATTCCATAAGCTATCCAATGGTGTAGGTGTTTCTCAACTTTGATAGAGTTAAATTTTTAAATTTTCACCTAATCTCAAAACACCATGAAACTTGGTCTAAGTTTTAGGGTTTTTATTTTTGATGATTCATCTAACCCTTATATCTTCTTGTTTCTTGATCTCATGTAACATTTTGAGCACTTTCGCAGGTTAGGAAATCAAAAAGGGGAGGAGGAAACAAAATAAAAGCTTCATATGACATCGTTTCTTTATTGTATCAAGTGTCTTTAGACACTCTTGGAAGCAATTATAATTCCACGTTTAAGGATTTTATCCCCTCATGCTTGTAAGACACTGGAATTTATTTTGGGCTCTAAAAGGAACAATACAAATTTTCTTTTGAATTTTGCAAATAAAGGGCTTAAAAAGAACTTTAGAACAATTCACTAGATTTGGTTTAAGTATTAACAATTGAACAAGGAAAATCTCATACTTCCTTTGGTGCTTAAAATTAATTCACTATTGTTTTGAAGGATAAAAAATGAACAAGTGTTTTCTTGTCTTAAATTACTTACCCAAGGTAATATCACTAAAAAGATGTATGCGCTTCTCTCACACTTTATTGCAATCTTGAAAATCAAAAGTCTTGGTGGTGATCTTAAATTGTGTAAGTAATTGCCTCCGCATTTCATCTTGGGTACCTAAAAATTGAACCAATCTTGCGAGTGTGAGCATGGCATATTGTGAGTGTTCTCCCTTTGTTTTTCAACAAAGGTCAATTGAACTACGGGATATGCTAGCTTTCTTTTGTTTATCTTAGCGGGCCTGCCTTGTGGGAAAAACTAATCACCCAAGGGAACGACCCAACCGGCAACAAGCTAAAGCCAAGCGACTTCCAACTGGTATATAAGTGTGGATTCTTGAGGAAAGTTCAAGAATCATGAGGATTATTCTAATGAGAAGGGAAGCAATGGTCTCTCACTGCATGGATAGTCCCCCACGAACGGAATGCCCGAATTAAAAACCCTTGTTTAGCAAAGACCAAAATCCTTAACTATTTGTTGGTGCAAAAGGCCATGTCCTTTGAAGCCGCCCCACATATACATGTAGTTATGTTGTAGAGATGAAAAGTACATTCCATGGGAGATTCATGGGTACCGATGCTTGGCTAACCCGAGAAGTGAGTGCACTTTAAGGGGGAGCTTGCATGGTCAAACATCTAATCATTTGCATTGAATATGCATAGCTGGATTCATCCAAGTGGGATTTCAACAAATACTATCTTTTTAGCCTAGGGTTATGCATGTTATTGAAATCAAAACACCTTGCTTGGTTCTAAAACATTGAGAAACAAACATTCACAAAAGATTTGAAATTTCAAACCCTTTGAGGAAACAAATATCCTTTAACGAATCTAAGTGCTCCTGCTTTCCCTAGCGATTATATCCTTAGAGGTTTCTAAGTGCTTGGTTTTTATCATCATTTGTTTCACCAAAGTCAACACTAGGAAACTTTTTCCCTAATTTCCTCGATTTCCACATAATGGACCTTGTGGGATGAAAAGAAAGTAGGGCAATAGACATTCAGTTTGAAAAGCATAATCAAGAAAGTGTTTGTCAAAAAAGAACCAAACCTAAGCAAGATAACTGACAATTGAACCACACATGTGCTTGTCATCTTTTGTTCATTTCATTTAAATGCAAACATTGGTCTTTTGGTTTGAACCACTTTTTAGGGAAAAGCATGTTCTTCATTATCTTGGTCTTGTAAGCAAGTCTTCGTAGGGTCATCTAGGATCAATTCAAACACTTCACCCCATCCAAACATAAATCAAATCACACTTCCCCAACAAACTCTTGGGAACTTTGAAAACATCATTTATGCTAGAATTTTCAGAAAAATCAACATCACCTAGTTTGGCTTAACACACCTAGCCAAATTATCCTCTTGTCTATGAATTTACTCTAGAATAACACAACTTCCTAGAATTTACAAGTTCATCATTCAAAATCACCTTGTTAGGCTTAACACACCTAGCCAAATTATCCTCTTGTGTACAAGTTTACTCTAGGATAACACAACTTCCTAGAGTTTACAAGTGCATTATCACTTTGTTTGAATTAACACACTTAGTCGAACTATCATCAATCAAAATCAAATAAAAAGAAAAAAAAAAGCTCCTAAAGTCTAGCATTGATCCAAAGTTCCTAAAATTTCAAACAACCATATCATTCACCACTTTCATCCTTCATCTCATCATTGGTCCTAAACCCCTCAGAGGTCAACAAGGTCAAAACAAAAGAGGAACGTGGAATATAAACCTAATTCATCCATCATAATTAGTCGAATTCAACCAAACTATTCAAGCCTTACAATGCCAATTGATTTTCAAAACTTTCATTTGTACAATCCATACATGGGATCATTATTTCCTCCAAACCTCAATGGTACAAAAAATGTGAGTTTTCCCAATCTAAATTTTTGAAAATCTTTTCATATGGTGGATTTAAATCTATCAATCAAACAATTAGGGCATGATCCTCCCCCCTTTACCAACCATCAATTTGTGATGTGGCAACAAGAAATGGTTTAGATTTGATCTGGATAAATCAATGGTAGAAGATGAAGAAGTTGGAGAAGAATAAGGGAAATGCTTTCTCCCAACAACACATTATGGCAAGTGATTAGGAAGAAATTGTGGATCCATGAAGCCAACTATTCCAACTATTTAAAGTTTGTTCCAAAATTGGCTAGAAAGATAAAGTAAAGTTGAATGCAACATGAAGCTTTCAAATTTATTGAGAGAAAATTTGTAGACATTTGCTCAATTAGAAATTTGAGTTATTGAATTTTGGAGGGAAGATTGATTTATTAAATAAAACAATTGGAATTTATTTATTTAATAAAAGGGGATGATATTTAAACAAACTATGAGATTTAGTTTATTTAATTAAGATGGAAGAATTAGGTAATTAAATAAAATAAACTATTGATTTTTTTTATTTAATTAAGATGGAAGAAATAGATAATTAAATAAAACAATCTATTGAATTTGTTTATTTAATAGAAGAAAATAGAATGTGAACTATATAAATAAATAGAAATATTTATTTATAAGTAGATGAATTAAAGGTTAATTAATCAATTAATTGTATTTAATTAATCAAATTTATCCAGGCCATATTTAGGTGTATACAAGAACAAATATTACAGACGAATGTGACTTTGTCATGCGATCAAGATAAAGATAAAAGAACCCATGTTGGACCCTCAAGCTTCAAAAGCCATAGCTTATGTGAACAATGCGAATAATAAAAATGAGAAAGATGTAAGCAAGCCAAAGCCCACACCTTTCTTTTTAACACTTTTTGTGGGAGATATAAGCTTTTGCATAATAACATGATTGATTCAAGAGCTAGTATAATGTTCATTCCAAAGCAAGTGGTTGATGCCCTAAAACTTAAGTATGAGCCCCTTGAGAGTGGAATCATGCAATTAGATAGGAATAAGGTTTTGACCATCGGTCACATTAAATATCTATCTTTAACCATCTTCTCATGTCGAAACCAAACAATCACACAAGAAATAGCGGCGATAGACATTCCCCCAGTCTTTGGGATGTGTCTTTCAAGAGATTTCATCACAAAGTTTGGTGGATATTTTGCACTCGATTGGTCCCACCTGATATTGAGGACCAAGCATGGGGTGAAGATGAAAATAATCTTTGAATCTTTTCTCTAGAACACATAGTAGATAATGCAGTCATATGCTTTGAAGTAGCAAATAAATCTTTCTTACAAAGGGAGAGATATTGTGTAGAGATGTTGGAAGATGAAGAAGACACGAGTGACTGGACTCACGAAGAGGAGGTCCTCCTCAACCAATTCATCAACTTTGACCCATTTAGTAACTTTCATGCGATGAGACTAGGAACCTATGTGATATTCGATTATTATCAAGTCTTCCCAAATTTGATAAAGGATCCGGAGGAATATGATTATCTGGGTGAAAACCATCTATTAACCTTATAATTTTATGATGCCAAATGCAACGCCAGTTTTGGAGCAAGTGTCTGACTAGTGTGCTAGATAGGATTAGAGACCCTCAAGGGTTTTGGTTTTCAGTTCTCACATGCTCAAAAAGTGATGTGGAATATGAAGCCTTGGTCCTTGGTTTGATTTTTGTAGAACGAATGAGTGTGAAGAGAATTCAAGCATTCAGAGATTCAGAGTTAGTTGTGATCTAGGTCCATGGGTAAGCAGCTACGAAGAATATAAGAATGAAGTTGTACAAACATCAGATATGGGATTTGATTGAGATTTTTGAAGATTTTAATATACAACTCATTCCTTGATCTCAAAATAGTATCTCTGATTGGATGGCTTCAATTGGTTCACAATTTGAACCAATTTTTGATTCACAACAAAGTAGAATGTAGTATAGATCATCGTCTGACCACCAATTCCCAACAATGATAAAAAATAGCAAGTATTTGAGGATGATATTCATATCTCCACCTTTTTATAGAAATCAGGAGGAGCTCTCGACTATTCATAGCCAAGAGCAAAATCTCCTGAAAAAGAAGGTTATCTAGTTGAAAGGAAACAAGCTTCCTCGAGGTTTAATTTCCCTTGAAAATATTTTTGACGATGAGGACACAAGAAATAGAAAATAGAGGTTCACTATAGATGTGAGGGAAATTAAGGAAAGACTAAAATATTTTTGACGATGAGGACACAAGAAATAGAAAATAGAGGTTCGCTACAGATGTAAGAAAGGATGTTCCACAAAAGGATAAGGAAAGACTAAAAGATCTATGTTCTAGATATGATAGGTTCATAGCCTGGACCTATGATGATCTCAAAGGGTGTGATCTGAGCATAATTTACCATACTATTGAATTTTCTAAAGGGTCAAATCTCATCTAAAAAAAATAAAGGCCATTCAATCCAAAGGTCAAAGCATTGATGGTACAAGAGCTCACCAAATTGATCGACTCAAGGATCATATATCTAATTAAGAATTCCACCTAGGTGTCTAATCTGGTACCCATTCAGAAAAAGAATGGTGATATTAGGCTTTGTGTTGATTTCAGAGATTTTAATAAAGCCTCATTGAAAGACCACTACCCTTTCCCATCAATGTAGAAGATCCTACAAACTATGGTTAGATCAGATATGTTCTCATTGCTCAACAATTTTTTGGGCTAAGACTAGGTATATGTAAAGGAAGGTGACCAACATAAAACAACATTTACCACTAAGTTGGAAAAATTCGCATATGTAAAGATTCCCTTCAAACTTTCAAACATTGGTGCGACTTTTTAGTGAGAAATGGATATTACTTGGAGAGGGTTGATTAATCAGATTATTTTAATATATTTGGATGACCTAACACTCTTTTCAAATTCGAAGGATGATCACTTTTATCATCTAGAAAAGTTTTTCCACAAATTTTGATGGCTTAGGATTTCCTTGAATCCCAAAAAAAAAAAATTAGAGTGCCCCAAGGCAAGTTACTTGGTTTTGTAGTATCAAAGGATGGAATAGTAATAGACCCTAAAAGGGTGAGATCTATAATGCAGTTACCCCTACTAGTGAATCAGAAAGGGCTGCAATCTTTCTTAGGAAAGATCAACTTTGTCAAATGGTTCATTTTAGACTTTATAGGCATCACAAGACCTATCACACTAATGCTCAAAAATAATATAATGTTGAAATGGACCCCCGAAGGAAAAGTAGAATTTGAGCAGATAAAGGTAGCTATCTTTGTTGCTCTAGTGCTGGCTAACCTAGACTTTTCCAAAGATTTTCTATTTTGTGTATACAACAACCAACATAGTATAGCTTTGGTACTCACTCAAAAGGATGAGGGAAATAACAAAGAGCATTCTATATAATTTCACTCAATAACTCTTAAAGGATATGAAACCAGGTATAATTTTGTTGAAAAACAAGCTTTTTCCATTGTTAAAATCCTAAAAACATTTTAACATTTGGTGTTAGCCAATAGAATCACCATTCTTGTCGCACATCCTAGTGTGTGGGACTATATCACCGAGGGTGAGATAACCGAGAAGAGAGCAAACTAGATCACCAAGATCCTAGAGCATGGACTCAACATTACACCAACCAAGCTAGTTGGAGGAAGAGGTCTGTGCAAATATCTTGCATAGGAATCAACTTTTGTAGCTGAGAATGAGACCAATCAAGTTTACACCAACTAATTTAAGTTCAACAAGTCTTGGGTGATGGATCAAATGTAGTATATGCATAAGGGGTAGTAGTTGACCAATATTTCATCTCACAAAAGGTGATACTACTGATTGCATGGCACCGAGTATGTATTAATTGAAGGTATCTTATTTAAAAGGAATTATGATGGTGTCTTGCTCTGATGCTTGAATAAGCCATAGGTGGAAAGAGTTCTAAATGAATTTCATAGTAGACCAGAGGGTGGACATTTCTCCTCCAAGACTATCACCTTAAAAATAATGTGAGTATGGTATTATTGGCCTTCCATGTTTTTTGAAGAGCACCCTCTAGTGAAAAAGTGTACTTAATGCCAATATTTTGTTGGGAAAAGAAAGAATTTTTCCTTCCCGTTGAGCCTAATTATAACTGAGGAACCCTTTGCTCAGTGGGGCTTGGATTTTTTCAAGATGATAAATCCTATTTCTAGTGTTGGCCATAAGTGGATCCTTATGGAAACTGACTACTTCAGAAGGTGGATGGAGGTTGTCTCCCTAAAATATGCTATAGAGGGAAAGATTGTCAACTTTGTTGAAGAGTTGGTAACTAGATTTGGTTCACCAAAAACCATCATATATGACAACACACATGCTTTTTTAGGTTTGTGGATGTTGTATTTCACTATCAAATATGGAGTTTACATTAAAACTTCATCAAATTACTACCCGTAAGGAAATGGGTTAGCGGATTCAACTAGCAAAAACCTAATTAGGTTGATCAAGCGCATTGGGTCAGAGTGACAAAGGGATTGGAACAAACACCTATGAGATGATATGTGGGTGGACTAGATTATGGCCAAGCAGATCCAGAAGGCTTCTCCTTATGAATTGGTATATAGAAAATAGGTAGTTTTACCTATTTCCATAGAGATCCATGACAAAGAAAATTATTATGGAGCCATGATCAACCACCAACAGATAGTAAAATGATGGTTCGATAAAGAGACCTCCAACCCAAATTTCAGGGAAGGGAGCCTGGTGCTAAAGTACAATGAGCGCACTGCAAAACCAGGACAACATACAAAATTTGAAGCGATATGGAAGGGACTCTTCCATACTAGTGCATGCAAGGAAAACAATGTGTATGAGCTTGAAGATATGGAAGGTAGCATTCTGGATATACGGGTGAATGGTACTTATCTAAAATCACTCTATTAATGTGTAAGTTCTTTAAAAAAATTATGATGCAGAGAAAATTACTCAACTAAACCAACTTGACACAACTTGAACAATGATCAATCATCAACAATGACAAAATACAACCTGAGTCATCTTGAGAACATTGCTATAATGGCCTAATAGACACTTAACAAAGAGAACAACATAAAAATTATGACTTTTGGATTGTACAAGCCTTCCACAATATGTTTCATAAATTCCATGTCCAACCATAAACACACTATGTATAGATTTGTTCAAACATCAAGAAAACTAGGTTTCTTGACTATTTTCAAATAAAATGAGATGCACAATTGACCTTGTTGAATTTTGTGGTTGTGTTGCTGATATGTTGTTTTCATTGATGCCAACACTATTAGCATTAATGTCTTTAAGACTGTATATGTCGAGGATATTGAGAAAATTGTAATAAAATAAGTTGCAGGTTGTCTATGATGTAGTGAAGATAAGTATAATGGAAAGTATAGTATGTTGATGGTGAGAAGTTGTAGATTAAAGGGTTTTTTGAAAATCCTATCTAGTTTTTCCACCGAAATTTTCAGAGGTGCGCATGAAGATTTGAGCAAGTTATGAGTTTCTTTGTTCCAATAGTTAATTTACTACTGCAGTTGGTGTTCCTAGAAGAAGATAATGTGATTTTGGTAATATGATTTGTTGTGTATTTTCTTGTGGTGTTTGTGGATGTTTCTAGATCATGATCTATCTATGTTTCATTTTTTCATTGATCATTGTGCTCGAGGTCAAAAAAGGTCTCTTATGTGTTCATGTTTTTCATGTTCATGGCCGACCAAGTGATTTTAGCATGTTGTGGATCTTTGAGGAATAATCTTTGAAGGTGTTTTTTGTTCGAGGACATTGTTTTGGGTCTCTACTATGTTGTGGCCAACCTTGGTAGATTCACATCAATAATCTTTATTGTTTTGGGCTGACATTTTGTATTCATCTTATTATTTTGTTGAAACCGACATGTAGCAATGTAATTCCTTGCTACAAATATATATAAGGGATTGTTTCTTCATTTGAATGGGTGTGAGAAAGAAATTTTGTGCAAATAATATTCTAAATATTTTGAAGGAAGAGAAGAGTGTGAAGAAGAGTGAAGAAGTGTTCATGTGCTTAACCAGAACTGTAATCAGGCATTAACAGATGTTATTTTCTCAGTTCAAGATCTTCAGATGGATTTAATTTGATTAAAACTATAAGAAAGTGTGTCTTCCCTTGGGTAGTAAGCCTTTTTGTAATTGATTAGTGAGCTCTAGGCAGTGTTCCTGAATACATACATTGCATTCCCAATTTTTCCATACTTCCTCCACTGTGGTTTTTCCTCTAACAGGGTTTACACGCAAAAATCTTGGTGTTATGTGTGTTTCTAATGTGTTGTTGATTGACTATTTCATGGTTACTAATCAGATCTAAGAATAGGGGTTAATAAATTTAATAAGTTTAAAATTTTGTGACAATTGATTAACCCCCTCCCTTTCAATTTCTTACCTTTGTGTTGCGAACAATTGGTATCAAAGAGGGTTCCTTGGAAGAAGTTTAACTGCTTGAGGTGATCTGGGATAGTGATATATAAGAAGGATAGTCTGATATTTTATGGAACAAACTACTCTCTTTGGAAGACTCGAATGGAGTGTCATCTGAGATACATTGGTGAATCTTACTGGAACATTACAATTAATAGGTATGTTATTTCTCAGAATGGTCCTACTACTATTGCTGAGATTAGGGATGTTGAATACCATATCAGGGCTAAGGAAGCATTGTTGAGTGCTTTGATTGATTCTGAGATGATGAATGTTCATGATCTGAAGACTTCTTATGAGATTTGGAAAAAGTTGGAAACTTTGTATGAAGGTGATGCTAATGTGAAGATTCCTAAGCTATAGAGTCTGAAAGGGAAATATGAATTGTTGAGAATGAGTAATGATGAGAATATTACTACTTTCATGAAAAGAGTGAATGAACTTGTGTGTGGTATCAGGTGTGTTGGTGGATAGTTGGATGAATTAGAGATTATTGCTAAAGTGTGTACATCCTTTCCTGATGCATACAAAATCAAAGCTACAACTATTGAGGACATCCAGACTATGAAAAATGTAACCAAAGATATGTTGATTAGTAAACTTACTGCTTTTGAGTTGAGTGAATTCAATGATGCCCTTCCTAAGATAGAATTTGAATTCAAAGCTACTACCTCCAGAAGAGATAAGAAGAAATATGATCCAAGTGAAAGTTCTTCTAGAAAGGTATTCAAGTATGAGGAAGAAATGAGACAGATTGAAGAAGAAAGAGAACTGAATGAGCTTGAAGCACTTATTGTCAAAAGAGAATCCAGAGGAGAAGGTAAATATAAATGGAAATTTTTTATTAAATGTTTTTCCTGCAATAAGATAGGCCATTTTGCATCAAGGTGTCTAAAAAGAGTCCCTAAGCCAAGACATAACTAGCCTAGATTTCAAAAAAAGTGTTATTATGTTGTTGATGAAGGTGTGACAAATGATGAATCTCATAAAGGGAATATAAGTGAAGATGATTTTGTGTTTATTGCTATCAAGGAAAATAATCTTGTGTCTACTGAATCTGCTAGTTGTGCAAATGTGGAGAAAGCCCTAGGTACTCGAGTTGATGAAAAGGGTGAATGGGTAATTGATAGTGGATGTTCACATCACATGACAGTTGATAAAAGAAAATTTGTGAGCCTGGAAAAGTATGATGGTGGTGTTATAAGATTTGGTGATAACAATGGTGGTATAATATATGGCAAAGGATGTATTTCTTTTGATGGTAAGCATAATAATGATGATGTTCTTTATGTGGAAGGTTTGAAGCATGATCTTTTAAGTGTCAGACAAATGGTTGATAAGGGATACAATCTTCAATTCAAGGATGGAAAGTGTAGAATATTGGGAAGTTTTGGAAATGTGATTGCTTTAGGTACAAAAACAAAAGGTAACATTTCTTACCTGAATGTTGCTAGTAAAAGTTGTCTGATTGCTCAAGTTGATGAAATTTGGTTGTGGCATAGGATAATGTGTCATGTAAAATTTGGCAATATTATCAAGATAAGTTCTACTCAGATAGTGAGATATCTTCTTAAGTTGGTAAAACCCTCTAATGCCATATGCAAGGAATGTCAGTTAGAAAAGCAAACTAGAATTTCATTTCGGAGAAAACAACATTGCTCAAATGAATCATTAAAGCTTGTGCATACTGACTTGTGTGGTCCTACTAGACTCATAATTTTACAAGGTTATAGGTTTCCATGTTGCTTATTGATGATTATTCTAGGATGATGTGGGTCACTTTCTTAGGGGAGAAATCTTAAGCTCTAGAAAATTTCAATATTTTCAAGGCTACGGTTGAGATAGAGACAGGTCTGAAGAATAAATGTCTAAGATCAGATAGAGGTGGTGAATTTACTTGAGGTGAGTATAATTCTTTCTAGGAAATTCATGGGATAAAGAGACAATTATCTTCATCATAGACCCCTCAGCAAAATGGAGTTATGGAAAAGAATAATAGGACAGTTCTAGATGCTACTAGAACTATGATGCTGGAAGGAAATGTTCCTCATATCTATTGGAGAGAAGTTGTGAGTACTATTGTTTATATCCTCAACCAAGTACAAATCAAACGTGACATTGGTAAGACCCCTTTTGAGCTATGATTTGGTCATAATACTACTGTTAGATATTTCAAAATCTTTGGGAGTAAATTCTATATCAAAAGAGACAAAGATATATAAAATTTTGATGCTAGGAGTGATGAAGGAATCTTTCATGGTTATTCTACTAAGAGTAAGGCCTACCGGTGCTACGACAAGAGATTGATGAAAATGGTTGAAAGCACAAATGTTAAGGTTGATGAAGACATTGCTAGACCATCTGGAACTAGTGGATATGATTCTAATGATTAGAATGACAATAAAAATAAAGTTCAGACTTCAAATCAAGTTCAGATCATTCCAGTGAACCAAGAAGATCAATAGGAAGGAGAAACTAGTGAAAGTATAGAAGAGAGATCACAAGATCCTAAAGTTCAAGAACATCCTAAGACTCCAAGGTATGTGAGATTAAATCACTTAGAAAATCATGTTATAGGTGATAAGAACAAAGGTGTCCAAACTAGGAGAAGAATTACAAAATAATATTGTTTGATATCAAAGACTGAGCCAAGTAATGTAAATAAAGCATGCAAAGATGAACATTGGATTGAACCAATGAAAATAAAAATGCAACAAATTGAGAAGAATAATACATCAATTCTTGCTCCGAGACTTAAGGAAGAAAAATTATTGGAACTAAATGGGTCTTTAGAAGCAAACTGAATGAACAAGGTGAAGTTATCATAAACAAAGAAACACTAGTCTATAAAGGATATTCTTAGATGGAAGGAATTGAATTTGAAGAGGCTCTTTCCCTTGTTGCTAGAATTGAATTTGTGAGATTGTTTCTTGCTTATGCTACTTACAAAAACTACAAGGTTTATCAAATGGATGTGAAGTTAGCATTTCTAAATGGTGAATTGCAAGAAGAGGTGCGCATTGAGTAAACTGATGGTTTTCAATTGACTGATTAGGGAGATATGGTTTGTCAGTTGAAGATAGCATTGTATGGACTCAAGCAAGCCCCTAGAGCTTGGTATTCCAGATTGGACAAGTATTTGATGAAGCTTGGATTTAACAAAGGTACTATTGATAGTAATATATATTTCAAGATTGATGATGATAAAGATTTCATTGTGGAAGTCTTTGTTGATGATATCATTTTTGGAGGAGATGATGGTTTGTGCATGAAGTTTGTTGATGAGATGCAGAATGAGATTGAGATGTCAATGATTGGAGAGATGAAATTATTTTTGGGATTGCAAATTACTCAGTTAGATAAAGGGGTCTTTATATCTCAGTCCAAGTATGTGAAATAATTGCTAAAGAAACTTGGTATGGAAGATTCAAAGCTAGTCAGTACACCCATGGTGATTGGATGTAAGTTGACAATAGATGATGATTCTCCGAAGGAAAATCAAACTAGATATAGATCAATGATTGGTGGATTGCTTTATTTGACTCAAACTAGAATTGATATCATGAATGTTGTATTTATTGTTGCAAGATTTCAAGTCGATCCTAAGGAATCTCATGTGACTATTGTGAAGACAATATTTAGATACTTGAAGGGAAAATTGATTTTGGCTTGTGGTATCCTAAAGAAGATGATCTTAATTTGAGTGCCTATATTGATGTTGATTGGGAAGGAGATGTGAATGATAGGAAAATTACTAGTGGTGGCACAATTTTCTTGGAAAAGAACTTGATTTCAAGGTTAAGTAAAAAGCAAAATGCCATTTATTTTTCTAGTATAGAGGCAGAATAATTTGTTGTTTATAACAATTGTACTCAAGTATTGTGGATGAAGTAGATGTTGAAAGATATCAAATTTATGTATGATGAGCCTATTTTCATATTATGTGATAATTAAAGTGCAATTGGCATTTCTAAGAATCCAGTGTTCCATTCAAAGACCAAGCATATATCTATCAAGTTTCACTTTTTGAGAAAGAAGATGAGTGAAAAGGAAGTTAGATTGGAGTATGTGCCAACTAAGGAACAAATTGCAGACATATTTGCCAAGCCATTGCCTAAGGATAATTTTGAGAATCTTAGAGGGAAGTTAGGGGTGATTACCCCTTCTAATCATAACTAAGATGCATTGTCTTGCATCAGTCCATGCATTTCATAGTCATATCTTGATTTGGATTGATGTTGTGGTGGCTGCTACTCAGGGGGAGTAGTTAGAAGATTCAAATATGTCATTCAAAGCTTGTGTGTACCTTTTCCATTAATGTCAAAAGGGGGAGAAGAGAAATGTGAAAAATTGGAAATTATTTGAGGAGAAAAGAGTCAAAACCTACAGGGGATTAAGTGCTAAAGTTAGTTGTGTTGATGGTGTTTTTCACATCATGTGTTGCCATCAATGCCAAAGGGGGGGATTGTTGAATGTTGTGGTTGTGTTGCTGATATGTGGTTTTCATTGATGTCAACACTATTAGCATTAATATCTTTAAGATTGTATATGTCGAGGATATTGAGAAAATTGTAATAAAATAAGTTACAAGTTGTCTGTGAAGTAGTGAAGATCAATATGATGGAAATTTTAGTATGTTGATGGTGAGAATTTGTGGATTAAAGGGTTTTTTGAAAATCCTATCTAGTTTATCCACCAAAATTTTCAGAGGTGCACATGAAGATTTGAGCAAGTTATGACTTTCTGTGTTTTGATAGTTGTTTTTCTACTATAGCTGGTGTTCTTGGAAGAAGATAATGTGATTCTGGTAATTTGAGTTGTTGTGTATTCTCATGTGGTGTTTTTAGATTTTTCTAGATTGTGCTCTATCTATTTTGCATTTCCACATTGATCGTTGTACTCGTGGTCAATGATTTTTTCTTGTGTGTTCATTTTTTTCATGTTCATGGTCAACTAGGTGATTGTAGTGTGTTTTGGATCTTCGAGGAATAATCTTTGAAGGTGTTTTGTATTTGAGGACATTTTTCTGGGTCTCTGCTATTTTGTGGCAGACCTTGGTAGATTCACATTAATAATCTTTATTGTTGTGGGCTGATAGTTTGTATTCATCTTATTGTTTTGTTGAAGCCGACATGTAGTGATGTAATTCCTTGTTGCGGATATACATAACCGATTGTTTGTTCATTTGAATGGGTGTGAGTGAGAAATTGTCCATGAATAATGTTCTAAATCTTTTGAAGGAAGAGCAGAGTGTGAATAAGAGTGAAGACGATTGAAGAAGAGTGAAGAAGTGTTCATGTGCTTATCTTGAACTATAATCAAGAATTAACAGATGCTATTTTCTCAGTTCAAGATCTTCAGATGAATTTAATCTAAATAATACTATAAGATAGTGAGTATTCCCTTGGGTAGTAAGCCTTTTTTTATTTGAGCAGTGAGCTATAGGTAGTGTGTCTGAATGCATGTGCATTCCCCATTTTTCCATACTTTTAACAAAGTATAAACTTGTGGATTAACCTCCACCGTGATTTTTCCCCTAATAGGGTCTCCATGCAAAAAAAATTGTTTTAAGTGTGTGTTTTGATGTTTTTTTAATTTATGTTTTCATGGTTATTAATCAGATATGAGAATAGGGGTTGATAAATTTATTAAGTTTAAAATTTTGTGACAATGAATTCACCCCCCCTCTTAGTTGTCTGCCTTTGTGTTTCCAATAGACCGTAACTCATGCAAATTAATAAATGAATCTTTTTAATTTAAAGGGTTTTTAGAATATGTAAATAAAGAAATTTTCACCAATTTTTGTCACTTATTGACAATGGAATAAAAAGATATGAATTTTTCTTATCTGCTGGAAAGCCTAGTTTCTGAACTAGGTAGTCTTCACCAAAAATGCTATAAATTCAAAAAAATAAAATGAAAAATGATGAAACCAATTGAGAAATAAACTAGATTCACATATCTAAAATTTCCAATATGTCTCAAGTCTTTATTTCATCTATACAATTCGTACCATCTTCTGCAACAGCCTGCAACTTCTAGAGAAAATAGTCTTCTAGGGCTACTAATGGTAAAATTGTCATAACTCTCTCTAACTTAATGAGATTTAACCAAACCAAAAATAAATGAAAGATAACTTAATTATCTTCCCAAATATACCACGTGTAAATAATTAAATTCAAAATAAAATCTGTACAAAGACAAATAATAACTCTAAAACATTGGAAATGTAAAAAATTCAAGTCCATTCAAAATTTCTTGTTCAATCTACACACCAACCCTCCATTCAAATTGGAGACTCATATTTATGATTGTAAAATACATTTATGGCCCCCAACTAACCTACAACTAAAATTTAACAACTTTTAACAAAATTTTTAAAAAATCCATTTGACAAGAAAAGTTGTTACGACAACTTTTGACAATTTTTCTATTTTTCAGCTAAATGACACCAAACCTTCATCAATGATTCCAAATGACTTATTTTGGCTTAAAATACCCTTATTAAGATTGAAAAACACAAAACAAGAAAAAAATCCAAATTTTAGCATTTTGAGCATGAGGGCGCTCCCGCACCATACTCCCAAGGGAAAGAAAAACTCAAGTCCACTTGAGTGCAGGTCTTCTTTTTCTTCCTAGTCTTCCAATTATTTTGTACTATTGCATTGATTTCTTCTTGGATTTTTATTTGTGTCTTCTAATTTTTTTCTCTAGTTTTTCTTCTCAGCTCCTTCTCTTCTTTCTTCCTTCCAAGGTATTCCTCTTTTGACATCCTCCTCTGAACCTGATCTCTTTCAAGAGCTTGCTTCTCCATGAGTTATATCTCCTTGTCTAACAAACCTACACATACATATTCCAATGAAAGATTAGAAATAAAATATTGAGACTTTGAGGTCTCCTCTTTGTCTCCTTGTACCAAAAACTCCACATCCACACCCAAGAGATCCTACATGTGTGCTACATTTGTATAACAATCTTCATACATTTTACGCACTTCTCCTTCTTTAGAATCTTTTCCATCTTCATTTTCATTTGTTGCACCTATAAACATATACTCACACAAAGGATTAGCTTTAAAAACATAATATTTTCTTGTCTCTTTAGATGCTTCTAGCACCTTCCTTTCAACATATCTTGCAATTCATCCATTCTTTTTGTTGCCATATTTTGTATTCTTCTCCTTTTAATGATATTCTTGATAGGCCACTTTATCCTCTTTCTTATTGGTAAATGCCAACCATTTTATTGGTTTGATCTCTCAAGAAACTACTACATCTCAACATCCATTTTTTTTTCCATTTCATCCAAAGTGTGTCTCAACTCTATTATCTCTTGTTGAACATTTATCTCTTCTTCCTTCTCATTTTCCTTCTTCGTCTCACTTTTCTCTTTTCTCATCCCTTGTTTCTTGCTTGGTACCTCCTTACTCTGCAAGTCTCCATGGAATTTTGTCCTCAAATCTCCCATTCTCCTTTTTCAAGAATGTCTTTTTCACCTTGCTTCTTCTTAATGCTTCTTGTCTTTGTGATACCTCACCTTAGGCCCCTTTCTTTTCCCTTGGCCTAGTCTTTTGGTATCTAGGTTCTTCCTTCAACTTGTGAAAAATATAATAGAAAACTCTCAAAACTTCCTTTCCCAGATCTTTGGGCTCTGATGCCAATTTGATTTAGAGAAAAGGACTCAACTAAACCAACTTGATACAAATTGAAAAATTATCCATCATCAACAATGAAAAAATGCAACTTGAGTCATCTTGAGAGCATTGCTATAATGGCCTAATGAGAACTTAATAAAGATAACAACATAAAACTTGTGAATATTGGATTGTACAAACCTTCCACAATATGTTTCAATGATTCCAAGTCCAACCATAAACAAACTATGGGTGTTGCCACAATAATGGGTTACACTTTTTGGGACATCCTGATTTTTGCTGAAATCACATATTTTTAGAAAATATAATGATTTAAACCTTAAAAAGGTTCCATTTAAAGGATTTTAATTGAAGAGGGTTTGATCAAACCCACTTATATCAAACCCCCATGGATAGAAAATCGCTAGTTTTAAACCATGCCTATAATGGAGTCTCCTCTACACCTATCAAAATGTTGATAAAAAACCACCTTTGATTTACCTCTAAGGGGATAAAATTAATTCATTTAAAATTTATCTTTTGTAAACATGTAATACTTATTATAAGCTTCCAAAAAAGTATAATTTTAAATATATTTAATTTTATTATTATATTTATTTTTTATTTCTTTTGAATGTAGGTTTTTCAATGAACATCGAGGTCTTTGTTTCACACATATGGAAAAATAGGAAATGAGAGAAAAAAATTATAAAATATACATGTACACTAGATATTGATGTCCTTATTCCAACAAAAAAAAAAATTAATTCAAATGCATACAAAAAAAATTATGCAGTTGAAAGTATAATATATCAAAATTATAATTACTCTGACTTAGAAAATTAATAAAAAGATATATATGCAACAAAAAATTATGAAAAAATATCCATCCACTAGATATTGGTGTGAAAAAACTATATTTAAAAAATTGGAATTGTATCCTTTCTATAAAAAAAGTTATGCAGTTGAAAGTAAACATCACTTTTTGAAAATGATGTTTAGCACAAAAAATAAGTTAATAAAAATTACATAAAAGGATTCACAATTTATTTTTTAATTTAAAAAATATATATAAATATAATCTACACACAAAATATCATAAATCACTAGTTTGCTTCATCTTCAAATTCTTAATGGTTTAGCTTCTATAGGTGTAAGAAAGTGAAAATTTGGTGAAAAATGTTGATTTCAATGTCAAGTTTGGCCAAAAAGTGTAACCCATTATTGTGGGATCACCCCTATACATAGATTTGCTCAAACATCAAGAAAAACTAGGTTTTTTTGACTATTTTCAAGCAAAAGGAGATGCACAGTCGAGCATAACTCATGCAAATGAATAAATGAATCTTTTTTCTTTAAAAGATTTTTATAATATTTAAAAATATAAATTTTCACTAATTTTTGTCACTTTTTGACAGTGGAATAAATAGATATGATTTTTTTATCTATTGGAAACCCTAGTTTCTGAACTGGGTAGTCTTCACCAAAAATGCCACAAATCCAACAAAACTCAATGAAAAATTATGGAACCAATTGAAAAAAAAACTAGATTTACATATCTAACATTTTCAATAGGTCTCGAGTATTTATTTGATTTGTACAATCCCTTCCATCTTCTACAACAACCTACAATTTCCAGAGAAAATAGTCTTTTAGGGATGCTAATGGTAAAATTGCCATATCTCTCTCTAAACTTAACAAAATTTAACCAAACCAAAACCAAATGAAAGATAAATCAATTATTGTCCAAACCATACCATGTTTAGGTCATTAAATGAAAATTACAATCCATAAAAACACAAATAATAGCACTGGAACATTGGAAATTGCAGAAAGTTCAAGTCTTCATTCAAAATTTCTTGTTCAATCTACACACCAACCCTCCATTCAACTTGGAGGATCATATTTATGATTGTACAATAAATTTATGGCCCCAAACCAACCTAAAATTACCATTTAAGAACTTTTAACAAAACTTTAAAAATTTGTCATTTGACAACAAAAGTTGTTATGACAACATTGACAACTTTTGACATTTTTTCCATTTTTCAACTAAATGACACCAAACCTTCATCAAGGACTCCAAATGACTTATATTGGCCTAAAATTACCTTATTAACATTGAAAAACACAAAACAAGACAAAAATCCAAATTTGAGCATTTTGAACATTTTGAACATGAGGGTGCTCCTGCACCATTTTAATAGTTATGTACCATATGTAAAAATTTGTAAATATGTTTTAATTTGTAGAATAAGCCATGAGAATAACACAGAGAAAGTGGAAAATTATTGTATTATATTATATTCATCAAAAAATTTACAATTTAATACAAGCTCGAGGCTCAGATTTAAACATGAATCCCTCTCGAGAAAACCCAAAAAGAGTCACAAAGCAAAAAGAAGCAAAAAGGAGGCAACATGCAAAAAATGGTAAGAGCTAAGCTTCGAACCATTGTTACACGGTCAAAGTGGCTCATCATCAGGTTCTTCTTTTTCTTCTTTTTCAAGGTGAAAAGGGAGGTGAACACACTACACACATGGGCTCGAGATAGCATAGACCTCGATTCTCCTTACTATGGTTGTATACTAGAAACTCAAAGTGTTTCCTCTAGCCGATCCCAAAAACACATTCTATGTCATTTTCTCGCAGCGGGTAGGTGGCCACTAGTAGAGACATCAAATGATGCCCATTAAAGTCCATGGTGTGAAAGTTAGAAAGGAAAGACAACTAGGCCACATTTATCCCATAATTGGCATGCCTACAAATGTCCATCATGCTTAGAATGCCAACACCAGGGATAGCCACTTGCATGATTTCACCGAGCCCTTCTAGCAGTACAGAGTCAAACATCTAGTGTCACAAATCAATTATCATGGGCTTGGTGGTGTTCAAGTTGAGCAGGGAGGCGACAAAGCTAGAAACAACATTGTGGTTTCTTCTCAACTAGTTCTCATCATCAATATAGTCAAGGCCGACTACCCACTTCAACACAAAAGTGTCTAAGTGGTCGCACTTCTTGACCAAGTGCTTAATTTTTTCATAGGTGACCTCCCCCACAAAGGTGTATTGTGGCCTCTATGGTAGAAGCCAAAAAGGAGGGCCTAGGCTAGCTAAAATTATGATAAAGAAATAGGGTGTAGTGGAATGGGAGATAGCATGAAAAGATCACTAAACTTAAAAGGCTTGGTGATCCCACAATACTAGTTTACATTTTTTTGGCAAACTGGACACTAAACTAATTTTTTTTAACTAAATCTTCACTTTCGGGCTCCTATAGCGGCTAAACCATGAGGAATTTGAAGATGATGCAAACTAGTGATTTGTGAAGCTTTGTCTGTAGATTCTAAATATATTTGTTTCAAATTTTTTGAATCATATTGCACTTTTTGTTTCATCTCCTTCAAAAGCTAGTTTTTATCAGTAAACAACATTTTTAAGGAGTGATGCTCACTGTATACAACATAACCTTTTTTTTTTAAATGAAGGATTAAATTCTATTTTTTTTGAATTTAGATTTATAACTATGATATCTAACCAATTCATTTGGTTTCATAGTGTTCTATTAAATATTTTTTCCTTAATCAAGTTTAGAAGTTAAACCAATTGCAATTTAGACATAGGCAAACTATATACAATATAATTTTTTTTGTATGTATCGAAATTCAATTTATTTATTTTTAATGGATCAAGGACATCAAATACCCAGTCTGGACATATTTTTAATTTTATTTTTTATATAATCTTCTATTTTTCCATGTGCAGAACAAAGAGCTTGATTTTTGATGAAAAACCTACATTCACAAGAAATAAAAATAAATATCATAATCAAATTAAATTTAATTAAAATTACACTTTTTTGGAATATTATAATAAGGACTACAAACTTATAAAAAATGAATTTCAAATGAATTCATTTGATCCTCCAAAAGGTAAATCAAAAGTGTTTTTTTATCAGCATTTTGATAGGTGTAAAGGAGACTTTGTTATAGGTATGGTTTAAAACTAGAAGAGTTATATCCAAGAGGGCTTGGTCTAAGGTGGTTTGATCAAAATATCTTCAATTAGATTCCTTTAAATGTAACTTTTCAAGGTTTAAATCACTATATTTTCTAAACATATGTGATCTTAGCAAAAATCAGGATCTCCTAGAAAGTGTAAACCACTATTATGGCACCACCAGGCTATTTTTTGAATGAATATTGTAATAAGGTGGCATAGATATTTATAGAAAAGATATGCTACAAAACCCAACTAATGGGAAGTCTTTTTTTGGTTGAATGGTAATGGAGGAAATACCAAAGTAATCGAAGTGTGGGAAATGAATCCTATGTAAAATCTAACAAGAGGTCTTGAATATTAAATTTGAGCAACGAGTAAATGCTTTCATAGGTCAATCATCAACATGTGTCCTTTTCCATCATCAACACCAGCTAGCTCACTTATATGAAAATACATGGATTAATGTGTTAAATTCTAACAAATTAAATGGGCGCATCTTTTCAAAAGTACCTTGCACTACCTAAGCATGTTTCTCATAGCTAAAATAATGTTTTCTAGTGCAGGGAGCTTATTTGTGAAAAGAGGCGGTAGGGAGAATGTACTAATTCCATTCTCATGGAATTTTTGGCATTCCAGAGGGATACGAATCTCAAATCCACACATATCACCTCAATGGCAGCATCTACTGGACCATCAGTAATGGAAAATCCTTAACTCCATGTATTTGCAAAGGAATTAACTACACCCAAAGGCAGATTTTTTTGAGTAGCAAAAAGAAACTGGTCAATTCATTGAAGAAACTCTCTATAACTTCTCAACATAGCTATGGTAGAAGCATAAAAATATTGTAGAAAGGCTAGAGCCTCGTCTAAAAGTTTGGGTTATGTCCTAGCATTGGAAGAATGATAGATTGATTAAACCAAATTAGTGCAACTGGATAATCGTATTAGAAGAGAGGTGGTGATGCAAAGTTGGTGACTAAACCTAAAATCCTTAGTGAGGGGGCATTCCAAAGAATGATGCAACATGGGTCATTTGAAAATTTCATGTCTCGGATCTAGAATTGTGGTTTTCCACAATTCATGTTGTCCATCGTTCACCCATACCTGAAGCTAGTAGACATGTGTGCCAAAAGATTCAACAAGGAGACATGAGTTATTATTGGAAAAAATATCAAGGTTACAATTTCTACAATAGACATATGGGATATGTTGTGTATCTCTACAACTTGGGGCACTAAATGCTTTGATGAGGAAGATACATAAAGTTTCTAGGAAGCCAGAACCAGGAAGGGAAAATTTTATGAGGATGAAATGAAGGAAATACCATAGAGAGATCACTTTTATTTTCCTCTTGCATGTAGAGAATTCAAGAAGGATACACAGTCTATTTTCTCAATGCTAGCCTAGGTTTACGACCTTGATGATGATGAATAAATCCATCCCTTTCAGATGGGCCTGGCTTTCATGCTTGAAAGGGAAAAAAGTCAAAAATATTAAGATTTTGCTAATGTAGTAGCTAAAGGGATGCTAGAGAAATTGAGGACCTATGATACTGAGTATAAATTCAAGTATTCTTCTTTCTTACTTCACTTGATTTTGCATCAAAATTTTAAGTTTCTAGAGAATTTTTTTCAAGTGTTTAGGTTTGATGTAAAGGGTTTATATCAACAAAATTATGTATGGACCCATGTTCTTTCAAGAACATGGGATTACTACTGGTTTGTGGATTATTTTATAAGGCCAATACTTCAATATTTTCTCTCATTCCCTACAAGCCATTTACCTCTTGAGGTCTTACAATGGATGAAGATTTCCTAGACCCCAATGGATTATTTCATGGGTGAGGATTTCATGTTTATCAGATTCCATGGTTTTGTCGAGGATCCTTTCCGACTCCCCAAATTTGTAACTGATAGAGTTTTTTCTTTGGAGGCATGCCATCAATAAACCCTTGCCAAAAACACCTATGGCACCAGATGAAATAAGACAAGGGTAGACCTGATCCCCCTTAACATTTCCAATAGTCAGGTAACACTGGAAAAGTAGAAGGTAGAGGGTGAGCTTACAAAAAAATTGCAAAGCTTAGGCTTGGTTCTAATTTATGACAAATGGGACTACAATCCGACAAGGCACCTCCTAACTTCGAAACATGACAGTCGGGAGTATTTTGAGTCAAGGAAAAATTTGACTCAAGAAAGGCCATAAGTATACATCGACTTGGTCTGCATAGCATCCAAATGACCAACATGGCTGAATTTCTATATAGTGTAGGTGGAGTATCAAAGGAACCTCCCACTAGGTAAATACTTCAACATGTAATTAAAACACTTGGGATGGTTGGAAAGGAAGAAGGGATATTTCTTGAGGATTCAACAAGAGATGAGGTGCCCTAATACCATGTTCAAAGACTTACGACCACATGATGAAATGTTCGACAAGGTTTACAACAAAGAGGCCAATAGTAACAATAGCAATCTGAAGATAATTCATGAGATTGAATAGGAGGAACTTTCATTCCATGCTTCTTGACCCAAAAAATTAGACAAAGGGAAAGGATCGATGCAAAAGGACTCACAAGACACATCCTTTGTCAATGCCTAAAGCAAAGGGAAAAGAACCCAACAGTCACCAAGAAATTCCTTTGTGGTTATCGAAGGTCAACTTTCCATGGGATTGGTTGCCAAAGGACTAGAGCATACTACTTGTGGTCATGTAAAGAGGAGGTGAGTCCAAGATCTAGGTGGAATTGATGCATCATATAGAGGAGAAGAAGTGGAGTCTTCTTTGCAAGGTGTTTTGGTCATCATGACCCAAGTAAGTTTTTATCCCTCTCTTCTTTCTTCCTTCTCATATTTGGTTACTCCTCTGCTTCCATCCATGGAGAAGAGTCCTCCATCCATGGCCCCCAATATTTTGGTCCTTAATGAACCCCCAACCATTTTTAATAATGAACCTTGTGAAGTAGCCTTGCATATCGAATGAGAAGCATCTGCTTTGACCTCTTTTGATTCTTTGACTGTCTTGTCAAGGGCCCCATTGAAAGAGTTGAAACATCCATATTTATTATCACTCTAGGTTCATCCACTCTAGGAAAACATCTCTACTTTCATTTGTTTCTCTTTTCACCTCGATAGGTTTTCCCCTTGCCCAATCTAAATTTGGTATCCAACCATTTTCCATGATAACACTCACATTTCCCTCCCTGTATTCTCATACATCTGAGGTCTCTCTTCTTGTTACCCTTTTTTCTCTCCCTCTAAGTTCTTCCCTTGCCACACAAAGCATTGATACCCCTCAGAGTCTCTAAGAGAATTTTGATGCAACCAAGCAGGTTCGATAGGCCGAAAAGTAGAAATGACAGTTAAAGAATGTCATGCAACCAACCACCAAGAAGATTGAAGCTTGCTTCAATGAAGAGAATAATTATCAATTGATCACTATGATTAAGCCACCTATGTCCAATCTCAAGGGACAAATGCAAATGGAGGATTATGACATCAGAGCCATGGGTATGGATTTAAATGGAACTCGTTTGTGTGACAAGGTGGTCCTTATTAGGATTTAGGTACCATCAACCTTGTAAATCCTTTAATTAATTATTCTCCTAATTTTTTTTGTGCATTTACCCATAAGAGGTGAAACCGTTTGACCAACGGTGGTGAAATAGACAATGTAAATGCAATGTTACCATTACCGTTTGTCCTTTTTAAAAAGGACAAAATAGCTAGGTGTCCCACTTTGGAATCTTCTAGAATGAGGTTGTTGGGTCAAAATAGGGTGTTGTAAGAGCATCTATGAAATGCATTCAATAGTTATCATAAGATGCTATGACAGTATGACAAATTCCCTATGACATAATATGTTATTCTTGGACCCTAGGCACCCATGCATGAGAGATACCTTATGACAGTTGTAAGAGCATCTGTAAGAGGCTATTTTTGGTAGTTTTTGAGCATTTCAAGGAGGGAGGCATGATTTTTTCTTGGTGGTATTGCTGCCTATTGTTTGGTGAAACCATGGTGGTTTTCATCCTCACAAATCTTTTTAAATTGGTACCTTGAGCTAGAGTTATTCAGTTTAGTTTTGTAGGTTTGTAGGGTAACAGGGTGCTACCAGATTTTACAGAAATTAAAGAGAATTCTATTGATACATGTAAAATTTTAGATTATTGTTAATATACTTTCCTCTCTTTCAGTGGTGGAGTTTTTTCCCTTCGGGGTTTCTCCATGTAAATTTGTTGTTGCATGTGTTATGATTCTTCTATCTCTCTCTCTCTCACATTATATCTTCACACTAAGGCTAAAGGTTAATCTTCATATTAAAGATTTGCATTCACTTTTATAAGTTCATATTGCAAGCTTTCTTCACCTTGATAATCAACAATTGGTATCAGAGCTAACAGTTTTGTTAAGGAAGGGACACTTTCCTTTTAAAGTGTTGAAGGTTTTTTGCTGCAATGGGAGCTTTTTTGTTGTGGGTTTTATAGATTTATCAAAGATTTCATGTCATGGTCACCACCTCTTTTCAATATATTGAGAATTTCAATGGTACTAGTTATGAGACGTGGAAGTTGAAACTAGAGGATCTCCTCGAGGAGAGAGATCAGTGGTTACCAGTTTTAGTTGATAATAAAACATTTACTTCATCCATGTCAGATGAAGATTGGAAGAATTTAGACAAGAAAACTCAAAGTACCATTCAGTTGTTTCTCACTAACTTTTTCCTTTTGAATGTCTCTTCAAAAGACACGACATACAAGCTTGGGAGGAAGATAGGTGAAATCTACCAAACAAAGAGTTTTTCTAACAAGTTGTATCTCAAAATATTTTTATATTCATTAAAGATGAAGGATGGTGATTCTATTGTTGAACATTTGAATGCTTTTAATTTGATTATAAGTCAGCTTGCATCTATTGATGTTAAAATAGAAGGTGATGATAAATTCATTTTATTGATTTTCTCTTTGTCAAAATCGTGGGAAAATTTAATTGTTGCTATAAAAAGTGGTGGTACAAAACCTAAGATGGATAATATTATTCCCATAGTTCTTTGAGAGGAGATTAGGAGAAATAGCATGCATATTGGCTCCCAAGATGCCTTGGATGTGTGAGGTAGGTCCAAGGAGAAATGGCCTAAAGGGGATAAGAAGAAGGATAAGTTTAAAGGATGATCTAAGACCACTGGAAAGAGCAGAGTGAAGTGTTGGAACTATGGTAAATGGGGACATGTGAAGGAGTGTAGAAACAAGAAAAATAATCTACATTCCTCCATGGAAAAGTCCTTTGATAATGGTGATTCTGATGCTGATTATTTCAGCAAACACAGTTTGTAATGATGCTTGGCTTATTGATTCAGGTGCTTCCTTCCATATGACTCTTCATAAAGTGTGGGTTTATACATAAAAATAATATGATGGAGGAGAGGTCTTCATGGGTGGTGATAGCTCACAAAATATTTTCAATAAAGGAAAGGTAAAGTTGTGTTTCAGTGATGGGAGGGTTAAAATCGTTGATGATGTTTTACATATTCCAGGACTTACAAAAAGTTTAATGATATTGGAATGCATGTGACATTTGACAAGTCTTGTTACAATATGGTAAGGGGAAGTTTGGTGGTTTCTAAAGGATCTCAGACAAGGAATTTGTTTACGCTACATGCCTCTACTTTTTGTAACTCATCTTTTGTAACTAGCACTGAAAATGTATGTATGTTGTGGCACCATAGATTGGGTGACATTTCTGAAAAAGGTCTTAGGACCATACTTAATAAGAAAATAGTAGACAATATTTCAGATTATTCTATTGGTAAAAATGATTTCTATGAGGATTGTGTGTTTGGTAAACAAAACGGGTCACCATTTCCTAAAGGAACTAATAAAGCTAGTGGACTATTAGAACTAATTCATTCGGATGTATGTGGTCCAGTGGATACAAATTCTTTGGGTAGATATCGTTATTATGTTTCCTTCATTTATGATTACTTGAGATATACTTGGATTTATTTTATGCATACAAAATCTGAAGTTTTCACCAAATTTAAGGCATTGGTTGAAAAGAAAATAGATTATAAGATAAAAGCATTAAGATATGACAATGGGGGTGAATATTGTTCTAAGGAATTTGATGATTTTTTCAAACATGTAGGAATTTTTAGGAAAAGGACTACACCTTACACACCACAACAAAATTGGGTAGCAGAAAGAATGAACCATACATTAATGGTAAGAGCTAGGAGCATTTTAAGCAGTGCCAAGTTAGATAAATTCTTTTGGGTAGAAGTTATTGGTACTACTTGTTAATTAATTAATAGATCTCCTTGTAAAGATCTTTTTGATAAAACACCTTATGAAATGTGGTTGGGTAAAAATCCTCCAGTTTCACATTTAAGGGTTTTTGATTGTGAGGCTTTTTTTCAAGTGCCTAAAGAGAAGTGGTCTAAATTGGATCCCAAATCTCATAAATGCATCTTTGTAGGTTATGGTGAAAATGTTAAAGGTTATAAAATTTTGAATCCACTAACATGAAAGATGATACTTTTTAGAGATGTAATTTTTAGGGAATTTTGAGCTAACTCTAAAGCAACTAAAGGAAAATTCAAAGATAGTGCATTTTGAAACTAAGCAAGAAGATGCACATGTGGAAGAACATAGAGATGGAGAAGAAGATGGAGAAGAAGAAGAGAGTTTTGAAGAATCTATTGTAACATAAGAAGTTGAAAACAATGAGGATGAACATGAGGAGGAACCTCTTACTCCATCTTTGAGAAGGTCCACAAGACAAAAAATCCACTTGATAGATATAGCCCACCTAATTTTCGTTGTAAATTTTCTTTGTTATGTACTCATGATGAACCTATATCTTTCAGGGAGGCTCTCTCTTCAGAAGAATGCGAGTCTTTGATGCAATCCATGTAGGATGAGATGATGTCATTGAAAAATTGTGGCACCTGGGATTTCGTTAGTTTTCCCAAAGGAAGAAAGGTTATTGGTTGTAAGTGGGTATATAAAAGGAATTTTAGTGCAAACGGTAAGTTGGAATGGTACAAGGCTAGATTCGTGGCCAAGGGCTACTCCTAGAGAGAGGGAGTTGATTTTAGTGAAATATTCTCTCTTGTTGCTAAGTTAGCTTCTATTAGATTCCTTTTATCCATTGTTGTTGCTTATGATTTAGAAATAAAACAAATGGATGTTAAAACTACTTTCTTGCATGGGATCCTTGAGGAAAAAATTTATATGTAGAATCTTGATGATTTTGTTGTGAAAGGAAAAGAACACTTGGTTCGCAGGTTAAAACGATCTCTATATGGTTTAAAATAAACACCTAGGATGTGGTACCATAAATTTGATGCCTTTGCATTAAACTTGGGTTTTGTTAGAACTGAAGAGGATCATTGTGTTTACTTTCAAGTTATTGATGATCAAATATTGATTATTTTCTTATAGTGTTGTTAGTAGTTTAATGTATGCAATGGTTTGTACTAGACCAGATATAGCCCAAGTAGTGGGAGTTCTATGCAGGTTTATGTCTAATCTTGGTAAATAACATTGGACTTTTGTTAAAAGGGTAGTAGATATTTGCAACAAACTCTAATTACTATTTGATTTATCATGGTACTTATAATGTTGATAAGTCATTGGACATATAGGTTTTTGCTGATGTAGATTGGGTCGGTGACTTGGATAGTTGAAGGTCCACTAGTGGCTATGTGTTTACTTTGTTTGGAGGTGTAGTGAGTTGGATGACTAAAATACAACCTATAGTTGCTTTGTCCACCACTAAAGTAGAGTATATGGCTGCTACACATGCCTCTAAGGAGGTGGTTTGGTTACAAAGACTTGGTAATGGTATTGGTTTCCATTGTAGGATAGTGAGGATTAGATGTGATAGTCAGAGTGCCATATGTTTGGCTAAAAATCTTATGTATCATGCTCGTACTAAGCATGTTGATGTTCAATATCACTTTGTGCGAGAAATGCTTGAGTATGGACAAGTATTGACTGAAAAATTTGACACTTTGAATAATGTTGCAGATTTTCTTATGAAGCTAGTCACCATGGGTAAGTTCTCTTCGTGCAAGAAGGCCATGGGCCTTTATCACTGTACTTTATTCTATGTAATTGTATCTCTATGGGTGTAATTTACAATGTATGATGTCAAGTGGGAGAGTCTTAGGATTTAGGTGCCATCAACCTTGTAAATTCTTCAATTAATTATTCTCCTAAAGTGATTTTTTACATTTAGCTATAGGAGGTGAAATCATTTCATCAATAGTGGTGAAAGAAACAATGTAAATGCAGTGTTACCATTGCCATTTGTCCTTTCGTAAAAGGAAAAAATAGCTAGGTGTCCCACTTTGGAATCTTCTAGAATGAGGTTGTTGGGTTAAAATGGGGTTTTGTAAGAGCATCTATGACATGTATGACAATTTTCATAAGATTCTATGATAGTATGATAGATTCCCTATGACAGAATATGCTATTCTTGGACCCTAGGAGCCCATGCATGAGAGATGCCTTATGATAGCTGTAAGAGGATATTTATGTTATTTTTTTACCATTTCAAGGAGGGAGGCATGATTTTTTCTAGGTGGTATTTCTTCTTATTGTTTGGTGAAACCATGGTGATTTTCATCCTCACAAATCTCTTTAAATTGGGGCTTTGAGCTAGAGCTATTCACTTCAGTTTTGCAGGTTTGCAAGGCAATAGGTGCTGCCATATTTTATAGAGATTGATAAGATAAGTATATTGTTGCATGTAATATTTCATATTATTATTAATATACTTGTCTCTCTTTCAGTGGTGGTGTTTCTCCATGTAAATTTGTTGTTGCATGAGTTATGATTCTTCTATCTCTCTATCTGATTTTTTCATCACACTAAGACTAAAGGTTAATCTACATATTTCAGATTTGCATTCACTTATTTAAGTTCATATTGCAAGCTTTCTTCACCTTGATAATCAACAGTCCTAGCCAAGGCTAGCTAGAAGGTGGTATATGCTGATTATGAAAGGTTGGACAAAAAATTGAAGAAGCATGAGGCAAAGTTGTTAAATCTAAGGAAAATAGTGAGAAGGTTGCAGATAGAGATCAAGGCCAGAGATTTCAAGATGTCTTGCATAAGACAGATACAAAATTAGAAAGAAGAAGCAACTAAGTTTCTTAAGGAGGCCCAAGGTGAATAGGTTGAAATTTAAGTTGAAGTTGAAAAGCTAAGAGTTGAGCTTTCTACTGAACACAAAACAAATGCAGAGTACCAACATACTTAGGAAAACATACAAAGAGAGCTAGACGATGTTTGATCTTAGGCTTTTGATAATCTACAAAAGGCCCAAGAAGAAGAAGAAATTTTAAGGCAAGAGAGATAGGAGGTCATGTCTACTTTGTAGGCTCGTGATCAAGAGATCAAAAGGTTGAACTCTGATCTAATAAATTCCTATAGAGAGAAGAATCAAATGGAGGAGAATGTAAGAGTGAGAGAGCTTCAGTCCCATCAGGAGTTAACTGTTGCACAAGGGTTTGGGACCCTCCAAATATTGAAGAAGCTGATATCCATGCACTAGGAAGAGATCATAGTTGCAGTTTCCATTCTTAGGCCAATCCTATAGTTTTTAAGTGATGCTTGGTAATTAAACAAAAATTTTGGCCTAATGGTTGACCAAATTCTATAGATATATGCTCCCCAAGTCGCAAAATCATAAATATAATTTCCAAATTGTGTGTGGCCACTGATGAGGCCCTAAGAAGTGCAGGGTTTCTGGATCAAAGGGTTGCTTCAAGAAAAGAAAGTGAGTTCTTCCACTTCCACAAAGTTCCAACAAAGAGCAACGAGGGACAAGCAGTGTTGAATAGAAGGGTCGATGAGATTAAGAAGGATTTTAGTATTCTTCTTAGCTTTAATTTTCCTCTTATCTCATCAAATGGAGATGTGCTATCAGTTGAGAAGATCACATATGCAATTAAACAAAAGGTCTAGACTTCTACAAAGCTCCTAGGTTTAAGCTCAACACCTACCGTTGATGAAATCGATCACAAGATATTTCCCCTTTCTTGTCTCTATTTTCACCATGGAGTTGTTTTTGCATGATTGGGAGCCATCTCTTTTAAGGAAATCTTTGAGTTAGATCAAGCATACATGATCCTTGATGCTCTCATCCAACCCACTGATTTGGATTGGGAGGTATAGCATTCCACCTTCCTCAAATTCCAGGAACATCTAGAACTCTAGGTTCATGCCTTCATAAGAAAATGCTCCCTATGAGTCGCAAGAACTGTGAAATTTTTTTTCCTTAATCTTCTTTTTGACTTTTATCTTTTACAAATTTTTGGCTTAGGATAAATTTGTGCTTAAAGAAAAAATTTCTCTAAAAGGCACACAACATGCCATGTGGTGGTTGCATGGATTTTTTTTATCGTCTTCCATTTGTGAGAAAGCTAGGACATGTGTCAACTTGGTGAGGATTTTCTCTAAGTCTATTTTCATAACTCTAAAACTCCCCACCCACTCAACACATCATCTCTTCACTTTGATCTGGTTGTGCTTTAAACGAGTGATCTCTTTTTGGAGTTTTTTAGAGCATGTTGGGTTTTCCTTGTTTTTAGGCTAGAAGTTTTGAGTTAGTGCCATCAACCTATGTGATTGGTCAACCAATTTTTTCCAGGCTATTTTCTAGGATCTAAGTTCTTACAAAGGGAAATCTTTGCTAAATATCTAAATGACATAAATGAGGCAGTTGGGAATCAATGAGAAAATATTGTCGTGACCTAATCAAAGATCTATGATTGGATCCTGAGCTATGATATGCTCACATCTGGCAGTATTTACTTCTAGGTCGTTAGTGGTGATTCTCCCTTTTCATCTATAAATAGGAGGCATTAATAGAAAGGAGTTCCTCAAAGTTCCCCTTTTGGAAAGAAGAAATTATTTTAGTTTTCCTTAGTTATAGAAGTATTTTCAAAAGATAAAAGTTGGAAACAAACTACTTTTCTCTGGCATTTTATATTGTTTTAACTCAAATTATTACCAGATCGGCATCCAACCTTTGTTTTAAATTTCATTTGATATTTAAACATGATCTTTTTGGAAGAAATCTTTGAAACTATGCATGTTATGGCCTTTGCCAAGTTCCTTCTTTTTATTTTTATTCAGAATAAAACACTTTGTTAAGCTTAATTCAAATAGTTTGAGTAGTTCATTTCCATGCTGTAAGTTTATATGATATAGTAATAACCTATAGAAATTGGATTATGTCCATTTAAATTCTCCATTTTCTTTAAGAGTTATTATTTTTTTATATTATACTATAATAAGAGGAAGGGTTTATGTGATTTCTGAATGTTTTTTTGTTAACTTTTGGAACTTTTATGCTTGATCAAGCCTTAATGAGTAGTTCTCATGGGGAGATTTGAAAGACTTCACTATGCTTGTATTTAGCCTTTACTTCTCATTCTCTTCTCAACAATTAAGGGTTGTGGCATTCTATGTCTAACATATCATTCATAGAAAAGGAATTGGGTTTGAAATGTTGTAAAAGTGTTGGAACATTTCCATTTTCATGTTTTATATTTACATTTTCTTCTACCCTTTTCACCAAACTTAGAGAAGAGTTGGCTTTCTATAAAAATCTCGTAGGTATTCAGTGAGGCACAAATTGGTCCCCCACTCACTGAATTTACCATAAGACCATTGGAGAGGTGCAATATTTGATGATTAGTAATTAGCTTATACTTCATCAATACTTTCCTCATCCATATCTTCATCTCTTGTAGCCTTAAAAGAAGTTTCTGATTTGGATCCATTTCTCAAATTTGGCTTTCTCATCTCATAAGATTTCAGAGTTCCAAAGAACTGATCTTTAGTGTAAGTCTTTTAATCTATATTTTCTTCAATAGCACATACCTTTTTGTTGTAAGCATCAGGGAGAGTTCTAAGAATCTTGTTTACAATCATGGATTCATCTATTGTGGTACCAAGTCCTCACATTCTAGCTACTACCTCATCCAATCTCTATACATAGGCTTTAACATTCTCATCTTTAGACATGTGTAGGAGATCAAATTGTGTCTCCAAATTCTGAAACTTTTCTTATTTAACCCTTTCATCACCTTCATGCACTTTTTCCAAAGCATCCTAGACTTCTTTAGCAGTCTTCAGATTTTGAACTTTAATCAACTCAAAATGTACAAGACTATTCTTCAAAATGAACTTTGCCTTATTGTTCGCTTCATGTGCCTTGATCTCATTAGTTGTACTTGGACCATTAGCAGGAGGAGTGTAGAGATTCTTATAAGCTTTATCCACATCATATCCACAATACTCCAAATATTCTTCCATCAATATTTTCTAGATAGCATAATTAGATCCATCAAACTTCAGATACTCATAAGTAACTTTGCCAACCACCCAAGACCTTCCTTAAGCAGTTAAGCTCTTATCCAAGGAGCCAAGCTTTGATACCAATTGTTGAACATGACAAATGAGAGGGGGGTGAATCAGTTGTAGCAAATTAAACCTTTAAAACATTCATTAGAACTTAGATTAGTCACAAATCCTTAACTTTTATAAAATGATTAAGCATTAAGTGTAAGTGTAGAACTTGAAAACCATAACACAAACAAAGTAACACTAGATTTACATGGAAAATACAATAAGGGAAAAACCACGGTGAGGATTATTTCACACTATAATGAGTATAAAAATTGATTATGAAGGCTCACTGCTAGAGAAAGGCTCATTTCAAAAACAAGGAATCACTATCTGAATCATCACTATCCAATAGTGTTAACCACCCAAAGGACTCATTTATACAAGGATAAAAAAGAATACAGAAGAGATATGTTATAGAAAGAAAACAATCTCAATACAATAGAGATTTCCACCACAATTCACTTAACCACTTGCAAATGTGCATGAATGATAGAGTACACCTTCAGCTCACTACATCTGAAAACTCAACAATTAGACTTTTCACTGATCTGACACACTTGAATCACATACCCACACTTATTCACATCTATCTGCTCTATTTATTTGCACTTATCTCTTTGTGCATATTTCTCCACTAACTCATCTTGTATCTATACCATCTTCAACTTTGAAACATATCCAAATTTGGCCATCCATCATTAAATTTAAATTAGGTTGGTGCCAAAATATTCTAGGACGGAATTAGAATGAGGGAGACCCTAACAAACACTTGATGAAGACCCAAATAGGTCCCAACACGCTTCATCAACTTCAAAAGTAGTGTTCAACACAAGGTCGACCAAACTAGTGTAAAACACATAGAACAATTAAGCACACACAACCCTTAGCATGATCAAATCCTTCCATACACCAAAATTATCTTCATCACAATCATAACAACTTAACTCTAGAGATGAAATTCATAAGAATCAACCAAAAATAAATCTAGACCAACAAAATTTCTCCCGGACCTTAGCTAGAAACACAGAAAACCATAATTCATAACTGGTGAACATAACTTGCACTGTACAATGAATCAGAAGCCAAAAATATTGATATAGCAGCTTCCAACAACTATAATCAACATATCTGAACCACACAAACATAGGAGAAAATCTCAAAGCAACCACTAAACACCTGCAACCTTTCTTCATTATAATTTTCTCAATATCCTTGACATATACAATCAATAACCTGTATCTATGACATCAATGCCAACAACAACTAGTTGATAACCAGTTAACTAGTTGACATCAATGACAACACCTTCATTCTTGTAATAGATGAGGCAAGATGTTTTCAATTTTGTGGCTATATTCCTTGAGTCTCAATGGGTTAAGGTCAAGCATCAACATCTTGTAGGTATTTTGTAGCTGCACACCATTCCCACATGGAAATGTGATACAATTTCTATTGATATTGTTGTTGGGTTTCCTATCTCTTCTCATCATCATGATGCCATCATAGTGAACATGGAAAATTTGTCAAAGGTTTCCAATTTTTCACCTATGAGGTCTTTGTATTTAGCTACATCAGTGGCATGTGCATTCATGGAGGAGATTGTGTGATTGCACTGAGTTCCTCATAGTATCATTTTAAATTGAGAACTAATGCTCACATATGAGTTATGGACCTCCTCGTAGTATTATTTTGGGGCCCAACATAATTCTAGTTCCACCTATAATTTTGAGATTGATGGTTAGACGGAGAGAGTGAAACATGTTCTTGAGGACATGCTTTACATGTATATTATGGACCAACAATCAACATGGGAAGACTATTTGTAACTTTTAGAGTTTTCCTATAATAATGGGTACCACAGTTCTCTTGGAATGTCACATTTTTAAGTAGTGTATGGTAAACCATTTTGTACTCCCTTGAGTTGGGATAGTTTAGAGGATCACAATGTCTTAGGTCTTGAGATGCTTCAAAACATGGATTAGTAGGTTTTTTGAATTGGGGAGCACTTGGTGATAACCTAGGATTGTTAGAAGAAGTTGATTCCCATATATTGGATTGACACTTCTTATTAGGTGATCATGTTTTGTTAAGCTCGTACAACCACAAAAGATCCCTATCTATTATGGGAAAGGGTGTATGATCACACCATGCTTTGTTGGACCTTTTTAGATCCTTCAGAGGATTGGTCCCATTTCCTACCATTTTTCTTTTCCATTGAGACTATCATGTATCCACAATATATTCTATTTCAATTCGTAGGTGGTATATTCAAGATGTGACCCATGTTCTAGATTGGGGTGCTTTGGAGCCTATTTGTGTTCTCTAGTCTTAGATATTGGACCTCAAAGGTTGGGATATAGAGAACATAATGGTCTTATGGGACCCAAATGATGTCTTCATCGACCTGGGAGGATTCCATGCACCAAAGAGTCCTTTATCCTATTTTCGCAATCATTAGTGCCTCTCACACTTGTTATCTTTGATATGCATATTGGATTTGATCATATGCTTATAAATATATATCTAATTTAGGATTATTCATAGCATAATTATTTTATATTGGCATTACTTTTGGATACACCTTATCATACAAGTATATTATGATTGTGTTATGATGAAGTTTTTTTTTTTTGGATTGTTATGCATATGTATATTTGGGATGAATATTTTATGATTATTTTGCATACCCCATTCAAGAATTGTAGGTGTTTTATCTATTATGTATATTCATAGGCATACTTTATGTGTGTTGAGTGGATAAAAGTATAATAAATTTTTCCATCTGGCTTCATAGGTATAAGTTATTCCCTGATGGTGGTTATATGGGAGATGACACATTGGCCTAATTATTAGCCTTACCCATTGTAATCACTTTGAGTTTGACTTCCTATCTTACCCAATTTGATTGGATTCGGTATGATTCTAGATATTTTACCCTTATTGTGGAAGCCTAGTGAAACAATGTTTGTTTATTTATTTAAATTCCATTTTTTGCAATATTAATTTAGTTTTTTATGTTTAAATGGATTTAATAGTTAAATATGTTGAATGATGTTGAGAAATGGATTTAATTGATTAATTTAATTTGGGGGATATTTGAGGGAGTTTTAAATAAAAAACGGAACTATGAATTTTACCATTTTAAATTGGGTTTTGGTAAAGGGTAAATAAGGGAAAAATATTTTCATTTTATTTTCATGTTTATTTTGTGAGGGAAATTGGAAAGAAAAACCTCCTTTGAGAATTTTAGAGATTCATTGATTGGGAGTGCATTCTATAGTGGAATTCTATGAGTTTAGATTCATTGGGATATGAATCGATAGGGGAGTGTGCATGCCAACTTGTGTGAGATTAGTTTTGGTGTGTTTGATGTGGTCTCCATTTCAAATTTTAGTTGAATTAGAGGTATTTTGGTTGATTTAATTCATTGGATAATTTTCTTTCAAATGTGTTTGTAGGAATAGGTTTAACGAGCTGTAAAATCCTCCAAACCTATGTTATTTTATAATTTAGCTCATTGGATTCATTGTTTTGTTTAAAATTTTACAATTTTCCAAAATATAAGGTTATATTGCCTATTTATTTTAGAAATTGTGTTAAATGCATGTTTTTTGTTTACCATTTAGGTGTTCCAATAGAAATTAAAGAGTTTCCAATCCAAGTGTGCCAAGGATGAACAATTAGAGACCCCTCATACTAGTTCTAGAAAAAAGGGAAAGAATGTGGAGAGTTTGCTTCCTACCCCCAAGGATAACTATAATGGAATAACTTGCACAATAGAAGAATATGATAGAAACTATGCTACAAATACTGAATAATAATTGAGAATAATAAGCTACTTCGAGGGGAAAACCTTCAAATATCTCCAATGAGAAAATAATTCACAATATGATGATGAAATAAGACTTGCAACCTCGTATATATACCTATTTATGCCTAGGATACCAACTTTTGAGGTTTCCAAATCAATAGATCCAATGAATCCAATAGAATAGCCACTTTCTAATGCTTAGACTCAAAGGTGGTTTTTGGCCAACTAACAAGATTCAATCGAAGACTGAAAACTCCTACACTTTTGGTTCTATAGGACCAAGGTGGGTCTCCCTTCACAATGCCTAGAGACTTATTTCAATTATACATAGATATTGCATTTTATAGAAGATAATTCCCAATTAAAATATACCAGGGAAAGTAATGACAACTTCAAGTCTAGAAATAGTGGTATCTCAACACTCACTCAACAATTGGGAAGCAAACTTCAACACTAAAACTAAACCCAACAATAGAAATTAAAATGATTTTGATTTAATAATGTTTTTCTAAAAAATAATTTGGTTGAATGACAAATCAGTGCCTAATTCTGAGCCATAGAGTTAAATATATAGTCATAAAGAAAATCTCATTAGAAAATAAACTTCAACCAATGGATTTAAAATTGCTAATGCCTTACACTAATAGATCCACTATAGTTGTCATCATAATTCCTCTTATAGATCCACCTTGCACACTTTAAACCATAATTATTTTCTCAAAGTAATCTAATTATTGATTTGATACAGAACCATGAACAAACAACACAATCTTAGGGAAATTTAGATGAAAAATTCAAACATACTTTGTATATTAAATTCATTTGATTAAATGTGTACAAATCTGGAGACAATTTAATGACATTCATTCTTTGCTTACACAAACTAGTTGATATTTACTCATGAAATTGAAACATTACAATCACATATCCAATTCATGACTCAGACTCAGCATTTCTCTACCTACCCAACCCATACAAAAATTTAGAACCCTTTACAAAGAGAAAAGAAAAGAAGATATAAAAAGAATAAGAGCCCAAAAATTAATCCATTGAAGACACCTTGAAGATTCATCCTCTGTTGATCAGAAACAAGAAACTGGGAAAATCCTCTCTCTTCTCTCTTCCTTTGCAATAACAAACTTTGACTCTGCATTTTGCCTTAATTCACTCTTTGTTCTACAACACAAAATTCACCTACTTGTGAAAAATCTTCACCTCATCTGCCATTCACCCTACAGGTGAAAATGACTTTGTTCTCCTATGAAAATATTTTTATTCCTCTTTCTTTGCTATATTTTCACTTCCCAGCAAATAAAAATCCTTGTTCATAAAGTGAAAAAAAAAATTCACTTTACCCATGCCCCTTTTACATTGCACCTCACAATTGAAATTCCCTTATATTTAAAAGCAATACTGTTAAATAGTGAGATCTTTTGAATATTTTATATAGGCCTATCAAAAAAAAATTCCTGTGTCATATTATTTTAACTCGAACAAACACTTGAAAGCCTTTATTTAAAAAATAGTGAGGGCATTTAAACTATCCTTGGGTAAAATATCTTACCTGTGTGTTAAGATTCACTCATTTTAAATATTTTCCCCGACATTTGGAGGCACCTTAAAATTTCACAGACCATTTTCCTTTGTCATTGTGTTACAAATATTATATTGTCGGGCCTTTAATTCGCACACCTTTATTTACCTCACCATATATTTCTGCCACCCAACAAAAGAAATATTGGACTTTTATTAGCGAAGGATTTTTATTAAAATTTTATCAAGAAACATTTAATTTTCTAAATTTTTTTCCTTCGAAATTCATCAGGCCCACCAACCATGTGGAAAATCTCACAAATGGTGCAACCTCTCTGTGACATCATCCTTAACCCCACATAGTCAGCGATTGATGGTGGGGATTCATTCACAAGACCAACTTCATCTTGGTCGTTCATTCTCTGGCTTCTTCTATTTTCTCTAGATTTTCTCTACAGCTCTTGTTTAGCAATGGTAGCAATGTTGGTTCTCCCTAGCAACTAGTTTAAAATAAATAAAAATTTATTGATGAATGCGACCACAAACAGAAACAATGAAAATAATCCATTTGACAAGTTACAAAGTGGCAACAACCTCGGGATCCATTTTAATCTTTCCCTTTTCATCGTAGTAGACAAGCTTCAGCATCCTCGTTGGCCCCATCTTCACATGCAATGAAGGTGTTGAAGGGGTTATAGGGCTTGCAAAAGTAATATCTTCTTCTTTCTTCTTGCTAGAGTGCCCATGCGTTCAAAACCCCAACATGTTCATCATTTTTATCCATTTCTCTTTGCACCAATACAATTTCCTCAAACAATTTTGATACATTTTCAAGTTACAAGCGCAAACTATCCTTCCAATTGCATACGCTTGAAAATTTCTGAAGCTTTTTCAACAAATCGGTTTTGTGTACATGCTAAAAGTGTGGCATATCCATGAAACCACAATTATTTGGAGATTTTTTTCAAAGAAGTTCGCATGCTCTATCTATTATGTCACCTTACTCACTAGATCCCATCCTCCACTATGTTTTCAATGCAAGCATTGAAATGCTCTATGCGGAGTAAATATGAGATAGGTTCTCTCATACACAATAAAATCAAATAGAGATGCTTGTTGTATAATTTTCTTGTACTTGTGTAGAGGCATCCTTTGCAATATCAAACTACCCTACAAAATGCATGATAGTGGCTTCCCCATTGTCTTTCAATGTTGCTCCCTAGACGTGTTGCCCTCTCCTTTTCATTCCCACTCACATGGTGAACAACTGTAGGATGATTTCAATTTCCAAGTGGAAATTCAATCATAAGAATTATTTGCATATGATTCACCCTAATAATCTTCCAATGCCCCCTTCCCATTGAGCTATCCATCATTTCCAATTCCATTTTTCCAAGCACTGACTTCATTTGATGATTTTTAGTCCATATTAAGTGCATCACTAGCTCCTCATGGGATTGAGGCTCTACATAAAAAATGATTCACTTCAAAGATTCTTAATACAAAAATGGTCTAGAGGATGATGTCTGTAGATCATATTATGTGCACATTCTTCATGAATGAACTTTGCACCTCTTCTATAATTGACCCTCTTCTCAATTCTCCTTATATGATTCTACATAATCAAGCCACTCAAACAAGGTCAACCTGTAGAAGAATTTTCTTTTTCAATGTCCTGCAGATCTTCAAAAAAACAAATTGGCATTAAAATGTTGTGAATGTATCTAATTTTCACCAATCACTTGAGATAAACAAACCTTTCCTAGTGCCATATTACCGAACTTAAGATAATCTCTACATATCACCCACAACTCCATAATGGTTAAGTTGTATATCAATTTTTAAATGGAATTTGAAACTTGTCAAACTATTATAGTTGCCCTTGTGAAATTATATTCAAACTTGGATTCTCACCCCACAATAGTATGACACATGTCGGGTCCCCTTGTGGGCCCGACTAAAAAAATTAAAAAATTCAAACAAGTTTTAACCTTGAATTGATCTAACACTAATTCTAAATGCTCCTGGAATGAAAAACTAAAATGGGTTGTTGTTAGAATTTGATTTCTAACATGTTTGCATAGTGACTAAAACTAGTCAAGCGACCCCTAGAATCGCCTTAGAAAACCAGTCAAATGATGTCCTGGAGCTATGAAAATGCAACAAGCATGGAGACATTTGATCCAAGAACACAACGAATTTTTTTTTTGAAAAAAGAGATCATGAGGTGCAAGATATTCAAAGTTAAAGTTGCTCAGTCAGACTTACTACAATTGCACCTATTCAGAACCAATTAGGGCTCACCAAGTCACCACTTCAAAAATATATCAAATAATCTTTTGGGAAGCTACCACTGGAAACACAAACTGATTTAGGTCCAATGAGTATCTGTGCAAGAGGGATTACCTTCAGTCAACATTCTTCATGAGATGTTAGGGGTCAAATTTGACCACCTTGAAACATTTTTGGAAATGCAGATGTAAAATCAGAACAAAGTGCATTTGCTTTTGATCTCAAAAAATATCAAATCAGATAATGAGGCTCTAAAATCGAACTAGGGAGCATATGAATATGAGGGGAATGTAGGGAAACAATCTTTTTGTCTTGACAATCATCTAGCTGTGAAATATCAACTCGAATAGGAGGCCACTTCGTAGGATAGAGGGTTTGCAAACAACAAAATAGTCTGAGAACACTCTAGCTTTGCTTCTCAAAACCCTGTCAAAACTCATCATGGGGAGCTAAAATTTGACATGCATATTCAAATATGTCACATGAGTATGTCTACCAAGAGGTTTGGCATGAAAATCAACTAGCTCCAAATTATCACCCTCCAAAGTAGGTCACTTGGGAAGATTTTTCAGGGGCACTTCTGAGTGTACAAAATAAAAAAATTCAACATAGGCACTTCAAATTTGCAAAATTTGGTAGTGCCACCAGTGGCTCTGACTAGGGATGTATGCCCCTTGTGGGTATAACAAGAATCCAAATCTCTAGGGAGTAGACTAAATGTAGATTCCATTGGGTACTCTAAAATTTCACCCTTATTCAACCTCTTTTTTTATCTCATTTGATGACCCCAGGCCACCAAATAAAAAGAAGGGAGTCAATTCTTACCCCTAATAAAAACTTTGTTTTTTGCTGTCTGAAGTGGATTAACATTTCTAGTAGGGATTTCCCAACAATTAACTCCATTGTGATTAGAATAATCAACCATGCATGCTAACAACATATTGAACCCATGCATTATGTAATGTATATGACCAATCTGCTCATTGGCCTATTCCAATACAAGTTTATTTAATTGATTTGAAAAAATGAAACATTCATAGTCTACTTGGTCATTGACATCATAAACTTTGGCATCACATTCAATTTTCTTATCAAAATGAAAAATTTCATAAACAATTTGTTGTACACTATCCAAACATTCCCCAAGTGCATCAAGAAGGAAAGAATGTAGATTCAAGAGCCTCCATGAATTGGGTATCATGGCACAAGCACATTTCTTGGCATTTTGATTCAAGTATATCAGAACACACCTTGGTGTCATGGACATCGAGATCATATCCATCATTAACATCTAGGAAATGAGTAAATTCACTCATCTCAGGTTTAGTAACATATTCTAATTCATTCTTAACATCATCATTCATCTTAATGCAAAATACCTCAAAAGTAGGCTCAATCAATTTAGCATCAATAGGGGTAGTAGAAATACACTCATGTGCATTGGTAACTTTATGTGCAATATTAGTTGATATGTGTTGACCCAAATGTGATAGACTCATTGCTATATGAAATTTTCTCATTAGCAATAGAACTACAATATTCATTTCCTTTCACATAGATTCTTTTCTCATGGGATGAAAGAATGTCCATGTTTGAACTATGATGATGAGGAACATCAAACAACAAGCAATTGTACTCAATTTCATAGTCGCTAACACGAGATTCATGATTATTTTCATTTCTTGGATGCTCTACACATGGATCAATAATTTCTATAGTATCAACACAATCTAAAATTTTATTGTCATATGAATCAACAAGCTCTTCAATATTATCAATGGGTAATAATGTTGATTAAGGATCCATATACTTGTCACAATGTACAACTTGATTATTCCAAAATGAACCCCCTATTTGATCATCATGTACATCATCATCATCTTCATGTATCACAAAAATTTCCATCTCTAATTCATATAAAAAATCATGAGGAGTAGGGGCATAAGAACTTTCATCAACATCTTCATCATTCCTAGCATTTTGTTCAGCATCAGCATACTGAACACCCATATGCTTATCTCCAAATTCTTCGTCACTCACACAATGTACATGCTTTGTTGATGAAAAACCCAAATTACATTCAAGGTATCCATCAAATGGGATTGATTCACTCACTTGGAGACAAGTGACTTCATTAGTATTCATATCATTGCATCCTTCATGTGAGGAACATGCTTCTAAATAATCCTCAAAAGAGAAGTTACAATCCTTAGAGAACTAATCAGAAAATTAAATTTCACCATAACCTTCATCACTACATAGACCATGTTCAAAATTTTCAGAGTGAATGCTTAAGGCTGCACTTTCAGGATTATGATCACTACTTTGTGTAGACATGGAAAATGTACAGTTTCATTTTGGCACGCTTGATCCCAATCAGTAACATCATTTCCTCCAGAATCATACTCTCAGCATTTCATCGTAATTCATCTGATCAGGTCTATCACCTCCTTTGATTAAATTAATCAATTTAATTTAATTAACCTTACATTTCTGTTTTATTAAATAAATCATTTTATTTGATTAAATTCTCTAAAGCCCTCTTATTAAATTAAATAAATTAAACCTTATTTGATTTAATCTAACATATTCCTCCTTGAGTTAAATAAATCAAATCATTTATGTAATAAATCATTTCCTCTCAATTCTTGACTTAAATCAATTCATAAATTTAAGTCTAAATTGTCACATCATCTAATTCTTCATTAAATTAATCAAAACCATGATTAAGTTAATCCCTCTCATTAAAATCCTCTAGAGAATGCAAGTTGCACAATAAATCAATTACTTTGATTTATTTAATTCTCTATTTTCCCTCACAAAGCATCAAAAGAGAATATTCCCTCATTTGAATTCAAAAAGGCCAAGTGGACTTGGTCCTTCCAACAAGGCATTTAAGGCCTCTTACATGTCCTTGGCCTTGAGCCAAGTGACATTAACTTCATTTCTCTTCCCTCTTCAACAAGTCATCTCACAATTTCAAATTCAAACTAAATGCATTTATTGGCACTTTGGCCAAAATGTGCACAACCACTAACCATTCACATCATGACATGTGGCATTCAACCATTGGATTGAAAGTTAGTCCCACATTGCTCAAATCTCACTTTCTCTTCCAAATTGAAACTTATAAATTGGAGGCTTCTCTCCTCATTTCTCATCCACAATTTTCATGTAAAGTTACTCTCTTCACATTGAGAGCTAATTTTGCCCATTTCACTCAACCATTCACCATTTTCACAATTTGTAACAAGGTTATGCTCAAATCTCCAACTCCCCCATGGGATCACTAATCTATTGGCTTAATTAGGATTTAATTTCATTTTCTTGTATTGTATTCTTCATTTCCTAATTTTAGTTTGAATAGATGGATTTCATGGGGAATCTCTCACACTTGTTTGCATGCATTTGATCTAACAACCTAACATGTTTTGTTGCCCTTGTGCATTTGTAGGTTTAGGGATTCACATTTTGGTAGTAGAAGGAGGGCTATTCAAGAAATTAATCACGTTTTTTTTTTAAAATTCCGCATTTTTCTTAACACTTTCTCGCAGGTCATAGGAAAATAGCCACGTAGCGTCATATTGAGATGCTTTCGTAGGCATGGCACAATAATTCACCACTTTCAGGGAAGCGACGCCATACCGACCCGCACATGGTTTCTTAACCTCACTGCTTTTCTGCCCACCTGTCATTTTTTTTTAAATTCCTAACTCCACCGCGTTCTTCTCCACAGCGCTATACTACACTGCCTTCAGCACCATGGTGCCATATGGCACCGTGTTACTCCAAACTCCGCCGCTCTTGCTTTCCCGTCAGAAAAATTTAAAATTTTAAAACATGGTTGTTTCCAAACTGTGCTGCTTACCCATATCACTCCGCTTTTTCACTCTCTGTTTCTATAGAGCACGACCCACAGTCGACCACACGACACTATATAGCGTCGCTTTTACCCAAACTGCGCCGCTTTTACAAACTACACCGTGGAAAAATAGCGAGGTCTAAAATTGACATGTGTTTTTTAAGTTTTGGATTTTTTAATTCCTAACCTTGTTTGTTGTCTTTTTACTCTCTGATTTTCTATCATTTTGGAGGTTGGAGCAAGAAAAAAGAGCAAAGGGAGGAGTTCATCATGACCTCATACTTATCATGCGAAAAAGTTTTTTTAAACACTAAAGTGTTCTTCAACACTTTTGGAGGATTTTAAATTTTGGCTTGTTAAGAGAAATTTGTTAATATCTTTGGCCTTAGAAACACTAAATTTACTTTGGGTTTAAAAAGAATAAGCAAATTCCCTTTTTCAAGCAAAGTAGGAGATTCATTATGACACCATGCTCATTTTCTACAAAGTGTTCTTCAAAACTCTTTAAGGATTTTTTGATTCTTGTTTAAAAGGAAATTGTTAATTTCATTTGCCTTAGGAACACTAAACTTCTTTTGGGTTCTAAAATAAACAATCAAATTCCTTTCCAAAAGTTGCCAAGGGGCTAAAAAGAACCTTAGACAAACATACTAGATTTTCTTTAAAGGATAACAATTGAACAAAACAATCTCACATTTCCTTTGGTGCTTAAAAAGAATTCATTATTGCTTTGAAGAATTTAAAATGAACATGTGTTCTTTGTGTTTTGTAATTTTTTTTGCAAAGTAGTGTCATTTGAAAAGTTGTATGCGCTTCTCTCACACCTCATGGTGATCTTGAGAATCAAAATTCTTTTTGGTGACACTAACTTGCATAAAATATTGCCTCCACATTTCAGTTTGGGTACTTAACAATTGAACAAAACATGTGAGTGTGAGTAAACTTATTGCGAGTGTTCTCCCTTTGTTTCTAAATGAAGGTTGATCGAATTACAAATATGTTTACTCGCTTTTGTTTATCTTAGTGGGCCTACCTTGTGGGAAAAAGTAATCACCCAAGGGAACGACCCAACCGGGAACACGCTAAAGCCAAGAGACTTCCAACTAGTATATAAGTGTGGATTCTTGAGGAAAGTTCAAGAATCATGAGGATTATTCTGACGAGATGGACAAAAATGGACTCTTGTCGATGTTGGATAATCCCCCACGAACGGAATCCTGAATTAAAACCCTTTGTTTAGAAAAAGGAAAAAACCTTATCTATTTTGTTGGTGCAAAAGGTCATGTCCTTTGAAGCTGCCTCACATTATACATGCGGTTTGGTTGTAGAAATGGAAAGTATGCCATGGGAGATTCATGGGTACTAATGCTTGGCTGACTCGAGAAGTGTGTGTCATGGAGGGGAGCCAGTGTGGTCAAGAATTTAGCCATTCGCACAAAATATGTGCAGCTAGATTTATCCAAGTGGGAACCCAACAGAATATTGTCTCATCATCCTAGGGTTGTAAAAAGTGCTTGGAAGTGGAAAACACATTGCTTGGTTCCCGAAAACATTTGCAAAACGAACATTCACAAGAACTTTGAATTTCAAACCCCTTGTAGGAAACAAATACCTTTGACGAATCTAGGAACTCTTTCTTTTCCTAATGATCATTTCCCTAGAGGTTTCTAAGTGTGTGGATTCTATTGTCATTTGTTTTCAACAAGGTTAAACATAAGAAAATTTTGCCCTATTTTCCTCGATTTCCACACAATGGACCTATTGGAATGAGAAATAAAGTGGGACATTAGACATATAGTTTGAAACATAAGCAAGCAAGTGTCTTTGGTAGAAATAATTCATTAAGCCAAGATAAAAGAGACAAATTGAACCTCATATGTTTTGTTCCAAATGATTTCCCGAAAGATCAAGATTCCAAAACCAAGGTTCAAAAGGATAAGTCTAAAAGCCCATGAACAATGCCTTGAAATGCTCCTTGAAGTCAGAGAAATACTAGTATATAACTTCTATAAAAAGGCTTCAAGGAATAATCCAACTTTGTATGCGTTCTACTATCAACAAAATCCCAAAATTTTTGAAAGATTTGCTTTCCTCACATAGGAAGTCTACCATGTTCTTCAACACTGGGGTCTTGTAAAGAGAGTTATGTCTAGGTTAAAGTCTAGGATCAAATTCATCATCCTCATCCATCTCTCCATCAAACCAAATCTTATTCCACCAAACCTTTTGTGAACTCTAGAAAAATCACTCATGCTAAACTTAAAGGGCTAAACCAACATCACCCTATCTTGGCTTAACACACCTAGCCAAAATAGTCAAATCTCTTGGATGAATTTACCTCTAAGATAATGCAACTTCCTAAGGTCTACTAGTTCACAATCACATTGGCTTAACACACTTAGTCAATTCACTCGCTTGTGCAAGTTCCCCTAGGATAACACAACTTCCTGGGGATGACAACTTCACTACAATCTTGTTTGAATCAATACACATAGTCAAACCATCACAATCAATCTAAGACCTTACAATTTTAGCATAACCCTTCAAAAGTTCTCCAAAAGGTTTCACTCACTCGCTTCACCCATTTATCCCATCATCATTACCACCCTCTTTGATCTTTGAGCTCCCTAGTTCTTCTCTTTTGGGCCTAAAAGGTTAGGATCAAACGATCCCTATTTTTTATGGTTCAAACAAGATCACAATACAAGAAGAACATGAAGAATATCAGTGAAATATCAACTTCCATTAACATGAGTCAAGTAACCTCCAAAATAAACCTTGCAGGATCAAAAAATCCCCCAAGTAACTCTTCTTTGCCATCACAAAATCCTCAAGAGGAGAGTTATGAAGAGGACATCACAAATGAAGACATGGGGATGACACAATCCGAAATGATAAAAATGGTTCAAAATCCAGAGAACCATAAAATTGTTAGTGCCGTGTTCAAATACTTAAACACGTTAGTGGAAGGAGGGGTGTAGTTCCCTTCTGACCTTGACACAAGCACTAGTATGGATATGCCTCTTACAAATGCATCCCCAATTTCAAATGTCAATCAAGAAATACCTCACATCACGTCGGTCATCACACCGACCTCACCAAATGTAAACAAGGGGAGTGCCATGTTTCAAGAGTTGTAAAAGAATTGCCTTGTGGCCAAAAAAGAGGTGGCTATCACCAACACACCGAATAAATTTGTCCCAGTGAATCCATTACACCCATACATCCCACTCACATTCCATAGTCCCGCTGGTTCATCTTCATTTCGTGCTTCACCAGCTTGTCAATCAAACATATCAACTTCTCTACCATAAGGAGAAGGTGGTTTTTTCAGGACAATCGATGTTGCTAATCCTTTTTCTTTCCAGGGAAGCATACCATCTCTTCCACCATTTCCATTTGCAACCACATCACCTCTCAGATTGGGTTTTCCTCCCCTACACACTAACAGTTTCTCAGATGCAGGCAACATGAACCTCACATCGAATTCCCTCTTTTTTCTCACAACATCACAACAACAAGTGGAAAACATTCAAGCCACTACATCAATTGATCCTCAAAATATCCCAAAGCATACCCTCTCAAGGACCAAGCATCTTGACCACCCCTCCAACAACCCAAATCCCAACCACCACCATAACCCTCTCACCTGCCACAATGGTTGGTGTCATTCCCGTTCCACCACCAATCCCACCAAAGGCCAACATGGTAAATTCATTCACCACTCTAATCCAAACCCTTCAAAAGGCCAACCAACAAAGAGTACTCAAGCAAAATCAGCAAGCTCAAGCACAAGCACAAGCACAAGCTCAGCTCAAGCACAAGCCCAAGCTCTAGCATAAGCTCAAGCTCAAGCCCAGCAACAGGCGCAAGCACAATACGAAGTGCAACTACAACCAATCCATTTGGAAGCATACCAACAAGCCCTACAAGAATTTCAGGCATAGCAACAAGCCAAATAAAAAGATTTGTTGGCACAACAACAGTCTGACCAACAACAAGCTTTATTGGTGCAATAGTAGCTAGACCAACAAAAATCTTTGTTAGCGCAATAGCAGCTTGACCAACAAAAGGCTTCATGGGAATAGCTACAGATGGACTAGTAACAAGTGTTATTGGAACAACAACAACAAGATCAACAACAAGCATTGTTGGCACAAATTAAGGCATACCAATAGGATTTGAACGCATAATGGAGCTTGGAGCAAATGCCCACCAGTACTCTTCCCACCCATCAAACACCTCAAACACATCACAACTCATTCATTCTTCCTCTCGACCTAATAAAAGATGTCGCAACACAAATCAAACTACTCTTATAGTAAGTGTTGGACTTACAAGTAGGAAAAAAAAACAAGGACAGCAGGCAACTTGTGCCCTTATCCTTTCGATAGAAGTCTCACCATGATACCGTTCCCAAAGGGATTCAAGATCCCCAAATTTGACAAGTATAATGGAAAGGGTAACCCTGAAAACCACGTCAGGGAATTTTAGGTGCATTGCATGGAGGTCGAATACGATGACATGTATCTAATGTGACTCTTCCCCCGTAGTCTGACTAGTCCAGCCATGGAATGGTTTTCTCACCTACCCACGGGCATTAAAACATTTGAGGAAATAGTGGAAGCTTTCCTTAAGAATTATGCTTTCAACATGGGTGTGGATGTTCGTTTGGAAGAACTATCATCACTCAAGCAGAGAAAAGGAGAGCTATTCATAATCCTTCTTGCAAAGATGGCGATCCAAAGCCAATCAGAGCAAGTGGACCATGCCAAAGGAATAACAAGTTTGCACCATCATATCCAATCTAGATAAAATCTTGGTGTTCTACTTGAAAATGCAATGCATCACATCCTATGATCAACTGATCCTAAAGGCGCTCAACATCGAAAGAGCCCTTACTGTGCTAGGAGGCGCATCAACATTCACTCCACCACAGGATAATCGCCCATATAACAACTATAATGATAAACCTCGAACATGGTCAAGGGAAAAAAATATCACAAACGATGGTGTGGTCAATGCTAAAGTGGTCATCAATGCCCGTAAGCAGAACATCCAAACCCATCATCAACCACAAAATCGTAATCGCAACAATGTGTAGACTAATGTGGTAGTAGCACAAAAAAAACTAACTCCCACCAATCAAATCAATAACTTGGGTAATCAAGGAGGACCACCTCCCCAAGGAAAATATCCCCCCAAGAGGAAGTTCATGGCTCTTAGTGAATCGATCGAGTCAATCATGAAGAAATTGGTCAAGGAAAACTTGATCAAAATCTCTAACTCCAAGCAATACGTGGAACCCATGACCAAACCGCCATGGTATAACGAAAATCTCCTTTGTGACTTTCAAAAGATCAAAGGAAATACCACCACCAATTGCATGAGGCTGAAAAACATCATCCAAGACCTCATCGAGGATAAGATCATCAATATCGAATAGCTAGCTGGAAACCAAGACTTGAAAATATACACGAACCCAATGCCAAACCACAACCAAGGGAACAATCAAGGGAACAATAAGGGAAAGCAAAAATATTCTAGTGCTAATCTAGTGTATGAGGAGATAGTTAGATGTGTCGATGAAATGGTCACAGTCATAAATGTCAAAGGAGCCAACAACAACTATGGAGTCACCACACATAGCAGAAAGGTCACCATTACTAGGGCACCAGCTAAGACCCTCATTTCTAATACAAAAGCCATCCCCTATGACTACAATGTCATTGACCAGCTAAAGAGAACCCCAACCCAAATCTCTATCATGGAACTATTGAAAATTTTCACCGCCCATAGGAAGATCCTTGATGAAGTATTAGTTGCGTCCACTGTCTCTGCTACCCTTGACATAGAGCAGTTCCAGACTATGGTGGGTAACATCGTTACCCCAAATCTCATTATATTCTCTAACCAAGATTTCCCCCCATAGCCATCTCATAACCGCACACTCCAACTTCAAGTGCTCATCCATAAAAGGAAAGTCAAAAGAGTCCTGGTGGATGGAGGTGCAGGCCTTAACATTTGTTCTCTAACGCTCATAAAGAAATTGGGATTCACAGAGGATTCCATTAATAAGAACAAAAGCATCACGATAAGGGCATATGATGATCAAGAAAGAGTGTCTCAGGGCACTATCAAAATCCCCATTCAAGTGGGACTGGCAACCATGGAAACCACCTGTCGGGTCCTCGACCTTGACTTACCATATAACATCCTCCTCGGACATTCATGGATCCATGGAATGAAGGCAGTGGCCTCGACATATCACCAATGTAAAAAGCTCTCACACCAAAATGAAGAGGTCACTATAAATGGGGATCTCGAACCTTTCGCCTACTACAAAAACTTGGAAGCCAACTTTTATAAAATCCCCCAAGTACCAAAAAATGATGAAGGTCCATCCACTTCATACATTGACCTAGCCAACCTCGCTTCCACCTCTGTGATAGAGACACCCGCCATCCCTGACATATCTGAAATCAAAAACATGATCCAGGACAATGGATGTGGTGACTACAAAATGAAAAGGAATGCATTTATTGTAGGAGAGTTACCACAATCTCCTAGGTCGCATGGGCAACCCTAGCTTGATGAAACACCTATCTGCACTGTTAGGACAAACCCTTCTGAATTCTGCCATTGGGGGGATCTCAGTCGAGAAAATGTGGATGAAGGAGATATCTCAAACACATTATACCAAGATGAAAGGCCCACCCCCACCCTACCCATGGATGAAACTAGCAAAGGACTATAAATAATGCTTGGCATGGGCTATAACAAGAATGAAAGCCTTGGAAGAAATAGTGATGGACGGCTGGAGCCCATCATTGTAGAAAGAAGACTATGGAACCTTGGCCTTGGGTATACTCCTCCAAGTATAACCATACATGGTAGAGGTACTCCTAGTAGGCCACTAAGGTCCTCTCCTTAGGTAACAACAACTACTCCTAGACCACTTGTATGCCTAGGTATCCCACTTGATAACTTCACCTTTGACGTCACCAATGTGTGTGCTAGTAGTGACGATGATGATACCATAAAAGATCTCCCTAGGCTCTTTGAGGATTCCACCTTGTTTATGATTAGTGCCTCCATAGCTGAGTCAAATGAAAAAACCCACCAAATCACCTTAGTACACCTGCAACTCATCAATCACAATCAACGAGGAATGCCAATTGTAGACTCATTCGAAAATGATGAGGCACTATCGAAATTCATGGGACTAAGGGATACAGTTCCATGTGGAGATCATAAGGCAGGCTTTAGCATCACATTAGACATGTCAGCATACTATGGGGAGACGATTGAGTCCTTCAGTTGCAAAAGAAAAATATCGAGAATAAGCTTAGAGTTATGGAGTGAAAACCACACTATGGCACTCTCTAACCACAAAACAGTAAAAATAAAGGATGCATCTAATGGTGAAAACCTCACTGAGGTACTAGACGATGAAGGATTCAATCTCCCCCCTACTACTCTACATCAAGAAAAGTTAGCAGTCTTGGAAGAGCAATGCAACCCTGTCAACTTGGGAACGGAAATAAAACCGCAAATAACTTTCTACGCCAAGTCTCTCCTGACAGAAGAAAAAGAACTGTTAGCAACATTCCTGAAAGAAAGAAAGGTAAACTTTGCATGGACCTATTCTGAAATGCCAGGTCTGGATCCTGAGGTGGTGGTTAATCATTTGGCTGTTTACCCTTGAGAGAAACTAGTGAGACAAAAGTTGAGGAAAATGCACCCGCAAATAGCCTTGGTCATTAAGATTGAGTTACAAAAGCTCCTCGATGTTGGCTTCATACGCCCAATCAACTATCCAGAGTGGGTATCCAACCTTGTGCCAGTCTCAAAACTGAATTGGGGCATCTGCATCTACACGAACTTTAAAGATCTAAACAAAGCATGTCCTAAGGATGGTTTTCCACTACCCAACATTGACATGATAGTGGACATGACAGCCGGACATGAGATGTTTTCCCTAATGGATGGCTTCTCGGGATATAATTAGATAATGATAGTAAAGGAGAACCAACATAAGATGGCCTTTACATGTCCTTGGGGCACCTACTGCTGGAATGTGATACCATTTGGGTTAAAGAATGCAGGGGCTACATACCAAAGAGCCATGACATGATCCACAAAACAGTCAAAGATTATGTGGATGACATATTGGCTAAATCAAAGAAGAGGCAAGACCACATAGTGACCTTAAGTGCAATTTTTGATTGATTGGAAAAATACAAGGTTAGGCTCAACCCAAAGAAATGTATCTTTGGGGTACAATCTAGAAAACGTTTGGACTACATAGTTTCAATGAGAGGGATAGAGGTGGACCTTGCAAAGGTAAAAGAAATCCTTGACATGGAAGTGCCCAGAACACTAAAGCAACTCAGAGGATTACGAGGTAGACTCCAGTCAATTCAAAGATTCATAGCACAACTAGGAGATAAGTAGATTGCCTATTCACACCTACTCCACAAGGGAGTAGCATTCAGGTGGGATGACAAGTGTGGAAAAGCATTCAAAAAGATCAAGGAATACCTACTTACACCACCTATATTGATGCCACCAATCATAGGGAAACCATTGATTCTATACATCTCAGCAATGACAGCTGTCCTTGATGCCCTTTTAGCCCAGCATGATGAAAAGGGAATCGAGCAGGCCATTTACTATATTAGCAGAAAAATTGTGGGGCATGAGCTCAACTATACATCAATAGAAAAGGCTTGCCTGGCACTCATATTTGTAGCCCATAAATTTAGACACTACATGCTAGCTCATCAAATTAAGCTAATTTCCAAGATAGACCCCCTCAAATATCTACTGTCAAAAGAAATTCTTATAGGCAGAATGGCTAAATGGGTGATGATACTATCTGAACATGATATTGAGTATGTCGAGCGAAAGGAGATCAAGTGACAAGTTATTACAGACCAGCTAGCAGAAGCTCCCCTCTACATAGACAACCCGCTCATATAAGAGTTTCTAGATGAGTTCCTTTTCAATCTCAGTGCAGCCGACCACTTGAAACTATACTTTGATGGCTCCCACACGTAACATGGATCAAGAGCCGGTTTGTTCTTCATCATCCCCTAAGGGGACTGTATATTGAGATCTTAAAAGTTGGAATTCCCCTATACAAACAACATTGCAGAATATGAGGCTTTAACCATAGGTCTCAAAATAGTGGCACAGTGGCAAATCATGGCATTAAAGGTCTACGGAGACTTGCAGCTTATCATTAACCAAGTTAACGGTGAATACCAAACTAAAGATGATAAGCTCACACCATACAAAAAGGTAGTAGAAGGCCTCAATGAATCATTCATCGACATCACCTTTGAGCAGATACCGAGGGCAAACAATAGAGTAGCGGATGAAATTGCAACAATCGGATCCTTGCTAGATATCCCTCACAATGTCTCAAAACATGAATTCCTCATAGAGCAGCTTCTCATACCAACTTTCTAGGTACCAGAATCAAAGTATGCATGTGAACTCATTGGTCCCAATGATCTTTGTTACCATGACATTTACACCTACCTGAAACTAGGAATCCTCCTAGCTGACATAACCCCGAACCTAAACCAAACCTTTGTGAAAAGGTCCTTACGATTTGTCATCCTAGGAGAAACCCTCTTCCGTAGAAGTATCAATGGAACCCTGCTACATTTCTTAAAACCTTAGGAGTCCTTGACTACTTTAACTAAGGTACACAATGGCACTTGTGGTTCACATTCGAGTGGTATGACCTTGGCTAAGAAGTTGTTGAGAATTAGGTACTACTGGCTGACAATGGAGACAGAGGCACATGACTTTTTCAGAAGGTGTCTACAATGCCAACAACATGGAGATCTCATTCATGCACCAACTCAAGAATTACATCCTATTGTTACACCTTGGCCCTTTTCCCAATGGGGGCTCGATCTCATAGGAAACATCTCACCCACCTCATCCAATAGTCACAAGTTCATTATCACCGCCACCGAATATTTCACAAAGTGGGTTGAAGCAATTCCCATAACCTACATCACGAGCAAACAGAGATCCAAGTTCATCCTGAACTACCTCATTTATCGATATGGTGTTCCCCAATCCATTATCTTTGATAATGGGACACCCTTCAAGAATCAGGATGTCCGTGACTTGTGTGAGAAATTCAAAATCCAACACCACTTTTCCACACCATATTACCCACAAGGTAATGGCCAAGCAGAAGCTACCAACAAAACTATCCTGAAGATCCTTAAGAAAACAATCAATGACTCCAATCGTGACTGGCATTTGTAGTTAAACCCTACCTTACAGGCCTACCGCACTAGCATTTGCATGCCAATAGGTGCCACCCCATTCTCCCTGGTCTATGGATCAAAAGCCATTGTCCCTATCGAGATCGAGCTTCCGTCCTTGAGAATATCTTTGCAAAACCTCATCACAGATGAGGAATACATGGTTACAAGACTAAATGAGCTAGAGTTACTGGATGAATGACGCATGGATGCCCTAAATCATCTGCAAGTCTACCAGAATCACTTGAAATGAAGCTACAAGAAGAAGATCAAGCAAAGCACCTTCCAAGTTGGTGACCTTGTGCTAAAAGAGAACCAAAAGAATGTGCCAAACCCGGATATCAAAGGAAATTTTGAGCCTAATTGGCTAGGGCCTTTTATCATCACCGCAAGCTATAAATCAGGGGCATATCAATTATCAACACCAGAAGGGGAGCCTTTGCAAGATCCCATGAACAGTTCTCACCTCAAAACATTTTATGCCTAAGAACTTGCAAGGTATAGAAATAGAAAATACAAAAACAATCAGAAAAAGTCCTGAAAAAATGGTTACCTTGATGAAAACCTGGAAAAAAGGCATCTTGGAGACATCAAAAATAAAAAAATCCAAAAAAATTTAAAAAAGGATTGGAAATAGTAAAGAAAAAAATCGTCCTCTAGTGAAAACCACTTCGGTGGTGTTTTGGACAAGTACCTTGGTGAAAACCTAGCAAACAGGTGCCAAGCGTAAATAAAGCACTCCCCATCCACCAGGATCTGCACAACTCACTCAGCCATTGCATCATATTTCATTAATCATCCATCTACCTATCCACTCGCATCCATACCATAGCTTGAGCTGTTGCCCATATCATATTCCGCCATAGTACTACTTGGCATATTCCTAAGGTCAGTTCATCCTGCCTTCATCAAAGTAGTATATCGCACCACGCTAGGGGCATGTTCCCACATGCATCGGATTGGATTCATGTATATTCTCGTAATCTTCTCAAATTCATCAAAAAATGCAAAAACATCCAAAAAATCAAAAAAATCCAAATCATCAAAAATCCAAAAGCATGTCAAAATATCAGAAAATCTTCAAAATTTTATCATTGAGTCTTGTCAAGTCTTCCACCTTGTCAAACTATGTTGTCTCTAAGCTTGAAAATAGGCAAGGTTGATCTTTGATCATCCCCTGAGACATTTAGGGTCAATCCTTTACGCGTCTGTCGCATTGGCAATCTGTTTGCCCATTTAAGTCTGCATCTTAGGTCAATCCTTTGAGCAATAAAAAGGACAATCCGTTTGTCCATCTTATCATCAAGTCAGTCTATTGTCAGTTGAACTACGTGGTCTCTATGTGTATAATGTAGGCAAGGCTAATCTAAGGATCAGCTCCCGAGACCCCTAGGATAGGTCTTTAAGTTAGTCTCTTCGCCATAAATCTTGAAAACACCAAAAACAACCTCAAAATGTCTGAAAATACAGAAAGGTGCATCCATTTCATCTCACTTTCACCCGTGATTTGTCATCACTCATAATAAATCAATTGTCGCCTTCACCCTTTGGTGAGTCAGCTAGAAACAAGCTTAGCAGGTTCTAAAGTGAACACCTAATTGTCAAAGGTCTTGAAAGTCTAAGTCAGTAAGCAAGCAAGTTGATTAACTTGGAATGTCAATAGCTTATCACCCAAATCAGTCACATCAAAACCCTGATCATGACATGTCCTAGGATGAAGCTTTCCTATGATGGACATAAGCATTAGGTACCCCCTAGTAGTTAGTCTTGGCTAGCGGTATGAAGAACATTAGCTTGTTTGTTTGTTTTATTTGGTTTGTTATTGACTTATCTTATTTTGTTCTCATTCCAAGGACCTGTCAATGATGCCTAAAAAAAACAGGTTTAGAGAGAAAGGAATGGGGCAATGATCATTATATTTTTATCTACTATGCTTGTTGGATACTCTTGTAAAATAAATTAGTCATGCATATTTTGTTTGGTTTGTAGGGAGGATGTTTTAGGTATCTTGTTGACCACATAGGAAAGCTTGCTTTCTTGTGTTTTGGCTCGAGATATTTAGAATGTATGAACTATATCCTGAACGAAGTACGTATGCTAAGTGTGAACAAGAATACTCCTATCTATTTGTTGATTCAAGGTCCACCACACTAGGTACACATGCCATCCTGGTACTTTATACCTTGATGCATCGTACCTATGTGTGTTATCAAACATAACATAATTGACCCTTTGAAAATCCCAACTCCTAGCAATGTGAATCACCATCACCATCCTAACTAGTTCTAGATTCTTCTATCTTTCTTCCACACTAACATGGTATCATGACAATAATCAAAACATCGCCAATGCATACACTCTGCATCTGCATAATCATTAGCACATTGCATAATATCATTATCTTAAGTTATGAGGAATAATATAAATTTGTTATTCTAAGCATCTTAAGAAAGCATTATATCATTAGGCATACATAACCATTTGCATATCATTACACCATCATTAACATACATTACATCCATACGATCATCATTAAAAATCATGAAAAATATACAAAAAGAAATGCATCCATTAGAAACATACATTACATCACATGAGCATAAGAATAGGAACATCTCATAGCATCATAATAAAACTGAATATCATACATTTGTACCATACATATCATAAAAGGTGAATCATCTTATATATATCATCAAAAAATACACTCTTATGATACAAATCAGATCAATTGTACATCGAATACATGGTACAATAAGGCCAAAATAATGCAGCCCATAAATGAAAAATGTAAAACTGTCTGTGATCAAAAGGGGCTAGCCCTCCTAGCTGCTGCCCTCCCCCACCTATCTCTTACCCTGATCCTCTATCGGCTGCCTCCCTGTCTGCTGGGAGAAATATGGCACTCTACTTACTGATGGCACTGCTTGTCGATAGTGTTGTCGATAGTACTCAACCTCTTTGTACTCCCGAATGTTGACTGATCAGCCCCAAGATGTGGAGGCTACGCTCTCTAACTGTCTCCATTGGCCAAACTCTTGATCCCTCTTAGATCGGGCCTAATCTCTCTCAGTTGTGATAGTAATAACCTGTTGTCGGGCCTCATCTCGCTCTGCTGTCAACACCTATACCTGGCCCTGCAGCTACTGAATCAATGCATCACGGGGATCTGGCTATCCTACTAGTTGTGTTGTTGGCTGGTGCTATGGTGCCACCTGAGGCTGGCCATCCACCCCTGCTACCTATTGTGCTCTGTCTCTCAGAGGTGACTACTGAGGAGGTGGCACACCTCCCCGACCTCTACCTGTTGACCTACTTCTAGCCCTCCGATGTGGAAGCATTGTCCTAGGAACTGTCAATCTCAGCGAAGGTCTAAACCATGCCCTATATGCTAAAGTCACCCCTACATCTGCTAGCCCTTGATCATATGGCCATGGCTAAGCCACTAACTGTCTAAATGAGGACACTGCTTCCTCTACTAGAATTGGCTACCCCCATGCTATCTCCTTTGCCATACAGGAAAAGGGGGCCATATACTGATCATTGAGTATGTCTTACACCTCACCAAACTGTTTAGCTACCCTATCAAGAAGGTACCTCTCTATCATAGTGTGCTCCCAGCCTTGCATAAATCTGTCCTGGCAAGCAAAGAAGACACGTTGAGCATCGTCATACCACGGCCCTATACCCATCCATGGCCTCCATATAAACATTGTCATCTCATCCAAAATCCGCCGCCAGTGGGCTATACCATATGTACCCATGTGAGTGAAGTGAATCTCTGCCCTACCATACCGCCACACCATGGGGTCATCAATATCTAGAACAACTAGTGTCACAAGTGGGGAAGCACTGGGATCCACTCCTAGGCCCAAATGTGTAGAAGAGTCAACTCGGCCCCAAGGGCCCGACCATCCAAATAGGAAAAGTCATGCAAATCTTGGTACAAAGAGTCCAGCAGTACTGGTCCCTAGGCAAAGCACACTCGACGAGCACACATTTGTTGCCATGCCAACCCCCAACCTAGACTGAAATATCAGCCATGTCGATCAGGAGCTATAAGACCAAAAATAATGGTAGCCACAGTTAGGCTATAAGTAGGGGTTGTACCCCGGTACCTCTCCAAATCTATCTAACCATCACAAAGGATGAGCTCGTCAACACCCATAACACCAAAGCAGGCATCCCTACCCTCCTCCAAATCATAGATCACTCGGGCTCCATGAATGGGTAGTCATAGGATGCACCAGACATCCTCAAGAGTTATGGTGGCCTCGATAGTAGGAAGATGAAAAGATGGTGTCTCGCTATGCCACCGCTCGGCCAAGGCATGCATCATACCTAGATGTGCTCAAATAGGATGGACATACACAATGTGCCATAGACCAAGCATCCCAAGTTGCTCCTAGAGAAATACATGCATATCCGATAATCTCTCAAGTATTGGCCACCGGTGCTCCCTCGAATGAATGACCTCATGACTCTCCTATGCAAGGAAATAAGTCACGTCAGTTTCCCTAAATAAAATCTGTTGTTCGTATCGCATTTCACTTTTGAAACAGCAAAAGAAGTGTTGTTCTCAAAAGCGATGCAGTTTGTAATGTTCCAAACTACATTGCGTGATGGACTTTGACACCCTATTTTGACAAACTGGCCCACACAGTGCTATTTGTGCAAGTGGCCAAGTTTGGTGACCAAAAACCCTCAAACCTAAACTGCATCGCATGGCACTTTGTACACAAGCGGTCCTATACAGGACCCCACGACCCCAACCTTGCATTTTCCACGGTGCTATATCGCGTCCTGCCACCTAGACCGTACCTAAGCCCTAATTAATGCATGAATAACGAGAAAAATAAAATTTGGATAGGGGTACATACCACTGGTCCTGCAGTGACTCGTCATTGATATACTCGTACCCGCTCTGACATGTGTAGAGGAAGCTGTCATTGTGCCATCGTGACCAAGTCTCAGAGCTCTGGGTGTCAAAATTTTCAAGGTTAAAATTGCAAATGTATTGAAAGTGACCCCTCGAGGTCTATTTAAGCCCAGAAATTAGTGCTTTTTGACCTAATTTGACCTTCCAACTAGGGTTTTGGTCCCCTGATCCCATTTTCATCCAACCGAGGGCTATGTTACATTTTTTTTGGCATCTTGACCTATTTCTAGGTATTCTGTGGCAGTTTTGGCCTATTGAACACCTTGTCATCTTTTTTTGCGAGATCATCCAAAAAATCAAAATTTTCATCCGATCTCTTGAGGGGGCAATGTCCAGCATTATCCTTCCACTAGGGCAGTAGTGGGGCATCTGAAAAAATCGAGAAAATTTCTAAACCTTTGATCACAACAATTTATTCTTTGAATCAATGCAACAAGTACATTGCTTCAAAGAGGGGCAAAATGTAGACATGGAAAATGTATAGTTTCATTTTGGCATACTTGATCCCGATCACTAACATCATTTCCTCGAGAATCATACTCTCAGCATTTCATCATAATTCATCTGATCAAGTCTATCACCTCCTTTCATTAAATTAATCAATTTAATTTAATTAACCTTACATTTCTGTTTTATTAAATAAATCATTTTATTTGATTAAATTCTCTAAAGCCCTCTTATTAAATTAAATAAATTAAACCTTATTTGATTTAATCTAACATATTCCTCTTTGAGTTAAATAAATCAAATCATTTATTTAATAAATCATTTCCTCTCAATTCTTGACTTAAATCAATTCATAAATTTAAGTTTAAATTGTCACATCATCTAATTCTTCATTAAATTAATCAAAACCATGATTAAGTTAATCCCTCTCATTAAAATCCTCTAGAGAATGCAAGTTGCACAATAAATCAATTACTTTGATTTATTTAATTCTCTATTTTCCCTCACATGGCATCAAAAGGGAATATTCCCTCATTTGAATTCAGAAAGGCCAAGTGGACTTGGTCCTTCCAACAAGGCATTTAAGGCCTCTTACATGTCCTTGGCCTTGAGCCAAGTGACATTAACTTCATTTCTCTTCCCTCTTCAACAATTCATCTCACAATTTCAAATTCAAACTAAATGCATTTATTGGCACTTTGGCCAAAATGTGCACAACCACTAACCATTCACATCATGACATGTGGCATTCAACCATTGGATTGAAAGTTAGTCCCACGTTGCTCAAATCTCTATTTTTCTTCCAAATTGAAAGTTATAAATTGGAGGCTTCTCTCCTCATTTCTCATTCACAATTTTCATGTAAAGTTACTCTCTTCACATTGAGAGCTAATTTTTCCCATTTCACTCAACCATTCACCATTTTCACAATTTGTAACAAGGTTATGCTCAAATCTCCAAAGAGATTCGACCATTGCTCAATCAATCAACATTGCAACTTAGGAATTGGGAAAGGGCCAATTTCAACACTTCATTGGCACCAATTCCCCCATGGGATCACTAATCTATTGGCTTAATTAGGTTTTAATTTCATTTTCTTGTATTGTATTCTTCATTTCCTAATTTTAGTTTGAATAGATGGATTTCATGGGGAATCTCTCATACTTGTTTGCATGCATTTGATCTAACAACCTGAAGTGTTTTGTTGCCCTTGTGCATTTGTAGGTTTAGGGGTTCACAGTTTATAATGAAATATCAACAACAAGTGCATTTTTTTCATTGATCACAACATGACATGGAAGAATACCCTGTATCTCTTTTCCTTCTCCATCAGCTGATATATCACAAGAATAGAATTCATTCATATTTGTTTTGTCATCATATCATGTATTTTTGTCTTCATCATTGTTGTATTGATTTTCATATGTGTTGATTGTGAATTGATTACAATCGATGTCCTCATCCATACAACAAGATGGATGTTCATCTTCTGATACACTCTTTTCATTTGTTTGCATTGGTAGTTGATTCATCTCAATAAGATAGTTGCTATCTTCATTTTGGGAAACCACATTTTTTGCATAACCACAATTAGTTGATTCTACAGTCTTTATCCAATTAGGTATTTGGTCAAAGCTGATTGGACTAAACTATGGGCTGAATTTATCCTTGGAATTCTATCTTTTATTGACACAACAGGTTTGAGATAATCTTTAGTAATTTCAGAATAGTTTCCCTAGTTTATCCTTCGAGTGTCTATCCGGGGGTGTAAGCTTGTGAAAAGTGTTGCGGGAATCTACCTAAGGGCTTAAAAAAATGAACTAAGGGGGGATGGATGCATCTAATAATTGAAAACAAACTTTTCAATCTAGAATTCAAAATCGTACTTTGAAAATGAATGAAATTCTTTCTTAAATTGTTTCCTACTTACTTCAACCAATCTATCTATTTTTTATTAAAATTGAATAACAAAAACTCAATATATATTATGGTATTAAAATATTGACAACAACCATTGCAATAATAAAGGAAAGAATTCAATTGTCAAAGATGTATTGAAAGAATGGAGGTGATAGGAAGTTCAATTGTGACAGGAGGTTGGAGTACGACAAGAAGATGAAATGTGAGAAGAAGATGGAATGTGATAGAAAGTTGGAACACAACATTGGGGAGATACAAAGAGAATGGAATGCAATAGGAATTTTTAAAGCATGAAACACGACATAGTCTAGAATAAGAAATACAGTAATTTACTTGCAACTAAAACACACTCCTTGCTCCTCAAACCATAATTACATTCCACAGAGAATTCATTGCAATTCCTTTAATACCAAATTAATCACATAGGCTATATTATCATGGAATTATAATCTTAAACATAAATTAAATTGATCCACAAAATACGCACACAACATAAATTAAATCTTATGAGATATAAAAGATCTAAACTAACAAACCATAAAACAATCTCACCAAGATTCCTGAGAGGGGTCCCTTCCTCTGGTCCACAAGGTGAGGATGCAAAAATGTTTATGCTACTTCAAACCATGATCAATGCATCTAGGGTTTAATAATAATAACATCAACTGAAAGTTTATGAAGATTCTATATTGTATCCCAGTTTAACTCAAAATACACACATATATAGACATAGATGTTCATTGGTCACCATCAAGTAAAAATGATAAAGTAAACATAGTTTGTTATGGTTGATGGTCAGCAAATTGATCGATTATAGTTTTTGGGTTGGCTGGAGGCCACAAACCCAAGATAGTTTAAAACAACAAGTTTGAAATAAGAAATAAAATAAAAAAGGTAAAATTTGTTCACACGTAGCCCTCATTTCCCATCTTATGCCACTCAAGATTTTTCATTTATAAGTTTGGTTCCCTTCTCCACATTTAGTTCCTATAGAAAAATCATCCAAAATACATTATTTCCTCAACAATTTCAGCATTACGAAAGTATTCTTTATTTTTTGAAAACACATCAAATATTCTTCATTTCCCTAACAATTGATGGCAAGAATGGCTTAGTAGAAGGTTAAAATGGGAAAAAAATAAAGGAAAAAGGATATGAAAATTAAACACATTTCAGACCCATCATTTCCCCCAACTTTAGGATTTAGCATGTCCTCATGCAATCGGTGGATACAAACCAAGTGAATAAACGTGCACCAGTTACCTGACTTGGCCCTGCTATCTTCCCTTCAAATTTATCTTATTTTTGGTTACTTGATGCAACTAGTAGCTAATTCTTCAATTGTTGATTTTCCTTTTGTAAATTTGCAATGATTTGGTAGAGTTGATCAAATGGAATGAATGGCTAAGCGCAATTTACCTTTGGAGTTTCATCAAGAACAACAATAAGAGCCGTTAATGCCTCTAGATCAGTAGCAATTTCATTTTTATTCCAAGATGGAGTAGGGCCTTCTTTCATATCTTTAGCTTCTTCAATATTCTTGTTTTGACAAAGATTTGTATCATCCCGATTACAATCTTCTTCCCCCATAGTATGTTCGTCATCATCCCAAGTTTCCTCATTATGTTGCATTTCTATTTCAGGGAGAGTGTCCTCATTATGTTAGGTTTTTGTCTCAGGAAGAGTTTCCTTACCTAATCCATAATCCATTTCTATATTGGCCTTAAGGGATTCATTCCTCCATATATCCTCAGAGTTCTCCTCAAGGTTCTCCTCATCTTTACTTGTTTTTTCAATACTTTGTTGCTTCTGACTAGTGAACTTATCATCAAGATGTTCATTTTTCAATGCAGGGTCATCTATCTCTTCAGAAGGAAGAGTCTTTGTTTGGGGTCTCTCAACTTGTTGTATCTTTTTATGCTGATTCTGATGTCTAAGTTCCCTAGCTTCTTTGCCAGTTCTTTTACCAGAGGATTTTGTCCCTATAATTTCCATATTAGTTAGGGAATGAGATGCTTCCACTAACTTTTCCAACCAACTAGGAGTTCTTCTTGTGCTCCGCCTAACGCTAGTTTGGGTTTCCACAGTTGGTGAGGTTGAGGTAGTCTTAGGGATAGGATTTTTCTATTTGGGGGTTTCACTGACAAGAGTTTCTTTTGATTTCTTCTTTTTAGAAGATAGGGCTTCTTCTGTAACTGGTCTTTTTAGTTTTTTCCTTTTTGAAGACTCCCCAACTAGGGTTTCCTGTGTAGTAGGGCTTCGAGTGTGTTCATGACTCAAAAAAGCATCCCATTCTAGTGGAGGTTGTACAGAGCGGAGGCCATGCATAACTATTAGCTTAATTAACCCATGATGGGCAAGGGAATTCACATGACCTTTATGAAACTACTTACAAGAACACTTTAATGAACAATGGAAGTAATATGGAAGATTAACAAGCTGGGCATTTCTCAAATGCAACATGAGATGAATATGATGTGCATAAATGTAATCATATCTACTGTCACAAGTAATATACTGCATTAAAAAATTTGCTACCTCACCCCATGGAGATGGAAAAGACTTTCGTCTATGTCCTTGGCCTTGTACATATTCAAAAGATTCTCCTCATTACAGAAATTGCTTATGGTGGAGCTTAAGTTCCATAACCCTCGTGCTGGAGTTGGGAAAGAAAAAATCTCCTATATAGGGAAGACCAGTGACTGAAGCAACCATCTAAACTATGATTACAAACTGCAAACCCATTAAATTAGTACTTTTTTGTTGAAACCCTGTTGCAAATTCCATGGCAACATCCTCATCAAAACTACATAATTTCTCTAAGTATGTCATCCAACCATTCTGTTTAAAAACCTTATGCACTTCTTCACTAGAAAGGAGTTTCTTCATAGACAAGGATTTATGCCTGGTATGTTCACCTCCCATGGTGTTGAGAATGCAGCAGGAGCTTCAACACTGGTTATAGTGGCAAGTAGAATAGTAGGAGATGGTTAATTCAGAAATTATCAATGGTAGGTTATGGGTAAAAAAAGGTAAAGGATTATAATAACCATGTGAGGTGGCAGGTGATACAGAATTATAATCAAGTAAAGTTTGGCCAACTTAGATAATAATGAGTGGTTAACCCATACCCCCCTAGTTGATTGGTGAACCATCCCAGTCACGCCAAATAATTATTAGAGAAATAAAATAACATTAAATAATTTTTGAAAAAGAGAGAGGATACTCCTTGATACCAAGAACTGTGATGTGAATGATCGGTGATGTGATGGTTGGAGGAATGGTAGTGTGCGACCTAAGTTGGTGATGATGTCACAAAAAATACAAAGAGAGTTTCATCATGAAAAGTGATAATGCAGCAATATAGATGAAGAGAGGATATGTGAAGGAAAAGAAATCAATATAGAGGAGATGAAAAGTGGTGGCAAGACCATGGGACCCATAGAGCCAAACCATACCATGGAAGCATGTACTGGTCAAGCGAAAAGAGCCAACAAAGTGGGAGGAAGAAAAGATCTTACCTCCAAACCGAAGCGGCACAAAGGGTCCATGGGATGGGAAAATGATAGGAAGAAAAGAAGTTTCATCCACCCTAGAAGGTTCCAAGAATGATAAGAAGCTCTTGTTGCACCATAGAATAGGTAGCGATAGGAGATATCGCTGAGCGATCGCGTAATGTGCTTGAACTTTTTTTCTTTTTTTCTCTCTTTTTTGTTTTTTAATCAACAATAGACCGTCGGTAACTCAGTTTTCAGCCTATCACAACCTAGAGGTATTGGCAACACAATTTTCACCTCTAATTTATTAAGCAATTAGCAGTCATCGGAGACTGATTTTCAAACACTAACTGGCCAACAATGCCCAAAGGTTTTCGCTACTAGATCTTTTATTTCTTTTTTTCTTCTCTTTTTTAAAGTCTTATTGCTCAATCTTTAAGGAGGCCAAAATGAACAATAGTAAGTTCCTTCACCACATCACAAAAGAAGGTTTCCTTTGAAAGGGGTTGTTTGTAGAGTTTCAAATCGTGACCATTAACAAGAAGATTCATGCGTTCATCATCCACTATACACAGTTGAACAACACTATTATCATACATAGTTTGAATTTCATAGGGACTGATCCAACAAGTGTCAAATTTCCCCTTGAAGTCTTGGAACCATGAGTCATAGAGTAATTCCCAATCCCCTGGTTGGAATACGCATGACCAAATGAAGTGGTCATGCCACTGCACTCTCTGCCTTTGTACCACTTCTATATGAAAAAGACCCTCTTGACACATTTCATCAAGCGAGTGTAGTTGAGAAATTCTATCCTTTTATGCATCACTGAGGTTCATTCCAAGCTCATGGGTAGTGCATAGATTCTTCACATTGAATTCAATCAGCAAGACAACCCTCTTTCCATAAATGAGCTCATATGGTGTCATCCCTACGGTTGTCTTCCAAGTTGTGCGATAGGCCCAAACTACTTCAGGAAGTCTTTCTTCCCAACCTTTCTTGTACAATACCATTGTATTCGTAAGAATATTCTCTAGTTCTTGGTTGGTTACTTCCACTTGTCCATTTGCTTGTGAATGATATGGGGAAGACTTTCGATGCTTAATTTCATATTGTCGTACCAATTCTGAAATCAAGTCGGAGGTAAATTTTGGTCCTTGGCCTATGACAATTTCATGAGGCACACCATACCTGGTAAAAATATTAGAATAAAATAAGTTAGAAACCTTAGTATCGCTAGCATGCTTTAAGGCTACTATCTCTACCCATTTAGTGACATAGTTTGTACAAACCAAAATATATTATTTATTCTAAGAAGGAGGATTAATGGGCCTTACAAAATCTAAACCCCACTTTTCAAATGGTTCTATGGATAACTTCAGGTGTAAAGGAATTTTTTTAGAGTAGGTAGGCCACCCCATATGCTGAAATTTATCACAATGTTGAACATAATGCTTATTGTCCTTCTGGAGTGTGGGCCAATAATAACCAGTGGTTAAGATCTTCTCGATGGTCCTATGGGTAGAAAAATTTCCTCCACAATGTTTTATATGGAACACATGTAGAATTTCAAAGAAATATTCTTTAGGCACACATCGACGCTTGATATTATCAAGGCCTTGGTAGAAGAGCATCACATTAATCCATGTGTAATCACCACTAAGTCCCACCAGATTTTGACTTTGCCTTGGAGAGAAATAAGGTGGGAACCTGCAAGTAACCAAGTAATTTTCCATCCTAGCATATCATAGACTCTTTGCTGATATAGAAAAAAGATGTTCATCTAGAAAGGCATCATCCACTGGGATTGGTTCATCTTCACACTGCAATCTAGAGAGAAAATCGGCCCCCACATTCTCTCACCCTAGTTTGTGTTGATGTCTTTTTAATGCACTTCTCAACATAGGTAATGCATAGGTGCATCACCTCTCTTGAAAGACAATCTACCACAACCAAATTTTAGAACACTATCCCAAGGTATCTAATGTTAGGTCTTGACAGTGCCTAGAATATCTCAATTGTTTGATGTGATTTGATGGAATCACAAGGCAGCCTTATGAATGAGTTAAAAAGCGTGGGAAGTTCGGTCTGTAAATGAAGTTTCAAAGTGCTTGGAGTGAATGAATAGTGGTTTCCCACTCAAACAACAAGCTGAGACTCAACATGTTCATCAGATTTAACTTTGTTATGATGTGTGGGATCCTACTCTAATAAGGGACTAAAAGAAATAGAAAAAGGGAAAGGGTTAAGAGGGTTGTTCTAAATCTAAGCTATGAATGAATAGTAACAATGGAGGTTGTTAGACTAGACAAACTTCTTAAACTAGGTTTTGCTTGGCCAAGAGGAACCTACAGTTACACAAAACTAGTGAAATCTCCTAAGGTCCGCTGATTTTCAAATTGCACATGCACATCATGAACATGCAATTGAACAAAGTTGCAACAATTAAATAAAGAAGCCTAGGCTAACTTTTCACAACAAATTTCCATCAACAAGTGCCAAAAGTATGGGTTGAAAGCTCATCAAATACCATAACAACAATGTCCATCATCATATCCATTCAAGAAACTAACAAATAAACTAATAGGGAAGTAGAACCATGCACACATAATGAGCAAACTCAAAAGAAAACACCCATAAATCATGCAATGTTGTTTTCTATTGTTGTAGAATTCCTTTTACACCAGCTCTCCAACCATTTACAAATGAGGGGTAAGCCCCTATTTATAGTTTTCCAAAAGAAAAATGAATGGATAGGATTAATTTTCATTGTGTGGCCCATATTTATTACAAGTTAGGGTTTCACCTACCCCAAAATATATAGGAATTTAAAATTGAACTTTGTCTTATTCCTATTTTTTCATCTAGTGACCCATGCATTGTAGCATTTTTGTTCTCTAGCTAACTACCTTTGTTGCAGCTGAAAGCTGTCAAAGGCTGACCTTTTGCTTGATGTATTTAAAACACTCATGTAGCTAATTAAGTGAATTCCTTTTGCATATTGGTGCTTCTAAGAGGTAGATATGCTACTCTTGATTTGGATGGACAACTCCTAACAATCATCATAATTTTGGTTAAATAAAATAGCTCCCTTGATCACCCTTCATATGTTGGTTTTTTTATTGAGTTTATGCATTATTCCCCCAAGCATCCTTAAAAGTACCTAGATGTCGTCACATGGAGGTTGTAGCGTTTGACAGTAGAGAGCGATTTATGCATCGTTGATCATTGCATCGGTAGCCTGGCATGGGCAAAGTGGAGGGTGCAACATCTCTAATCTTGAGCTTACATAGGGTTGGGAATATGGGGCTGAAAAAACCTCTTTCAAACCTTGTGTACGATTCACAACCTCCGTTGACAGTTCTTTAAAAATAAATTCTTCTCTGCATTGATCATCTGCAAACTCGGTACCCACTTGGTTGTTGTCCTTAGATGGCAATAGGTTGTCCCAATTCCTTTCCCAGGTGTCGACCTTATTTTTATGATGTTCAATGTCATGGGATGATGACATGCATGAATATTTCCTATTGTAGCTCCTTGAATATGTAGGAGGGTAAGCAATGGTCATGGTGGAAGGACTTGTAGTTGGTCAATTTTTTCATACTTGTTAGTAGCCATCAGAACACCCCCACCTTTGTCTTCTTCTCTTTTTTGGTCATGCATCTCATCATGATGTTCACTGATTTCCTCTTGCTCAATTTTGTTGTAGATAGAGAAGGAGCCCCTTTCCCAATCCAGAGACTCTAATGTTTCACCATCCGGAGGATCAGGTAGTATGTCTTCATCGCTGCCCACTTATGAAATGTATTCCTCCTCAACATTGGCATACCTCCAAAGTATAGCTCCCAATGGAAAGAATTCATCAAATGATGGTGCCTCATCAAGGGGGTCAAGATTTACTATGCGATTTCCCTCCAAGGACTCGCCATAAATCCTATCATCCATGGTGTACAAATTCTCTTCAAGAGGAAGGAATTCTTGATGACTAGTGGACAACATTACCATGTGTTCTACCCCATCGTTTAGGGGCTTGGGGATACATTTCTCTTCTTCCATAGCTGTCTCAATATCCTCATAGGGGTTGCCTTCAGCTAAGTTGTCACTTGCCTCTAGCTCTTGATTCTCGCATTCCATCCTTGAAGCAACTGTAGGAAATGGTGTACTTGGTTACCTCTCTTATTCTTTGACTTACTTGATGGCCTCTTGGCATAGTCTGCATGTGAACTCTGAATGTGATGAGTCATGGGGTCTGCACCAATTTAGTAGTAGCAATATATCCAAATCCACTTGATTTCTTAGTTTGGACCAATCCTTTGTTAATCTGGAGATGATTTAGTTATATCTTTCCAATATTGGGTCTTCATCATCACTCAAGAGGGAGTTTGGATGGCGAATAGTTGTGACCTATAGTTGTTACCACTCCTCCAAATCTACATTTTTAGATGCATGGTCACTTTCGTTGTAGATGGAGAGGTCGTCCAATCTGATTTAGCTCATGTCTTTGTCACCATTTTTTTTTGTGCCAAGGTTGTCATCCTTTTCCTCTTTCTTATTTTCAACATCTTCGTTGGCTTCCTCAGCATACACTATTGCATACTTTGCTAATCCATCCTCAACTTCCAACGGTTCTTCTTCTTGAGTGGAGGATTTACCTTTATTGATGGAGGGAAAGCCTTCTGAATTAGTTACAATCAAATTTTCATCAAGGCACTTTGTTGTCCCAAGACTTTTAGCCTCTTCCTCTTGACCTTCAACTTCAGTGTTTTCTATCCCAACATCTATTTCTATGAAGCTTCTTGGTCCAACTTGAAGGTGTTGTCCTCCATATGTTGAAAACTTTCCCACCTCATGGGATGACTTCTCTTCATTGGGAGTTGGTTGCTCTACATTGTTAAAACTACCCTTGACATGCATGATGATGTGTTCACATGATGGACAAGTGAATTCCAAATTTGGTTCATTGTGGAATCTGCACCAACTAGACATCAAGACCTCCTCCGATCTTATCCATTTTTTTTGTTCAAATGTTCTTGGATCAGCTCTTTAAATTTCTTGGCTACCATATTAGCCATTTCCTCTTCTAGATCATTGGGATCCAAGGGCTGGTATTTTTCCCAAAAGGGAATTCCTCCTTGCAAGACTCTTTCAATTCTCTCCAAGAATGTTAGACACTCCAATTCATTATGTCTACAAGTGCAATGGATCCTGCACTTATCTACCAATGCAAACTGTTGCAATGGTCTCTTCAATCTCTTATTCAAATCTGCATGCAGCTGAGTGATGTTGATTTGTAAATACTGCTCCATCTCAGCTCAACTCTATTTTCCTTAAAAAAAAATTGATTTTAAGCTTTAGCAGTAAAAGAGATCTCCTTATCTCAAATTTCTTCTTGAAAGTGCTCTTTTCAACTCCCAAGCCTCAAGATGCCAGCCCTAATTCTAGCGCCAGTTTTGTTGATGTGTTTTTTATGCACTTCTCAACATAGGTAATGCATAGGTGCATCACATCTCTTGAAACACAATCTCCCATGATCAAATTGTAGAACACTATCCCAAGGTCTCTAATGTCAGGACTTGATAGTGCTTGGAATATCTCAATTGTTTGATGTGATTTGTTGGAATCACAAGGCGGTCTTATGGATGAGTTACAAAGCATGGGAAGTTGGGTCTACAAATGGAGTTTCAAAGTGCTAAGAGTGAATGAATAGTAGTTGCCCACTCAAAACAACAAGTTGAAACTCACTAAGTTCATAAGATTTTGCATTTTTTTGATGCTTTGAATCATACTCTAACAAAGGACTAAAAGAAATAACAGAATGAGAAGGGTTAAGAGAGTTGTTCTAAATCTAATCTATGAATGAATAGTAATAATGGAGGTTGTTATAGTAGACAAAATTCCTAAACTAGGTTTTGTTTGGCCAAGAGGAACCTATAATTACACAAAACTAGTGCAATCTCCTAAGGTCTGCTGATTTTCAGATTGCACATGCACATCATGAACATGCAATTGAACAAAGTTACAACAATTAAATAAAGAAGCCTAGGCTAACTTTGCACAACAAATTGTCATCAACAAGTGCCAAAAGTATGGGTTGAAAGCTCATCAAATATGATGACAACAATGCCCATCATCATATCCATTCAAGAAACTAACAACTAAACTAATAGGGAAGTAGAACCATGCACACATAATGAACAAACTCAAAAGGAAACACCCATAAATCATGCAATGTTGCTTTCTATTTCTGCAAAATGCCTTTTGCACCAGCTCTCCAACCATTTACAAATGAGGGGTAAGCCTCTATTTATAGTTTTCCAAAAGAAAAATGAATGGCCAGCATTAATTTTCATTATGTAGCCCAGATTCATTACAAGTTAGAGTTTTACCTAACCCAAAATATATAGGAATTTAAAATATAACTTTGTCTTATTCCTATTTTTTCATCTAGTGACCCATGCACTGTAGCACTTTTGTCCTCTAGCTGACTGCCTTTTCTACAGCTGAAAGTTGTCAAAGGCTTTGCTTGATGTATTTACAACACTCTTGTAGTCAATTAAGTCCAATCCTTTTACAGATTGGTGCTTCTGAGAGGTAGATATGTTGCTCTTGATTTGGATGGACAACTCCTAACAATCATCATCATTTTGGTGAAATAAAATAGCTCCCTCAATTGCCCTTCATATGTTGGTGCTTTTATTGAATTGATAAATTATTTCCCAAAGCATCCTTAAAAGTACCAGTGCCATAAGATATCATGATTTAGATTTCCAAAAGTGAAAAATTTCCCTCATTTAAAGAATTAAAATGTATCAATTTATAGTCCATCAAGAATTTCATATTTCAAAAAAACTTTCCATTTTTGGAAATTTTCCTATTTTAGGAAGGAAAATCAATTTTGGGAAAATTTGCATTTTTAGGAAAATTTTCCATTTTTGGAAAAAAAACTATTTCGAGAAAGATTTCCATTTTTAAAAAATTCTCATTTCAAGACAATTTCCCTTTTGATATTTTGAGAAACTTTCATTTTTGAGAAATTAGATTTTGGGGAGATTTCACTTTTGAGGGTCGGAGCAATGCGGAGGCAAGGAAGTGGGAAGTCAGATAGCAGACGACTGGCGGATGACAGACAGAAGGTGGATGGAAAACAACCTTTCGATGGATAGAAGATGGACAGCGGATGACAAATGACAGATAGCGTTTTGACAGATGGAAGACGAATGATAGAGGGTGGACAACCGACGGACGTCGGACGGTGGATGGCAGATAGCCTTCCAACGGACGGAAGACAAATGACAAACAATGGATGAAGGACAACCTTCTGATGGATGGAAGATGGATGGAAAAACCAAATGAGGAGCTCGACAGGTAGGGGAAAGTCAAGGGTTGGCCACCCTAAAGGAGGCAAACCACAAATGGAAACCCGCACACGGTGGCCCGCAAGGGAAGTTCCCATAGATGGTGATGGAGGGACAGTGGTCCATAAGGGAAGTTCCCATGGATGGTGACAAAGGGATGGTGGCCTACAAGGGAAGTTCCCATGGATGACAATTGAGGGAAGGCAGCTCGCAAGGGAAGTTCCCACGAATGGCAACAGATGGACAACAACCTACAAGGGAAGTTCCGCAACTTCACAAAACTTAGTGAATTTGAGATTTTTCAATTTTAGCACATGGGAAAAGGGGTAGAAAGAGTGCCAAGACATATTTCCTTAAGATTTGACTCATTTTGAAAAATGAAAAAATTTAGAAGGGGGAAGCCGGAGGTCCATCGCCCTTTTGAAATGGCAATGAGTACATGGTGGCCGCAAAGGAATTCCCACATATGGTGAGGGAGGGATGGCGGCCTGCAAGGGAAATTCTCATGGACGGCGACCGAGAGACAATGGCCCACAAGGGAAGTTCCCATGGATAGCAACAGAGGGACGACGAACCGCAATGAAATTTCTGCAATGTCTAAATACATAGAAAACTTAATGCCAACCCCTTTACATGTGAAGTCATTCATTTTATGGGTCCTAGATGATGAAAACTTGAAGTTTGCACCCCTTTTGGAAAGGTAGAGATTTGGAAGGGGGAAGCGGGAAGGTCATCACCCTTTTGAAATGATAATGAGCACATGGTGACTCGCACACGCCCAACTTGAAAAGGAATTCCCACGGACGGCAACGGAGGGATGGCGGCCCACAAGGAAATTTCCATGGACGGCAACGGATGAGCGTCGGCCCGCAATGGAATTTCTGCAACTTATTGAAACTTAACGAAACATTGGTAGTTCACTTAGGCATCATGAAAAAATCCCAAATCCATAGGAAATGTGTTCCCAAAGTCAAAAATGAAGGAAAAAGAAAATTCAAGCAAGCAGGGACCCAATCGGCAAGAGTATGGAAAAAGCAAAAGGGGGGCCCCGTAAAAGAAAAAGACTTAGAAAATTTAGATAGGCGGACTTGGTCAAAGGGAAATTTAGTTGTTTTAAGACATATGACCAACCTAGGCTTGGGAATAGGGGTGCACGAAATGAGGCGGGAGAAAAATAGCCTATTAGTAGCAAAAGAAAGGGGGTCCCTGCCTTCGGTGAGGCGTGTGTGCAAAAAATGCACAATAATTTGTTTAGGATAGTAATATTGAATTCCTAAAAAAGAAGTAACCAACAAATTACTTCCCCGATAATGATAGGTTTGTTCATCAAAAATCTAATGGAAAAATGATCCATATGTACAAAAAATTTATATCTAGTGATATAGTGGAAAAATTTATTTATTACATAAACTATAGACAAAAACTATTTTTCAGTAACAATATAGTTTACCTCTGCACGAGTAAAATTCTTATTGATATACTAAATAGCATAAAAGAGGTTGTCTTCCTTCTACCCAAGGATGATGCCCATAGAAGTATTTGATGAATTGGTATGTATATGAAACACCAGTTCCCAATTGGGTCCTTGTAGCACAGGTGTTGTGATGAGATTACCTTTGATTTCTTCGAAAGCTTGCTAACATTTTGTTGTCCATGAGAAATTTGTATCCTTTCCTAGTAAAAAAAACAACGATGAGGCAATCTTGCTAAGATTTTGAATAAAATTGCAATAATAACCAGCATGTCCTAGGAAAATACGTACATCCTTTGGACAAGTAGGCACATGAAAGTCTTGAATAATCTTGATCTTTTTTGGATCTACCTCAATTCATTTTTCATAAATATAATCACCCAACACAATACCTTCAGTCATTAAGATATGACATTTTTCATGAATTAAGGAAATATCAGTATCAATACATTGTTTAAGTGCTTTCTCAATATTTTCCTTAGCTTCATCATATATATTACCATAAACAGTAAAGTCATCCATATACACTTCTATGCAATCATGAACTAAATCAGCAAAAATACTTAGAACAACTCATTGGAAAGTAGCGGGTGCATTAAATAGTTTGAAAGGTAAGACATTGTAGGAAAATGTTCCCCAATGGTAGGTGAATGTAGTTTTGTCTTGGTCTTATGGGGCAAGGCAGATTTGGTTATACCCAATAAACACATCAACAAAAGGAGAATATTTTTCTAGCTAAGGTGTCTAGGACTTGGTCGATGAAAGGAAGTAGGAAATTATTTTTCTTAGTGGCCTTGTTAAGGGGCCTATAATCAACACATATTCACCACTTTCCATTCTTTTTAGGTACTACTACAAGTTGGGACACCCATTGGCTATCTGATATAGGGTAGATAAATCCTACATTGAGCAACTTTTAATGTTCTTCCCTAATTATTTCTCGTAAAACTGGGTTTAAACTTCTTTGGGGTTGTCACATAGGTCTACTCCCTTCCTATATATAGATATGGTGTGTATAATTAGTGGGATGAATACCTCTCATATCTTGATAATCCCAAGCAAAGGCCTCTTTATAGGTAAACAACATCTCAACAAGTTCTTTCAATTTACAGGCATCTAATCCAGGTTTGATGTTAAGCGTTTTACTAGGTAATATTTTAGTAGCTTAGGATTGTACAGGGGTATCTATAGCAAGTAGTTGTGAATTAAATGAAGACGGATTAGTATCCCCATATATTAAAAATAGATGGTATATACAATCATGTGGTAATAATTTATGCAAAGAAATAAAGTGCTAAATAGACTGTGAACTACCTACTAATGGAAAATTTCCAAACGGGCAATTATGACTTATGTATGTAGGAAAGAACATTGTATCAAGATAACTATCAGCTAAATAATGATTCTAGAATAAATGATTAATAATAGTGTCTTCTAAAACCTTATCAAATTCCCCACTTTGATCTGTTGTCAAAATAGGTGGAGACTCCTCTATGTTGCTATTGATCCACAAAGGATTCGCTATTTCTAGTAATGGTTGCATTGGAGGGTACAGTGTTAACTGCTTCATTTTCTCTTAATTCGAGATCACCATATTTCTAGAATTGCAATCAATGAAGGCATTAGTAGTAGCTAGCTAAGGTCTTCCTAAAATTAGGGGGTATCCCCCTCACTTAATCTTTGGTTGCAAAATCATAAAATCTGTTGGATCCTCCCAAGATTCAATAGAAATAATGATTTCTTTGATCATAGCTTCTAGTTTTATGAGGGAACGATCAACCATTTTCAAAACTATCGGAGTAGGTATTAGTCCTTGAAGGGCAAGCATCTCCTTAGTCTCATTAGTCATTATATTTATAGCAGCTCCTAAATCCAGAAGTGAATTTGGAATGTTTACATCACCGATACGTACCTTAATCATTAGACTACTAGGATCCACATACTTAGGGACTAAAATCTTTCCAAGCATCAAGTTTTCAAGTTCTCCAATGACTTGGATAGTCTCGGGGTCTATTGATGGGTGCTTTAGCACTTTCTCAACACATGCAATGCATAGGTGCATTACCTCTCTTGAAAGGATATCTCCAACAACAAGTTGCTGAAAATTACCCCAAGGTCTCTTGGTTGTCAAGTCATGACATGCATGAAATATCTCAATGGTCTAAATGTGATTTTGTTGGTAATCACAGTGAAGACTTACGGAAGTTGGGTTGGAAAGAAAATTGGTTCATCCTAGGGAGTTGTTTGAGCTGGGAAGCTAATTGCACAATTGTTCCAGGTTCGAACAATAGTCTTGAACTCCTATTTCAGCTTTAGATTTGGCTTTACAATGTGCAATGAACCTTAACATAGGTCACTATTAAAAAAAGGAAAAAGGGGTAGGGAAGAGGATAGTTTCTTGGATCTAAAACTAGCAATGAACAATTATCATGGAGGGTTCTACTGTGGACAACTTCCTTAAAATAGCATTTCACTTAACCAAATTAACTCACAATATCATGGAATTTGTGAAAGCTTCTAAGGACTACAAATATTCAACCATTCATTCACCATAAACATGCATGAATAAAAGATAGAAGTTCAGAGAATCTTTTAGTTTATCCCCAGACTAAATTTACATAGCTATCTACCATCAGTAAACAACCAAAAGTATGGACAAGAAAGGCATCAACACAACTGAATACTACACAATCATTAAACAACATTAACTACTCTATCCAAGCAAACTAAAACAACTGAAATAGAAAAGTAAATCTTTCTAAATCAGATAACTATGGGAGATGAACCATGTAACATGCAATAAAAGCTCAAGAGTCCACCAAAAGCCAATGAACTTCTATTAGTATTTCTGCAACATGCCTTTACAACAACTCAACTCTCTTAAAATGAGAGGAGGAGATCCCTATTTATAGTTTTCAAAATGCAAAATGGGTGGCCAAGATTCACTTTACACTAGAGTTTCATCTACCCCCAAAAATTTTACAATTTAAAATTACATTTATCATCTAGCTTATTTTGTCCTTTGTGGCAACATTATAGCTATTTTGTCCATTAGCAGATTATTGTTTTTCTCTTCAGGCTGTAGCTACTTAGTGAGGAATTCATCATCTATAATAGGCATCCCAACTTCCTTTTGTACTGTGGCATACTCCATGAATTTTCCAACCAAGGGATGAAGCTTATCCCACTCCAAGATATCAGATTGTAGCACTTGGAAGTTCAGCTTCTTGGATCTACAGGTGAGCATTTCCCAATATTTGTCACACTTAGATATATTTTGTAGTACCAACTTTGATTGAGTGAAAGCACAAGCATAAAAACAAATAAAGTTTGCGAAGATTTCGCCCGTGGTTCCATCTTCCATTTTCTTGTGAAAATGAGTCCTTACCTTTTCTGAATCTATCTCTGTGGATGGCATCTTGAACCCTGTCATTAGTTTGAGGTAATCATCTCATGTTTTCCTAATCTCCTTCACCCAGTCAATATCTAGCTCCACTTCATGGAGCACCTATTCTAGTATTTATTTCCTATGCTCCAAGCCTAATTTCCAATTCTCCACAAGCCAAAGATCTTTCTTAGCCAACGCAAGCTCTTTCTTTACTATCTTCCTAGGTAGCCTAAGGATTGCCTCAATTTTAGGATGTGTAATCCTATATATTTCTGGGAAGTCAAGGTAGGTTTTTCATAGGTCTTTGAGATATTTTTGTACATCCATAAATTTATTTGCTTCCCTAACAGCACGTCTGATACCCATGTTACCATTGTAAATGACCCATTCAAACCAATCCTCTATGGCCTTGGTCCAGCTCTTTCTTTTCTCCAACATATTAATATGCTCCATCGATAGCAATAATGGAGGAATCGATGATGTGGTTTGGATCCGATCAGTTGAGGACCACTGCTAGATGTATGCTATCAAATCAGCCACTTGTGCCTTCAACTCATCTTTGGTGGTCTTGTCCTTGTCCATTTGGTGCACGATGATGGCAATGGATCCCTAGAGATGATTGATTTTTTTCTCCCTTGTGGATGTCCCCAAATCGATGGTAGAGATGCTATAACTGACACCTTCATCACCCACTACTGCGGTGAAAATTTGTATGGTCCTTGATATTGAGGCATCCATGGTCAGCTGGGATCTTAACTTCAAATTCTTCTTTTTCTTTGTACTAATTTGAGCTCGTGCTAGAGTGACCTCCAATATTTCCTTTGGATTCGTTGGAGATGGGATCTTCTTTTCTAGCTACTTCTTGAGCCATTCGGGAACCTAAGTTTCTCTTTTAGGGGATTCATGACCCCCCTCCTCCTCATGGGCTTGTTGCATTTGCAATTTTTTGTCGCTCGAGGTTTCTTGTTTCAGCTTCTCCCCCTCCTCCTCATCTAAATCTTGTATAACAACTATCACTTTCAAAGAATCAATAGCCATATGCTTCTTGGGACTGGCTTCCTTCTTGGAAGCTTCCCCTTCTTCATGCTCCTCGTGATGTTCCAACCCTTGATCTTCTCTTTTTTTAGTCTGTCCTCCAAGCCTACTTTCTTCTTTCTCCTCCTCTTGTTTATCATGAAGAGACATCTCTTCATCAGAATTGGGGCTTTGATCATGCTCCCCCATTGGAGACTTAGTGTCCTCCATCTTTGTGTCGGCAGCCCTTTCTTCAATCATAGGCTATCTTTCAACCTCTTTCTCTTCAATTTCCTTGAGTTGTTGAGCTAGCTCCTCTTCAAGATCAAGATCAGAGGTCTCTTCAATAATCTTTGCATTTGAATCCTCATCATCTAAGTCAAAGGATTCATAGATGACCTCATCAATTACTAGACGCTTAAATAAGCCTCCTCCAACTTTTTGGTTGCTTCCCTCTGTTGTCTCTCCAACTCCTCAAAAATTTGCATTGTAGCCTCCATTAAGGGTGGCTCAGTAGGAGGAGGAATTGGGAGACCAATTATTGCATGGGAAATGGCAACCTGCACCACAAGATTTTTGAACATTCCAGAAAGTTTTGATGGCATATTTTGCATGTACTTGGTAAAAGACTTTAGAAGGGTGAGAGCAAGCATTACAGTTGTTGCAGTGGTAGTTGAAAGAGATAATGATGGAGACATGGATGATGAGGAAAGCAGGGAGGTAGTGGCTAAAGAGGATGCCACAATTATAACCTGTGCCATAGGAGAGGTAGACGCAAGGTGGACAGAAATGTCCACCGTGGGCGGAGAGGTGGAATTTTTTTCTTATGGGATAAGCAGGTGGTAACAATAGCGGTTGAGGCTATGGAAGCAAATGTAATAGTCAAGGAATTTTTTTGCTTTTCTCCCTCATGAAGAGCATCTTCCTATATAGTGGGAATTCCCGCAAAACTACCTGACTTGTTTGGCCTTTTCGAAGCTCCAGCTTCTCCAGTCTTCATCGAAGACCCCTTTGATTTGGGCTAATCTTTATCTATCTCCTTTCTCTTCTTCGATCTTGTGATTGGGGGAGATGTTGAGGTTTCTCCCATCGAGGTGCCATCAGCAACAACACTATCAACTTCACCCTTGTGTGGATACTCAGGCTCTACAAGCATAAGCTCTATTCCCTACTGCTTCAATTAGGCAACTTTTCCATCAATCCATTTCTTGGTCCTCACCTCAATAGGATTGGTGATAATATCGAGTTCATTGACCTCTTATTCATTCCAATCTATTGTTGGTTATGGCAAGTTGGCAATGGTATTATACCTTGGGTCTATCATTGTTCTTTCCTCTTCCACCACTTGCTCTTGCATAGGAAACAATTTAACCATTTTGACGAAGTAGTTTGCCATGCTCATTTATTGCCGCATAGCACCTCCTTGTCATCCTTGTAGTTTTCCCAGAAGTCCTCGACATTATGTAGGTGGGTATACTCTACTCCCAACATCTTCCTTAGTTTTCCATACGGATCCATCTACGGCCAAGCAATATTAAATTTTAGATTGTATTCAATTAACTCCTTATCAGAGTTATCTCCACATTGAGAAGTATGGAGCTCATATTGTCCTTGTCCAAAGGAGAGGGGATAGGGGACCCTTTCCCTATGCTTATCGCTCAAAAGGGTGTGTGATCATTGTAACTGTCTAGAGACTTCAAGTAATCTTATCCAATCATTTGGATATCATGGCAACTTATATGTTTTATCTAAGAATCCCTCGGTTCAGATGTATGTGAATTTTGGAAACTATATAAAAAAGAATCCAAACTGATGGATAAAGGCCCTGGAACTATGTGAAATCCAACTTTCATGATCACCCCTAAGCAATCTGATGACATGGCCTATGAAGGCATCATTGACCCTGCAGTATTCCCTCTTGAAATTTCTATATTGGAGCTAGGGGTAGTTGTCATATACTTTTAGCTTTGTTCGCGGATCTGGGTTTGGTGCTCCAAATAGACCCCTATACTAGGCATAGTCGGTAACAAGATACACTAGGTATGATGTCATGTAAAACTTTAACTTTTTTTTTACTGCCATAAACTTCTCATGCAAGCAATTGCTGATCATTCCTTCCCAATAGAAATATGTATCCCCTCAAATTGTTTCCTTAATAAAATAAAAAATCCATTCTTGAAAGAATGTAGTGCTCGGTACGCCCATGACCCTGCTCAAAATAGTTACTAGGTCATGATAATCCTCAAAGAAGTCACTTCGATATAATTCATGGGGGATCTTATTAGCATTGCCCCTATTGTCCTTCAGCCAATGATGGTTAATCAATTTTCTGCACATGAGGGGATCTTCATCCCACATCTGCTTTCCATACTCCATGGAGGTTTGTTCCATTTTTATAATGGTAGAGATGAGGAAGGTATGTCCTATGGATTTGGTGGATAAGTCAACCAATATTTTTTCATCCCTATCCATGATGGTTCTGGTCTCCTCTTGGTCTGCCTCTCTAAAGGCCATTACAAGTTTGGGAGCAATAACAGCTGGCACAAATCTTGTAGCCTTAGCTAATCCACTACCTCTAATTTTTTGGGCGTTCTCTATCTTGGGATTGATCCTAACCTTTTTCTTGAATTCATTGATGTCTGTGTGCCCCAAGTTAGTGTCTGAAAATTTCTTTCCATTCTATGAGGACCTTAGAGTTAAGGTGCTCTCCATGGAACTTGTACTTCATTTGGTCTTTTTCTTCTTTTCCCCGAGGAGCTTTTGTGACCTTCTTCCTTTTATCTTTTTCTATGGCCACCCCCTAGGACCCAACAATTGGTTCCATATATTCTACAACCGAGGCAGGAGTAAATGATATAATCATAAAGTACAAGGAACGCTAGCTAACATCCTACAAAAAAGCATTAGATCAGATAATTCATACACAAATATCCCTTTAAAGATAACCTTCACCTTTCATTTTGAGGATATTGGGCAAGGCGAGCCTTGGGATGTGGACTTCCCTAGGCTTGTAGCTATTTCAATGTCTTCCATTGAAAAGGTACTGGAAGGACGGCTTCTCACAGACAGAGTTCTGCATTGCGGGATCCACAGAGGTGAAGGATGGTGGAGCACGCGGGTTGGAAACTGTGAAAAGATGCGACAATTTGGTCATTCATAATGATGAAGAGGGCACAGTAACCTACATTTGGAGTCCCACAGCGTCGGGCCCATGCATGGTAATGGTCCTCTATCTCCCCTTTAGCTTCGTTTGATTTTCTTTTAGGTTGGCGGTGAATGGAACATTGGGTTCTGTAGAGTGGGGAGACAAGGGATGAAGGCCATTTGGAATGGCAAAGGAGAGATGGAGTTCCACAGACAGAAGTCCGCAAGACCTCACCCACAAAAATTAGTATAGCCGCTTTGTATAAGTTTAACCTTCAATAAAATTTTCAGTAGTGGGATTCGATAGTCAAGAGCATAGCACCAAACGACCGTTTGGAATGGTGAGAAGGAAATGTCCGAGGAAAAACAAAGGTTCAGGTTGGTGGGCCTGATGGAGGTAGCGGACGATTCTTCATTGGTTGATTTTGCAATGCCTTACAGACAACGAATGGAGGTGTGGGATTTGATCAATAGAAAGGTGGGTCCACGAGGCCATTTGAAACAACAGACCTGAAAGGGAAATGAGGGGACGGACACCTACACAGTCAGACCCAACGTAGCTGACAGACATGTCGTTTAGCTTATAAGAAATTGAGGTTTTCATTTCTTTAACCATTTGGTCGGGTTCTAATAAGAGGAATGACGCAATAAGATGCTCATTAGGATTGACATGTTTCAAAGAGAAAAATGTATGGGGAGGTCATCCCATTTTGATGTGAATTTTGTAGGTTTAGATGACTGAAAGGGGAGGTCACCCCGCAAAGGCGGACCCGATGAGGTCGATGGCCGATTTCCAAAATGTAGTCTCGTAAAGGAAAGGCCAAGGCAATGGAGCGGGCCCGACAGTCATTTTTAACATGCCCAAGAATAGTGGTGGACCTGCCAAGTTTCGAAGGGGATTCAATCTTGGTTTCAAACTTTGCTAAGTGATTTTAGTTGGTGAGTTTCATTGGGAGGCCACCTCTCTATCTAATTTAGTTGTTTTCTATTGACAAACACCTAATCATTTAACCATTTTATGAGAATAAAGGATGGCATGGAAAACGAAGGACATACCTGATGATCCCGCATGGAATACCAATGAACAACTCTCAGAAGATGCACTATTCAGTGGTTGTGATCTACATGTGTGACGGTGGCGATGGTTGTGGTATAACTCCTCTCTACAAAAGAATTTTGGTGAGAATGATAGGTCGAGCCAGGTATATATAGGGAAATTCAACATTTAATGCCCATAGAAAATGCTTGGACAGTGGTCGACGAGTGGTTGAACAGTCATTCTCATAGCTACGCCAGGGATGGCAGAGTTTGGTAGGTAGGTGGTCGTCAAGTGATTTCCATTCAGAATGGCCACCAATGAAAAGGTGCCAACAAGGGTGCGGGTCTCACGGGGTGGGAGGATGTCAGGCATCCACCATCTAGAATAGCAAAGACACAAGGGAATTTTGCATACGGTGGCCCACAAGGGTGGACCTGCACCAGCCCAAGGATGTTATTTCAAACTTTAGAACTTAGAAAATTTTTTGGGGGGTGAGGGGAAAAATGTGATTGACTCGAGGCCATTCTTCAAAGGCTCCTCAATCACTTAGAACTCAAAATAGGGGCACACAAAATGAGGTGAAATGAAATTGACCCAACACAGGAGAAAAAGAGAGGGTCCCCATTCCGAACAGGGTGTGTGTGCTAGAGGAACAACAAATGGCAACTCCATTGGAAGAATGCTCCTGGTGTTCTAATGATAAACATTCACTTGGGACCCAAAATATTTGGTTTCGCAAACCAAAGGCTCATTTCCAAGGGTGAACTAAGAGACAGGTTGAGAATGGAATCTTAGGTTGAATCACATTACAGAGTAATTCATGGAAGTGTGTGCATGGTGATTTCATTTCCTTCCCTTAGAGGTTGTGCAGGGAACCAATGATCGGGCCAAGGCAAGCCACATAAACTGTCCAACCCCAAAAGTAACCTGGGCATTGCTTTGCTACTAGCCAAGCATCCATAACCCCAATGGAGTTGTCGTTGTGACCCCACAAAAATAACTCTACTGCTAGTTGTGCATCCATAGCCCCGATAGAGATATTTGTACACCCATATGGTTGTATAATTTTTACTTTTCTTTTATTTTTCTTCTGATGCTTCTTTCATAGTTCTTTCTTTTATTTTGGCTCAACCGTGCAAGCATTGAAGCTCACTATGGGTTTGGAAATCATAGTGGTCACTGGAGCAAACTTAAGATTTTTCACTTGCCCAACCCTCCTAGTAATTACCACACAAATCTTTAGAAACACTTAAAGTGTGGTTTCTGTATGATCCATGATAGACATAAAAGATTCAAACAAGGATGCAACCCTAGGTTAGTTCAAAGTTCATAGGAGAAAAAATGGCTCCTAGAGGCATTCAAAAATTGATAATGAAGAATGAAAGCTTATCAAGAGAACAAACAAGGGAAGGAAGAAACATGAACCATTCATTGAACCAAGCACGAACATCACAACAGAAATGAACACACCCTCACCAAAGGCAAAATAGCCAGGAAACGAGAAAAACAAAATAGAACCAGAACAACAAAGCAAGGAAACATATCCTAGCCTGTGTACAAATATTTACAAGAACAACTCTGAGAGAGCTCAAGCTTGGAAGTAATGATTTAGGTGCTTCCCATTGACGGGCAATGGGATGTCTTCACAGGTTAAGGTCTTTAGGTAGAAAGCATTATCTCCAAGAATTACAGTGATTTGAAAGGGGCCAAGCCAAAGCTTGTTGAATTTGTTGTGTCCCCCTTTCTTCTCATGGGCCTTGTCCCAACATAGGACTTGGTCAGAAATTTGGAAGGCCTTGACTTTGGCTCGACGATCAAACCATCTCTTGACGACGCCTTAATGTTTGGCAAAATTGTCTATTGCACTATCACACACTTCTTCTAAATGTAATAGCTCAACCATGTGAGCTTCTCTACAATCCCTTTCTTCGTAAAAGTCGTTGATGAATTGGAGGGTGGAGATTTTAAGGTGGATTGCCAATATAGGCTCTAGGCCATAGATGAGGTGGTATGGGGAGTTACCAAGCATAGCCTTATGGTGTGTGTGATCTGCCCAAAGGGAAAAACAATGCTGGGTATGCTAGTCCTTGGGATTCCTATCAAGTAGCTTTTTAATCACAGTAATCAAGTTCTTGTTGGTGGATTCAACAAGGTCATTTCCTTGGGGATAGTAATAGGATGAGAACTTGAGGGAAATTCCATAATCAAAGGCCCAACTAGAGAATTTAAGTGAGGAAAAGGCTGGGCCATTATCACATACTAATGCATATGGGCAACCAAAATGATTTAAAATAAAACTTTCAAGAAAATTAGTGACTACGTCTGTGGTACATTGCCTACACTTAATTGATTGAGTGGCTTGATGATTTCAGCAAATCTTGTGATAAATTTCCTGACAAATTTTATCTTTTTGAAGAAATATTTCAGCTCCTTCTTGTTGCTTGATAGTTGGATCTTCATTATGGCCTGGATACACTCAGGGTCGATGGATATTCCATTCTTTGAGAGGACATGTCCCATCAGCTTTCCTTCGGTGACCTCAAAGATACACTTCTTTAGGTTGAGGGAAACCCCAAATTCTCGGCATCTCTAAAAAAATTTACATAGATCAGCAACATGATCACTCTATTGCTTTGAGAATATAGTCAAATCATCCATGTAGATGATTATACATTTTCCAATCAAATACTTAAATGCAATGTCCATTGCAAATTGAAAGGTAGTTTTGGTGATGATGAGCCCAAATGGTATTCGTCTATAGGTAAAGGTGCCCCACTTGGTGGTGAATGTTGTCTTGTGATAGTATTCATATTGCACCATGACTTTATTGTATTCAGAGCACTAGTATAGGAAGGAAATTATCTAGGAACCATTAAGTATTTGTAGTACCTCATCCAATGAAGGCACAGGATAGTTGTCCTTCTCTGAAGCTCTATTCAAATTATGAAAATCAACACACAACCTGATTTCATCATTCTTTTTTCTAACCGAGAATAGATTTTCCACCCACGTGGAGTGTCTAACTAGAAATATAATCCTAGGGGACAACAGCCTCTAAACCTCCTTGCAAATGATTGGCTCCAACAAAGCATTGACAGGACATTGTCACTATCGAAATGGCCTCACATTTGGTCTAAGAGGTATGGTGTGTGTGATGATTGATGTGTCATATGTTTTCAGATCCTCGTAGCTCCAAGAAATGATGTCATGGTACTTCCATAAAGCATCCACAATGCCTCTCTTTTCCTCTGGTGTGTACACCTTTTTAATAAACACATTCTTTGCATCCTTGGTTGTTTCAAGGTTATGGGTGTCACACTAGTTATTGATGGAGTCCTTCTTTGCTTGCTAATCCTGATCTTTGATTTGATACAGGTCAAATATCCATTCAAGTTGGACCATTCCTCTTGGAATAGTGTTGGTCTTGAGGTTGATGACCCCCTCTATATCTATTTCATCTTCCTCAAGCTCAGTCTCATCAATTATTTGGGTAGCGAACACATCAGAACTGGTGATCAAATCCAAGATATGTTTGTCATCATTAAACACTTGGAAATTTGCTACATTTTTTGGCATAGATGGAATAGAGGTGAGTTCAACAGTAAATTTGTTGAGACTAGACAATGATAGGGGCTGCAAGGTACTAGCTACTTGGGCTAAGGCATTAGTAGTGTATTTTTGAGAGTATGGGATCAATTGGATGTTAAACGCATCTAGAACAGATCCCATACCCTATGTCTATAATTGGTTACTCTTCGGTCATAGGAGGAATATAGCTTTCTCACATATTTCATGACTAACTCTGAGTCCCCAAAGACATGTAACATTTTTACCTTCTTCCTTAATGCCATTAGGAGGCCAAGGACTAACACCTCATATTCTGCTAAGTTATTTGTACAATAAAATTGAAGTCTATGAGCAGAAAAATATGATTTACCCATGGGGTTGATCAACTCGAAGTCAACTCTGGCTCCCTACTTCGACATGTAACTGTCAAAGTGTGACATCCAGAACTTGGAAGAGTCCTTGACCATAGAAACAACAGACCTAATTTTTACTTTTGATCGTGACCTTACCTCAGCAATCTTAGGAGGTGGAATAGGTTCCAAGTGGCTTTGATCTGGTGGTATCAACTAAGCGTCCTCTTTTGGAGTGATCTATCCCTTGATGTGCTCAATTTGTTTTTGACATAAGTAGCAATTGAATTCTGAATGAGCAACATTATGTACCCTGCACCAACTGGGCAACATGAGTTCTTGAAAATTCATTTTAGCTCCTAAACTGAGCTGATCTTCCACACATTTTTCCATGAAGTCTTGGAAGACATCCAACAATAAAAGGCTACCATCCTCACAGGAATCCTCATCATCTGATTCGATTAGCATTTCTATGCTCTGATGGATGTGGGCTAGGCCAATAGGTGGACTGCACGATACAAGAAGGACCTCCTTAGTTGACTCTTCTTTGTAACCTTCTTATTCATCTGAATATGATACAAGGCAGTAATTCCCTAATTCCCTACTACCTATTCTTGTTAAAGTACCTCATGGGAACATGGGGATAGCCTGGGTTATTGCTAGCATGTGGGTCAGGAGGGGTACTAAGGTTGTTGGGTGGGGTGGAGGTCATGAAAGGACCACCAACATGCCCATCTACCTACCTATTTATAAGGTCATATGGGGTAGTCCTTTGGTGAAACATTTGGACTTCATCCTCTCTTAGATATTCTTCATGTATGGGACCATTATCTATAGAATTTAAGAGCTGAGCCAAAGGAATTTTTGTACTTACCTCATCTGCTTTCACTTTGTTTGGGAAGGCATTCTCCTTTTTGGGCAAGTTGCACTCGGCCTTTAGGAAGGGAGCCTAGTTCATCACCAGCACTAAAGAATCATATGGTTCAAAAGGGATGATGTCCCTACACCCTGAGCTATCTATGACATTTTGAACGTCAATCTAAAAAAATTCAGTGATCGTTTGGAATTCTGGACAATCCAACTCAAAATGTTGACTTGTTTTATGGATGAGGCACCAACAAGATAAGGCAGCCTTAGCTAAGTATATTCCACTTGTAGTTTTTTCATTGTTGCTAGGCTAGTCCAAGGGTGTAGGAATGTTGCCATTGTTCAGCCTTCTATTCCACATCTGATTTTGCCTCTAGGAAGGCCTTTTGTCGAAGTTTTGTCCTAAATTTTGGCCTCTTTCATAGTTAAGTCTAGAAGATGTACCAACATCATGGTTGTCATGGTCATCATGACTGTCCCAATTGAGGTTGGCTTGGATGCTCTCTATGAGGTCTGCAGCTAATTGTTTTCATTTATTAAGTGATTCATCTCTATAGACATTTTCTTAATCATTTTTGATAGCTTGTCGATCCGGTCCTTCTCCGTACTGCTCAGCTGTGATGCTGAATTCTGAAGGAATATCGATTGTGCTGCTGGGTAATTTTGGTGAGCAGGCAGGAACTCAGAAGCTTGAAGGTACTCCAACACTTGGGGTGGTTAAGCATGACATTTCTATTGCTAAGGCTATAAGTAATGAGGAACTGGGGGGACTTGTTTCATAGGCTGCTTAAGGTGAAGCCCTATTGGCAAATGCGACACTAGATTCATGAGGGGCACCTACTACTGGAGAGAAGCCCCTGAATCTGCATGAGATGAGCAACTTTGCCCAAGGAGGGCAATGCAATAGAAATATTATGTCTCAGTTCAGTGCTAGCTATGATGACCTCCGTGTAGGCATCCACTAGCCTAACAAGAGGCGGTCACATCCTTTTCACAAATGTTGTTTTGGGGTTATCCAACGTTGTATAATAGACAAGAAAGGTAGCGACATCATTGAAAAAATACAGGGGTTGCAATCAAGTATATGCCCGGTGGAGCCAGTCATTGAAGGAGCTGATCAACTCATTGATCTCCCTTTGGACAGACATAAATTATCGGTACAATTTTGAAGGGCTAATTGGGATCTTGAACTTCTACAAGAAAGCATCCTTTAGAAGGTCCCACATGTTGATTGATCTCATCAGCAAGTGGGCGTACTAGTAAAAGGCCTCCTCCCCCAAAGAGTAGGGAAAGAGCCTGCAAGCAACATCCTCATGCACGATCTGCATATTCTTCAAAGTGATTAGAAAAATCTTAATGTGTTCTTCTTCTATCCTCTACAGATCTCGATGGTTGAACTTCATGCAAAATCTCTCTGGGTTCTTTGGCATATCATGGTAAAGGTTCAAGGCCAGAGGAAACATATTTTTGCCTAACCATGCCATGGGAGGTAGCGGCAGAGGTGGCTACACCAGATTGAACTGGGGCTGCAAAGAGGCAACAACAGTCACTAGGATAGCGCCCAAGACAGAAGCTACGATGGGCTGAAAGGTAGCACCTAAGCTCTAGGAGGAAGCATCCTGGAAGGCTGTTTGAAATAGCTAAGAAGAGAGATGTGTTGCCAAGGGTAAAGAAGAAGGCCAAGGTGAATGGATGGAAGGATATGATGACGATGAAGGTGAAGTGGGTCTGTTGGATACATCAGAGATGGATGATTCCCCCTTTTTAGCTCTTCTAGCTTGGGTAGGGGATGGTAGCTCTTGAAATTCCCCTTTGTTCGGTGTGGACCTCAGTATACTATAGAATATTTTAAGGGAGAATGACCCAATTCGGTCCAACTTAGATCCAAAGAGGCCCACCTTCTAGCGCTAGTTCTGTTGATGGGCTTTTTAGCACTTTCTCAACATAGGCAATGCATAGGTGCATTACCTCTCTTGAAAGGAAATCTCCAACAATGAATTTTTGAAAATTACCAAAAGGTTTCTCGAGTGTCAGGTCATGACATGCATGAAATATCTCAATGATTTAAATGTGATTTTGTTCATAATCATAGGGAAGACTTATAGAAGTTGGGCTAGAAAGAAAATTGGTTCAACTTAGGGAGTTCTTTGAGATGGGAATCTACTTGCACGACTGCTACAAGTTCGAATAGTAGTCTTGAACTCCTATTTCAGCTTTAGATTTGGCTTTACAATGTGCAATGAACCTTAGTATTGGTCACTATTAAAAAAAGGAAAAAGGGGCAGGGAAGAGGAGAGTTTCATGGATCTGAAACTAGCAATGAACAATGATCATGGAGGGTTCTATTGTGGAAAGATTCCTTAAAATAGAATTTCACTTAAGTAGATTAACTTAGAATATCATGGAATTTGTGCAAGCTTCTAAGGACTGCAAATATTCAACCATTCATTCACCATAAAAATGCATGAACAAAAGATAAAATCTTGGAGCATCTTTTAGTTTATTCCTAGACTAACTTTACACAGCTATCTACCATCAATATATAGCCAAAAGTATGGACAAGAAAGGAATCAACACAGGAGAATACTAAAAAATCACTAAACAGCATTCGCTACTCTATCCAAGCAAACTAAAACAACTAAAATAGCAAAGTAAATATTTCTAAATCAGCTAACTATGGGAGATGAACCATGTAACATGCAATAGAAACTCAAGATTCCAACAAAATCCAATGAACTTCTATTAGTATTTCTGCAGCATGCCTTTACAACAACTCAACTCTCTTAAAATGAGAGGAGGAGACTCTTATTTATAATTTTCAAAAACAAAAATAGGTGACCAAGATTTGATCTCATTATGTGGCCAATATTCACTTTACACGAGGGATTCACCTACCCCCAAATATTTTACAATTTAAAATAGCATTTTGTCATCTAGCATATTTTTTCCTTTGTGGCAACACTCTAGCTCTTTTCCCATTTATAGATTGTTGTTTTTCTCTTTTGGCTGCAGCTACTTAGTGAGGAATTAATCATCTATAATAAGCATCTCAGCTTCCCTTTATAGTGTGGCATACTCCACAAATTTTCCAACCAAGGGATGAAGCTTATCCCACTCCAAGATATCAGATTACAGCACCTGGAAGTTCATCTTCTTGGATCTATGGGTGAGCATTTCCCAATCTCCATCACACTTGGCTATATTTTGTAGTACCTACTCTGACTGAGCAAAAGCATGAGTAGCAAAACTCATAAAGTCTACAGTGAGTTCGCTCGTGGTTCAGTCTTCCATTTTCTTATGAAAATGAGGCCTAACATTTTTTGGATCTATCTCTATGGATGGCATCTCGAACCCTATCATTAGTTTGAGGTAATCATCACATGTTCTCCTCATCTCCTTCACCCAGTGAAGATCTCTCTCCACTTCATGGAGCACCTATTCTAGTATTTATTTCCTATTCTCAAGGCCTGATTTCTAATTCTCCATGAGCCAAAAATATTTCTTAGCCATTGCAAGCTCTTTCTTTACTGTCTTCTCAGGCAACCTAAGGATTGCCTCAATTTTAGGATATGTGATCCTATATGGGTGCTACCACAATAGTTGTTTATAATTTTTGAAAGGAACTTATTTTTGTTGAAATCACATATTTTTAGAAAATATAATGATTTAAGCCTTAAAAATTTCCATTTTAAGGATTATAATTGAAGAGGGTTTGATCAAACCACCTTAGATCAAACCCCCTTAGATAGCACCTCACTAGTTTTAAACCATACCTATAAATGAGTCTCCTTTACACCTATCAAAATGTTGATAAAAAATCACTTTTGATTTACCTTTTGGGGGATGAAATTAATTCATTTAAAACTTATTTGAAATGATTATGGTAGTCCTCATAACAGGTCATCTAATAAATATAATTTTAATATGTGTTGGTTTTATTATGTATTTGTTTTTTTAGTTTTATTAAACATAGTTTTTCATTGAAAATGAAGGTCTCTATTCTACACATATGGAAAAATAGAAAATTATCAAAAAAAAAATTTAAAAATATGAGTGCACCAGATATTGAAGTCCTTGATCCAACAAAAAAATAATAATTGAATTTTGATATATACAAAAAATGTTATGCGTTATATGCTTGCGCTATGTCTGAATTGTAATTGGTTTGAATTCAAAACTTGATTAAAGAAAAAATATTCAATAAAAAACTATCTAACCAAGTGGAAGTACTAGATATCAAAGTTAAAAATCTAAATTTGAAAGAATTAGAATTTTATCCTTCATGGAAGAAAAATTATGTGTTATACAGTGTGCGTCACTTTTTTAAAATGGTGTTTTCTGAAAAAAAAAATAGTTTTCGTGGGAGATGGAAAAAGAAGTGTAATCTGATTCCAAATTTTTTTTAAAAATATAGTTTTAGAATCTATAGAAAAAATGTGACTAGACTCTAGTTTGCATCTTCTTCAAATTACTCATGGTTTTGCTGCTATAGGTGCCTGAATGTGAAGATTTAGTTAAAAATAATAATTCCAGTGTCCAATTTGGCCAAAAATTGTAAATCACTATTGTGGGATCACCCATATATTTCTGGGAAGTCAAGGTAGGTTTTTCTTAGGTCTTCGAGGTATTTCTTCACATCCAGAAATTTATTTGCTGCCCTAACAACACGTCCAATACCCATGTTACCGTTGTAAGGGACCCACTGGAACCAGTCCTCTGTGGTCTTGGTCCAAATCTTTCTTTTCTCCAACTTATTAATATGCTCTGCTGATAGAAGCAATGGAGGAGTCGACGATGTGGTGGGGAGATCATTAGTTGAGGACCACTGTTGGATGTATGCTATCAAATCAGCCACCTGTGCCTTCAACTCATCTTTGGTTGTCTTGTCCTTGTTCATTTGGTGCATGATGGTGGCCATGGATCCCTGCAGATGATCAATCTTTTTCTCCCTCATGGCTATCCCCAGATCAATGGTAGAGATGTTATAACTAACCTCTTCCTCACCCACTACTAGGGTGGAAATTTGTACGGTCCTTGATCATGAGATGTCCATGGTTAGCTGGGATCTTACCTTCGGCTTCTTCTTTTTCTTCGTACTAATCTGAGCTCATGCCAAGATAGCCTCCAACCTTGCCTTTGGATCTATTGGAGCTGGGATCTTCTTTTCTAGCTGCTTCTCGAGCCATTCAGGCACTTGAGTTTCTCTTTTAGGGGATTCATGACCCCCCTCTTCCTAATGGACTTGCTGCATTTGTGAATTTTTTTAGCCTGAGGTTTCTTGTTTTGGCTTCTCCCCCTCCTCCTCATCTGAATCTTGTATAACAACTATCACTTTCAAAGAATCAGTAGTCATATGCTTCTTGGGACTAGCTTCCTTCTCAGAAGCTTCCCCTTCTTCATGATTGTCATGATATTCCAACCCTTGATCTTCTCTTGTTTTAGTCTCTCCTCCAGTCTTACTTTATTCTTTCTCCTCCTCCTATTTATCATGAAGAGATATCTCTCCATCAGGCTTGGGCCTTTGATCATGCTCCCTCATTAGAGACTTAGTGTCCTCCATCTCTATGTCAACAGGCCTTGCTTCAATGATAGGTTGTCTTTCATCCTCTTTCTCTTCAATTTCCTTGAGTTGCTGAGCCAACTCCTCTTCAAGATCAGGATCAAAGGTCTCTTCAATAATCTTTGCATTGGAATTCTCATCATCTAACTCAGAGGATTCATAGACAACCTTGTTGATTACTGGACACTCAAATAATGAATGCTCATGATAATCATTCATCTCCTCCTCCAAATTTTTGGCTAGTTCCCTCTATTGTCTCTCCAACTCTTCAAAAAAATTCATGGTAGTCTCCATTGAGGGTGGCTCAGTAAGAGGAGGAGGAGGACCTGGAAGTCTAGTTATAGCATGGGCAATGCTAGCCTGCACCATGAGGTTTGCAAACATTCCAGAGATTTTTGATGGCATATTTTGCATGTACCTGGTAAAAGACTCTAGAAGGGTGAGAGCAGGCATTAAGGTTGTTACAGTTGCAAATGGAAGAGATAATGATGGAGACATGGATGATGAGGAAAGAGAGGAGGTAGTAGCTAAAGAGAAGTCCATAGTTATAACATGTGCCACAGGAGAGGTAGAGGCAAGGTGGATAGAAATTCCCACCACGGGCGGAGAGGTGGCAACTGCTGCTTGTGGGATAAGCGGGCTGGTAACAATAGTAGTCAAGGCTATGGAAATGTATGTAATAGTTGGGGACTTTGGTTTCTCTTCTCCCTCCTAAAGAGGGTCTTCCTGTAGAGTGGGCATTCCCATGAAACCGCCCAGCTTCTTTGGCCTTTTCAAAGCTCCAGCTTCTATAGTCTTCATCGGAGACCACTTTGATTTGGGTCGATCTTTAGCTATCTCCTTTCTCTTCTTCAATCTTGTGATGGGGGGAGATGTTGAGGTTTTTCCTATCGAGGTGCCATCAGCAGCAACATTATCAGCTTCACCCTTGTGTGGATTCTTGGGCTCTACAAATGTAAGCTCTATTACCTATTGCTTCAATTGGGCAACTTGCCCATCAATCCATTGCTTGGTCCTCATCTCAATAGGCTTGGTGATAATATCAAGGTCATTAACCTCTTCTTCATTCCAATCTATTTCTGGTAATTGTAATTTGGAAATTCTATTATACCTTGGGTCTATCAATGTGCTTTCTTCTTCCACTACTTTCTCTAGCATAGGAAACAACTTAACCATTTTGATGAAGTAGGTCATCATGCTCATATATTTCCGCATACGCACCTCATTTTCATCCTTGCAATTTTCCCAAAAGTCCATGACATTATGTAGGTGGGCATACTCTACTCCCACCATCTTCCTTAGTTTTCCATACGGATCCATCCGTGGCCGAGCAGTATAAAATTTCAGGTTGTATTCACTTAGCTCCTTATAAGATTTTTTCACACATTGAGAAGTACGGAACTCATATTATCCTTGCCTGAAGGAGAGAGGATAGGGGACCCCTACCCTATGCTTATTGCTCAAAAGGGTGTACAATCATTGTAGCTACCTAGAGACTTCAAGTAATATTATCTGGTCATTTGGATATCGCAATAGCTTATATGGTTTATCTGAGAATCCCTTGGTTCAAATGTAAGTAAATTTTAGAAATTGTATAAACAGGAATCCGAACTGATGGATGAATGCACTAGCACTATGTGAAATCTGCCTTTCAAGATCACTCCCAAGTAATTTCATGACATGACCTATGAAGGCATCATTGACCCTGCAGTATTCCCTCTTGAAATTTCTATATTGGAGCTGGGGGTACATGTCATATAATTTCATATCTGTTCGCAAATCTAGGTTTGGTGCTACAAATAGACCCCTATATTGGACATGATCGATAAGAAGATACACCAGGTATGATGTCATGTAAAAATTTGATGTTTTCTTTACCACCATAAAATTCTCATGCAAGCAGTCGCTGATCATTCATTCCCAATAGAAATATGTATCCCCCGAATGATTTCCTCAATGAAATAAAACATCCATTCTTGAAAGAATGCAGTGGTCGAAAGGCCCATGACCCTCCTCAGAAGAGTTACTAGGTCATGATAATCCTCAAAGAATTCCTTTCGATAAAATTCATGGGGGACCTTATTAGCACTTCCTCTCTTGTCCTTTAGCCAATGTTGGTTAATGAATTTTTTGCACCTGAGGGGATCTTCATCCCACATCTGCTTGCCATACTCCATGGAAGTTTGTTCCATTTTGCTAAAGGTAGGGATTTGGAAGGAATGTCCTATGGATTTTGTGGACAATTCTGCCAATATGTTTCTATCCATGTGCATGATGGCTCTAGTCTCCTCTTGTTATGCCTCTTTGTAGGCCATTACAAGTTCGAGAGCAATAAGGGCTGGTAGGAATCCTGCAGCCTTGGCCAGTCCACTACCTCTGATTTTTTGGGTGTTCTCTATCTTGGGATTGATCCTAACCCTTTTCTTAAATTCATCTATGTCTATGTGGCCCTAGTTAGTGTCTGAAATGTGTTTCGATTATGTGAGGACCTTGGAGTTAAGGGGCTCTCCCTAGAACTTTTACTTCATTTGGTCTTTTTCTTCTTTTCCCCGAAGAGCTTTTGCGACCTTCTTCCCTTTATCTTTTTTTGTGGCCACCCCCAAGGACCTAATAGATGGTTCCATATATCCTATAACCAAGTGAGTAGTAAATGATACAATCATAAAGTACAAGGAAAGCTAGCCAACATCCTGCAAAATAGGGTTATATCAGATAATTCATACACAAAGATCCCTTTAAATATTACCTTCATCTTTCATTTGGAGGAAACTGGGAAAGGTGGGCCTTGAGGTGTGAACTTCCCTAGGCTAGCAGTTGTTTCAGTGTTTTTAGTTGAAATGGAACTGGCAAGACAACTTTCCATTGACTGAGTTCTGTATTGTAGGATCCGTAGAGGTGAATGACAGTGGAGCACATGGGTCAAAGGATGTGGAAACACATGACAATTTGGCCATTTGGAATGGTAAAGAGGGAAACACGGCCTGCATACCGAGTTCCATGATGTCAGGCCCACAAACGGTCATGGTTGTCTATCTCCCATTTAGATTCGTCTAATTTTCTTTTAGGTTGGTGATGAATGGAACATTGATTTCCATAGCGTGGGGAGACAAGGGATGAAGGTCATTTGGAACAGTGAAGGAGAGATAGATTTCTACTGATAGAAGTCTACAAGACCTCACCCACAAAACTCAAGATAGCCACTTGGTACAAGTTTAACCTTCAGCAAAATTTTCAATAGTGGGATCTAATGGTTGGGAGGATGGTGCCAGATGACCATTTGGAATTATGAGGGGGAAATAGTCAAGGACTGATGGAGGTTTGTGTCGGTGGGCCCAAGGGAGGTAGTGGACAGTTCTTCATTGCTTGATTTTGCAATGCCTTACGGATGGCTAAGGGAGGTTTGGGATCTTATCAATGGAAAGGTAGGTCCAAGAGGTCATTTGAAATAGTGAACCTAAAAGGGAAATGAGTGGATGGACAACCGCATAGTCAGACCCAACAGAGCAACGGATGTGTTGTTTAGCTTATGAGAAATTGAGGTATGCATTTGTTTAACCATTCGGTCAGGTTATGATAAGTGGAATGACGCAATAAGATGGTCATTAGGAATGGCATGTTTCAAAGAGTAGAATGTCTACGGAGGTCAGCATCAGTGGACCTGTGAGGGTTGATGATCGACCCATTTTGATGTGAAATTTGTAAGTTCAGATAGTCAAGAGGGGAGGTCACCCCGTGAAGGCAGACCTGACCAGGTTGGAAGTCGATTTCAAAAATATAGTCTCATAAATGAAAGGCCAAGGGGATGGAGCAGGCCCAACAATCATGTTTGACGTGCACAAGAATAGTGGTGGAGCCACCAAGTTCCAAAGGGGATTCAATCTTGGTTTCAAAGTTTTCTGAGTGATTTCCATTGGTGGGTTTTACAAGGAGCCACCTCTCTATCTAATTCAGTCATTTTTACTGAAAAAAACCTAATCATTTAGCCATTTTACAAGAAGAAAGGATGGCATAGAAAATGGTCAACATACTTAATGATCACGTGTGGAATACTAATGAACAACTCTCAAAAGATGCACTATCTGGCGAATGTGAGCTATAGGCACGACGACGGTGATGGATGTGATCTAACTCTTCTCTACAAAAGAATTTCGGTGAAAATGATAGGTCGAGATAGGTATATATAGTGAAATTCAGCATTTAATGCCTGCAATAAATTCTCATATGGTGGTCGATGAGTGGTTGAACGGTCATTTTAAAACATCGCCAGGGATGGCAGAGTCTGGTAGGTAGGTTGTCGTCAAGTGATTATCATTCAAAATGGCCACCAATGAAAAGGAGCCAACAGGGATGTAGGTCCTACGGGGTGGGAGGACGCTAGGTGTCCACCATCTAGAATGTTAAATACATGATGGAATTCCACATATGGTGGCCCATAGGGGTGAACCCATACCAACCAAAGGATGTCAGTTTAAACTTTAGGACTTAGAAAATTTGTGGGGGAGGGGAAAAATATGATTTACTTGAGGCAATTCTTCAAAAGCTCCTCAATCACTTAGAACTCAAAATAGGGGCATGCTAAACGAGGTGAAATGAAAATGACCTGATACATGCAAAAAAGAGAGGGTCTCCATTCTGAACAGGGCATGTGTGCTAGAGGCACAACAACGTCCTACTTATTTTTTTGCGTTCTCCCACAAATTTCTTTAACTGCCTTGGTGTACACATGAATATCTTGAATAGCCTACAACAAAGCAAACTTAATGTTAACATTGTGTAATTCATTCATAAAATCAAATTTAGATTGAAATGTTTCCTATTGCTTTGGTTTCTCTTGTAACCTATCTTGAAATAAAGGCTCTAGTTTCTCTTCTTTAGGTTCAATCGAATGGTCCTCAACTTTTTTGATGGTCGGTCCTTGAAGGTTCTTCCCTAACCTTAGGTTTACACCTTCGATTTCCAGTTCATTGACAGGATAAGTCAGGAATCTTGTCACTTCATTATTATAAACTGGTTGAGTCACCTTATTATTTGGATTGGGTGTTGGTTGTGTGGGAATTGGTGTGGCTTTTGGTGGTTGGGTTGAACTAGAAGGTTTATTAGATAACGGGACAAGTAGTAAGAGTTGTTGGGATTGTTGATATGGGTTTATTGTTGGATGTGGTGGATACAGGGGAAATTATTGATATTGTGGATAGGGTGGTGGTGGTGTTCACCATGCTTTCCACAAGTGGGGAGGAAGCAAATATTGTTGTGACCACTAAGGGTAGTATGGAGGATGTTTCCCATTTCCATACCATTCAGACTGGTTTGGGAAGGAATTCTATTGAAAAGGATTTTGGGGTGCAACTTGGTAATAAGGTGAGGGCATTGCTCTTGGTTGCCACTGTCTTCTTTAGACCATGAAGTAAATAGGTTCATTTATGTATTCTACATTGGTCATCCCCATAGGAATATGTTTTAGAGTAGTGTTGGGTGATCCCACAATATTGGTTTACAATTTTTGGCCAAACAAGACACTGAAATATTTTTTCTAACTAAATCTTCACTTTTGGGCACCTATAGTGGCTAAACCATGGGAATTTGAAGATCATACAAACTAGTGATTTGTGACATTTTTTCTGTAGATTCAAAATATATTTTTTTCAATTTTTTTGGAATCAGATTGCACTTCTTTTTCCCTCTCCTTCGAAAACTAGTTTTTTTCAATAAACATATTTAAGGAGTGACGCTCACCGTATACAACATAACTTTTTTTCCATGAAGGATAAAATTCTATTTTTTTTTAATTTAGATTTGTAACTATGATATCTAGTGCTTCCAATTGGTTTCATAGTGTTTTATTGAATATTTTTTACTTAATCAAGTTTCAAAGTCAAACCAATTACAATTCAAACATAGGCAGACTGTATACAACGTAACTTTTTTTGTATGTATCAAAATTAATTTATTTATTTTGGATCAAGGACTTCAATATCTGGTGCAATCACATTTTTCAATTTTTTTTTGATAATCTGCTATTTTTCCACATGTTTAGAATAGAGAGCTTGATTTTTGGTGAAAAACCTATGTTTAATAAAACTAAAAATACAAACACATAATAAAACCAAAACATATTAAAATTATATTCATTGGATAGCTCATTCTGAGGACTACCATGATCATTTGAAATAAATTTTAAATGAATTCATTTGATCCCCCAAAAGGTAAATCAAAAGTTACTTTTTATCAATATTTTGATAGGTGTAAAGGAGACTCATTTGTAGGTATGGTTTAACACTAGCAGGGTTCTATCCAAGGGGGTTTTATCTAAGGTGGTTTGATCAAACCCTCTTCAATTGGAATCCTTGAAATGGAGCTTTTTAAGGCTTAAATAATTATATTTATCTAAAAATATGTGATTTCAGCAAAAAATTAGAATCTCCCAGAAATCGTAAACCATTTCCCTTGGGATCACCTTGTCCCTACTAGCTTCTTCTAAAGAAGATATCTTTATTCTATTCTATGGACACTCCTCGCTACTATGCTTTTTTTGACAAACAGGGAAAAAGATAGCTAAGGATTTTTCAGCCTTCTCCTATTTTCTTCATGTATATAAAGTGTTTATTGTTTTACCCATATGACTCAACAAATCAGTCTTAAGGTCTTCAAGTAGATTACCTATCTCACGCTTGGTGATACTTGTTGAAGCTCCTAAAGAATATAGCTTGCTTGGGTATTTCCTTCCTAAGCACTGAGACCTAGAATAGTTCCTACAAATATCATAGATATCATCAAATTCCATTTTAGAAATATTCCCTTTTCCTATTAAGTTTAATTCCTCCATAACATCATCTCTTATGCCTCTAAGAAACAACATTTTAACAACATCCACATTTAGTCTTGGGGTTGGGAGGATCATTGAAAAATGAACATGAACCAGTCAAGGTAGTCCTCCACGGACTTGTCTTCCTTTTGTGTCATGTGAAATATTTCATCCCAAACCTCCTTTGTTTTGCAATACTCCTGGTACTTGTTCAGGAATAACTCCTTCATGATTTCCCATGTCTTGATATTCTTGAGGTTCATAAACCATCATAGGGTTGCATCCTTTAATGTGGTTGGGAATAGCTTGAGCTTTTACGCATCACTTTGATAATCATAGTTGTGACACAACACATCAAATTCAAACAAAAACATATCAGGATCCTCAATCGAAAGACCACAAAAAATGGGCAAGGCAGAATGATGGATATTTTCATAGGGGCATCTTGTTTGGGATGTGTGATAGGAAACTCAAAGGTAACTATATTATTGTTGGCCAGTTCCCTATTATTATTGTTTTTCGTTGATGTTATTTTTGTTGTTATTATTGTTGTTGTTGTTGTTGGGATCCATGACGTCTAATTTCCAAGGGGTAAAGTAGGTTCTAAATGGTTCCTAGGTTTCTTTTGAGAATGGACCAGCTTCTGACTTGTAAGTTTCCCAAAATATTTTTTCAATCCTTTTTTGCAATATTTCAGAAGAACTTGGATGAGTACCTATTGGTGTCTCAATGGTAGTAGACTCTGACACATTTCTCAATATCGGATTTAGGTAACTCTAATTTTTTACTTTAGTTTTCAATTTCCCTTGTTGTGAATTACCTCCCTCAACTAATGTTTTTGGCTTTTTATTTTATTTTTTTGATTGTATATTACTCCCTTTGTCCTTTTTAAAAAATATTGCTCTACTATCCCTACTATGATTCTTGCACCTAAATGACTTATAACAAAGAAAACTAAGGGTAATTATCCAAACAAGGTCAATTGTCACGTAGACTTTCTCCTTAGTGCAATGCTCCTATCTTAGTTCACTAGGCTGATAGGCCTTTAACACCATTCCCCAAAAACAGTTCCAAAATGATTGGACTAAATTGTGGGCTGAATTTACCCTTGGAATTCTATCTTTTATTGACACAACAGGTTTGAGCAAATCTTCAATAATTTCACAATAGTTTCCTCAATTTATCCTTCGAGTGTCAATCTGGGGGTGTAAGCATTTGAACAGTGATGCGAAAATCTACGTAAGGGCTTAAACTAATGAGCTAAGGGGTGGATGGATGCTTCTAAGAATTGAAAACACTTTTCAATCTATTATTCGAAAGTACACTTTGAAAATGAATGATTCTTAAATTTTTGGCTACCTACTTCAACCAATCTATCTATTTTTTATTAAAATTGAATAACACAAACTCAATATATATTATTGTATATAAATATTGACAACAACCATTTCAATAATAAGGGAAAATTCAGTTGTCAAAGATGTATTGAAATAATGTAGGAGATAGTAAGTTCAATTATGATAGGAAGTTGGAGTGTGACATGAAGATGAAATGCGACAAGAAGATGGAATGTGACTAGAAGTTGGAACATAGCAATGGAGAGATACAAAGAGAATGGAATGTGAAAGAATTTTTTACAGAATGAAATGCGACATAGTCTAGAATGAGAAATACGATAATTTACCTGCAATTGAAACATACTTCTTGCTCCTCAAACCACAATTACATACCACAAAGAATCCATTGCAATTCCTTTAATACCAAATTAATCACATAGGTTGTATTATCAAGGAATTCTAATCTTAAACAAAAATTTTAAATCTTATGAGATATAAAAGATATAAACTAACAAACCATAAAACAATCTTGCCAAGCTTCCTAAGAGGGGGCCCTTCCTTTGGGCCATAGGGTGAGCATGCAAAAATATGTACGCTACTTCAAACCATGATCAACGCATCCAAGATTCAACAATAATAATTGTTAGGAAACTTGCAGCCATCTAATGAGAATTTCCACATAACCCAAAAGAGATAAAAATGCAAATAAGTACGCAGAATCTACATGCAAGAGAATAAACAACATACCCATCAAATATTAAACAATATATACCCTACGAAAACCCTCAAGAAGGAAAAATCCAGCCTCCAAAAGCATCCACACTCCATGTATTAATCAACAATGAAAACCCATTACAATATATCTTTAGAGACTCCATGAACACTTTTGAAGAACAAGCTATCCATGTATTGCATGTGACCAAGCATGAATCCACACATCCCATGCCATGCTTCAAACCCTCACACATGCACAAGCTCAACTTGCTAACCTACAACAAACTCTCCAACCCTAAACAACTACCCTTGTGGTTGCTTTTATAGAAGCAAGCTCCCACAAAACCACCAAGTGGTATAACATAAACCATGTGCCCAAAACCATGAACTTACAAAATCATGTGACCCCACATTTAATATTGAGTACTTTATTATATTTTATTTTTTCCCCAATGTTAAATAATTACATTTTACAATTAAGTTTCAATGTTACATACAACATAAAGTGGCCCAAACATTGGAACTCCTAGTGATGCACGTCCATCTAGGTACCCCTAGTTGCACCACACACATAATAATAAATTAAACATTATAAGCATTATGCAAGGTGTACAACACCTAATTCCTAACAATAACATCGACTAAAAGTTTATGAAGATTCTATATTATATCCCAAATTAGCTCAAAACACACATATATATAGGCATATATGTTCATCAGTCACCATCAAATAAAAAAAATAAAGGAAACACAGTTTGTTATAGTTGATGGCCAACAAACTAAATGATTATAGTTTTTGGGTTGGCCACAGGCCACAAACTCAAGATAGTTTAAAACAAGTTTGAAATAAGAAATAAATAAAAAAGGTAAACTTCGTTCACACACAACCCTCATTTCCCATCTTATGCCACTCAAGATTTATCATTCATAGGGTCGGTTCCCTTCTCCACATTTAGTTCCTATAGAAAAACCATCCAAAATATATTATTTCCTCAATAATTTCAGCATTTTGAAAGTATTCTCTTTTTTTTGAAAACATATCAAATATTCTTCATTTCCCTAAAAATTGATGGCAAGAATGACTTAGGAGAAGACTAAAATGGGAACAAAATAAAGGAAAAAGGATATGAAAATTAAACACATTTCACACTGATCAAAAGCTATGGGGCTTCAACTACTCTAGCAAGGTACTCAGCCCAAATTCATAAATTTTGTAAAATAAATCAATGCACATTGAATCCTCAGGTCTAGAATTTTTGGGGACTTTTACAAAAGCATCCCAAAACCTCAAAAATAGTTCATATGGTGACTCTCCCCTGTGTATCTTCATTTCATACAATTTTTTCAAAAAATACTTTCGATCAACATTGCTCAAACTTCATTGATATTCAACTTGGAGCTCAGTATGATCTACATATTGTGAAGATGAAGAAATCATAGCAACATAAGCATTATAATCTTGACAATCATTTCTTCTATCTAATTTTATCATAGAAGTATACAAACTTAATATCACTATCCTTTCCCTTTATTAGTGCTATTTCACCTAATAGGGAACCAAAGTTTTTCAAAACTTTCAAATATGGTTTTCACACACAAATTTCTTGAAAACCAAAAGTGAAGAATACTTGGATATGTTACAGTTGCTGCAAATTCTTCTTCCTAATTGGACATATTTGTAGATCTGAAAATTTATTCACATCTTTATTAGGTTCTTTGGATAGAGTCACCACCTCTCTTCACAGAGGATTGAACTTCAAGCACTATGAAGTTCTTTCAAATATATATCTCCTTCTGAGTTTGTTTCACCAGCAAAGCACCACAAATCATGAAGCTTCCAGGTTTATTGCAACAATTTCTTTCTCCAGGTATGAATTCCTTTAATATTCAAGAACCAAAAATTCAGATTAGAAAATAATTATGACTCTGTGAAATATCAGTCTGCAACTAGAGATTCAAATTTCTCCCCAGCAAAGTCGTAAATTTGTTGGTGTTTCCAAATCAACGGATCTAATGAATCCTATAGAATAGCCACTTTTTAACGCTCAAACTCAAAGGTAGATTTGGCCAACTAACAAGATTCATTCAAAGAATGAAATATCCTACACTTCCGGCTCTGTGGGATCAAGGTGGGTCTCCCTTCACAATGCCTAAAGATTTATCTCAATTATACACGAGCATTGCATTTTATAGTTGATAATTCCCAATTAAAATATACCATGGAAATTAATGACAACTTCAAATCTAACTATATTTTTGGTATCTCAACACTCACTCAGCAATTGAGAAGAAAAATTTAACACTAAAACTAAACCCAACAACATAAATTAAAATTATTTTGATTTAATAATGTGTTTTTGAAAAAGCATTTGGTTGAATGTCAAATCAATTCCTAGTTTTGGGCCATGGATTCAAATATATAGTTATAAAGAAAATCTCATTAGCAAATAAACTTCAACCAGTGGATTTAAAACTGCTAATGCCTTACACTAACAGATCTACTCTAGTTTTCATTAGAATTCTTCCTACAGATCCACCTTACACACTTAAAACTACAATTATTTTCTCAAAGTAATCTAACGATTTCTTTGAAACAAAACCATGAACAAATAACAAAATCTCAAGGAAGTTTAGATGAAAAATTCAAACATACTTTGTACATTGAATTCATATGATTAAATGTGTACAAATCTGGAGACAATTTAATGGCATTCATGCTTTTCTTGCACAAACTGGCTGATATTTACTCATGAAATTGAAACATTACAATTACTTATCCAATTCATGACTCAAACTTAGCATTCCTCTATCTACCCAACCCATACAAAAATTTAGAACCCTTTACAAAGAGAGAAAAAGAGATGATATAGAAGGAAGAAGATCCCAAAAATTAATCCATTGAAGATACCTTGAAGCTTCATCCTTCCTTGATCAGCAACAAGAAACTGGGAAAATCCTCTCTCTTCCCTCTTCTTTTGTAATAAAAAACTTTTCCTCTGCATTTTTCCTTCATTCACTCTTTGTTTTGCAACGGAAAATTCACCTACCCATGAAAAATATTCACCTCATCTTCCATTTCACCCTGCAATTGAAAATAACTTTGTTCTCTCATGGAAATATTTTTATTCTGGACTTTCTTTGTTGTATTTTCACTTCCCAACAAATAATAATCCTTGTTCATAAAGTGAACAATAAGTTCACTTTACCCATGTCCCTTTTACATTGCACCTCACAATTTAAATTCCCTTATATTTAAAAGAATTACTTTTAAATACTGAGAGATTTTGAATATTTTATATAGGCCTATCAAAAACATTTTCCTATGTCATATTATTTTCACACCAACCAACACTTGAAAGCTTTTATTTAAAACACAGTCATGCATTTAAACTCTCTTTGGGTAAAATATCTTACCCATGCCTTAAGCTCCACTCATTTTAAGTATTTTCCCTGACATTTGGAGGAACCTTAAAATTTCATTGGGTGTTTTACTTTTTCATTATGCTGCAAATATTATATTGTTGGGCCTTTAATTCATGCACCTTTATTTACCTCATCATATATTTCTACCACCCAACAAAAGAAAGATTGGACTTTTATTAGCGAAGGATTTTTACTAAAATTTTATTGGGAAACATTTAATTTTCTAAATGTTTTTCCTTCAAAATTCATCGGACCCACTAGCCATGTGGCACAATCTTGTAAACCGTACAACCTTTTCGTGACGTCATCCTTAACCCTGTGTAGTCAATGATTGATAGTGGGAATTCATTCACAAGTTCAGCTTCATCTTGGTCATTCATTCTTTGGATTCTTCTATTTTCCCTAAATTTTCTCTACAACTCTTGTTTAGCAATGGGGGCAATGTTAGTTCTCCCTAGCAACTGGTTTAAAATAAGACTTTTTCCTTGAAGAATGTGACCACAGATAGACACAATGCCAATAAGCCCTTTGGCAAGTTGTAGAGTGGCAATAGCCTCTGGGTCCATTTTAATCACAGTAGAAAAGCTTCAATGGCTCGTTGGCCCCATCTTCATAGGAAACGAAGGCATCAAAGGGGTTATAGGGATTGCAAAAGCAACGTCATCTTCTTTCTGCTTGCTGGAGCACCCTAGCATTCAAAACCCTAGAATGTTCATCATTTTTCTCCATTTCTCTCTGTGCCAATACAATTTCCTCAAACAATTTTGATACATTTTCACTGCAAGTGAAAATTGTCCTACCAATTGCATATGCTTGAAAAAATTTAAGTTGTTTCAAGAAATGAGTTTTTTGTACATGTTGCAAGTGTGGCATATCCATCAAACCATAATTGTTTGGAGATTATTTTCAAATAAGTTGACATGCCTTGTCTATGATGTCGCCTTACTCACTCGATCCCATCCTCCAATGCTTTTTCACTGCAAGCATCCAAATGCTCTATGAAAATTAAATATGAGATAGGTTCTCTCATACACAACAGCATCAAATAGAGATGCTTGCTACAACATTTTATTGTACCTATGTAGAATAATCCTTTGTAATATCAAATTACCCTACGACAAGCATGATAGTGGCCGCCCCAATGGCTTTCAATGCTACTCTTTAGATGTGTTGTGCTCTCCTTTGTATTCCCACTCACATGGAAAACAACTGTAGGATGATTTCAATTTCCAGTGCAAATTCAATCATAAGAATTATTTGCATATGATTCATGCTATGCAACTTTCATTGTTCCCTTCCCATCAAGCTATTCATCATTTCTAGATTTATGTTGCCAATTACGTACTTCATTTGATGAGTTTTTATCCATACTAAGTGCATCATTGGCTCCTCATGAGATTGAGGCTCTACATCAACAATGATTCACTTCAAAGATTCTTAATACAAAAATGGCCTAGAGGATGAAGTTTTCAAGTCATATTATGTGTACATTCTTCATGAATGAACTTTGCACTTCTTCTATAATTGATCCTCTACTCAATTCTCCTTATATGCTTCCACATCATTAAGCCATTCAAACAAGGTCAACCCGTAGAAGGATTTTCTTTTCCAATATCCTGCAGCTCTTCAAATAGAAAATTAGGATTAAAATGTTGTGTTTGTATCCAATTTTCACCAATCATTTTAGATAAACAAACCTTTCCCAATGCCATATTACTCAACTTAAGATAATCTCTACATATCACCCAAAACTCCATCATGGTTAAGTTGTATATAGATTTGAAAATGGTATTTGAAACTTGTTAAACTATTATAGTTTCCCTTGTGAAATTATATTCAAACATGGACTCTCACCCCATAATAGTATGACACATGTCAGGTCCCCTTATGGGCCCGACTAAAAAAGAATCAATTTCAAACAAGTTTTAACCTCGAATTGATTTGACACTGATTCTAAATTCTCTTGGCATGAAAAACTAAAATGGGTTGTCATTAGAATTTTCTTTCTAACATGTTTGCATAGTGATCAAAAATGGTCAAGTGACCCATAGAATCACCCTAGAAAACTAATCAAATGACCTCCTGGAGCTATGAAAATGCATAAGCATGCATAAATTTGATCCAAGAACATAGAGCAACAAACGGTTTTGTAAAAGAGATCACGATGTGCAAGATATTCAATGTCGAAGTTGCTCAGATAGACTTTTCTGTAATTGCACTTGTTCAAAACCAATCAAGGCACACCAAGTCAACACTTTGAAAAAATATCAAATCACCCTCTAGGAAGCTGCCATTGAAAACACAAACTCATTTAGGTCTAATTATTATGTGTGAAAGAGGGATTTCCTTCAATCAACATTCTTCATGAGATATTAGGGGCCAAAATTGACAACCTTGAAACATTTCTAGAAATGCAAATGTAAAATCAGAATAAACTGCATTTGGTTTTGATCTCAAAAAATAGTAAATCAGATCATGAGGCTCTGAAACTAGATTGGGGAGCATATGAATATCGGAGGAATGTAGGGAAACAATCCATTTATCTTGAAAATCATCCAGTTGTGAAATATCAGCTCAAACAAGGGGCCACTTCCTAAGATAGAGGATTTGCAAACAACAAAAAAGTCCTAAAACCCTCCAGCTTTGCTTTTCAAAACCTTGTCAAAACTCATCATGGGGAGCTAAAAATTGACATGCATATTTACATGTCACATGATTATTTCTACCAAGGGGTTTTTAATGAAAATCAACTAGCTTCGAATTGTGACCCTCCAAAGTAGGTCACTTAGGCAGATTTTTTAGGGGCACTTCTAAGTGTACAAAGCAAAAAATTTCAACATAGGGAATTCAAATTTACAAAATTTTATAGTGCCACCACCACCCAGGACGACATAGATAACCATATATAAGCCCTAGGATGACCTAATCAACTAAATAACAATACAATAATGATAATATTACTTAATTAGGAGTTAAGATAGCCACATGCCAGCTATTCATAACCTGATGTACTTTAATATTAAGGGTGTATAATTCCCCCCTCTTTAGATAACCATTATCCTCGATGCTAGGAAATTTTAGATTTTTTTGAATGAACTCCTCATCCTCCAATGTGGCATCTTCAATTGGTAAATTCTTCCATTGGATTACATACTCAGTGAGTGTTCTAGTCCTTAGCTTCCTTGTGTGGCTCTAAAGAATACATTTTGGTTCCAATATGATTCTTCCTTCTTCATCAAGCTCTAGTAATATTTTCTAAATAGGGATGTTATTCCCAATTACCTTCTGGGTGCTACCACAATAATGGGTTACACTTTTTGGGACATCCTGATTTTTGCTAAAATCACATATTTTTAGAAAATATAATGATTTAAGCCTTAAAAAGGTTCCATTTTAAGGGTTTTTATTGAAGAGGGCTTGATCAAACCCACTTATATCAGACTCCCTTGGATAGAAAGCCGCTAGTTTTAAACCATACCTATAATGGAGTCTCCTCTACACCTATCAAAATGTTGATTAAAAACCACTTTTGATTTACCTTTTAGGGGATCAAATTAATTAATTTAAAATTATTTTTTTATAAACATGTAGTCCTTATTATAAGCTTCCCAAAAAGTATAATTTTAAATATATTTAATTTTATTATTATATTTATTTTTTATTTCTTGTGAATGTAGGTTTTTCAATGAACATCAAGGTCTTTATTTCACACATATGGAAAAATAGGAAAAGAGAGAAAAAAATTTCTTAAAAATTCATGTACAGTAGCTATTGATGTCCTTATTCCAACAAAATAAGAAAAAGTTAATTCAAATGAATACAAAAAAAAATTATGCAGCTGAAAGTATAATATATCCAAATTATAATTACTCTGAATTAGAAAATTAATTAAAAAATATATATGCAAAAAACAATTATGAAAAAATATGCATCCATTAGATAATGGTGTGAAAACACTATTTTTAAAAAATTAGAATTCTATGCTTTCTATAAAAAAAGTTATGCAGCTGAAAGTAAGCACCAGTTTTTGAAAATGATGTTTAGTAAATAAAATAAGTTAATAAAAACTACATAAAATAATTGATAATTTATCTTTTAATTTAAAAAAAAATATAATTAGATTCTCAACACAAAATATCACAAATTACTAGTTTTTCTCATCTTCAAATTCTTAATGGTTTAGCTTCTATAGGCATACGAAAGTGAAGATTTGGTGAAAAATGTTGATTTCAATGTCAAGTTTGGCCAAAAAGTGTAACCCATTATTGTGGGATCACCCTTCTTCAAATAAGAAACATGAAAAAATAGATTTATCTTTGTTTTTTATGGTAATTCAAACCTGTAGGAAACACTACCTATCTTCTACATGATTTAATATGGGCCATAATATTTTGGAGATAACTTGTTATTCTTTTACTATTTCTTCAATTACATTTTCTTGTAAGGATGTAATCTCAAGAAAACCCAATCCCCAACCTCAAAACTTCTTTCACTACAGTGCTAGTCTTCCTACTACTTCATTTAGTTTTTTTTCACGGATATATTCTCTTTAAGTCCTGAAAGTACTTGTTGTTGATGAATCATGTGGTCCTCCATAGGATGAACTCTTTCTAACACCTTCAATGATGATGTGATGGAAGGAGGATGATATCCATAGAATGCCATAAATGGAGACATTTCTGATTAACTATGGAAGGATGTGTTATACCACCATTCTACTAGTGGTAGTCAATCTACCCATTGAGATTGTTTATCTAAAGTGAAACAATGTAGATATCCTTCCAAACACTTATTAACCACCTTTGTTTGACCATAAAATTGTGGATGGTATGAAGAATTGTGAGCCAATTGAGTACCAAAACACTTCACTAAATATGTCCAATATTTATTGGTAAAGATAGAATCACAATCACTAATAATAACCTTAGGTATACCATGTAGATTTTGAATATTCTCCAAAAATGTTTTTTCCACTATACTTGTTGTAAAAGGATGTGATAATGCAATAAAATGTACATATTTAGTGAGGCGATCCACAACTTCCATGATGACATTATTACCATTAGATCTAGGAAGCCCTGTGATGAAGTCCATGGACACCTCTTCCCAAAATTGGCTAGGAATAACTAAGGGTTGAAAGAGACTAGGTATCTTAATTGTCTCCCCTTTATTTTGTTGACAAACTAAACATTTTGCCAGAAATTTTTGAACATCCCCTTTTATCCCTTCCCAAAAGAATTCTTTCTTGACCTAATGATATGTCTTCCAAAATCTTTAATGACCACCCATCAGAAACTCAAGTAGGTCTGTGAGAACCTTTTGTTTGAGAGATGAATTCTTGCAAAGATACAATTTCTCTTTATACCAAAAAGTATCCCCCTTCCAACAAAATTTATCTAAACTACTAGGGTCATTTTGTAATTATTGAATGAGATTACTAGTAGCCACACCATTTTCCCACTCTTCTTTGGCTTCTTCTACCCAATCTTATTGTAATAATTAAAAGGGACATAATAAAGCTTCATCCTTCACATCATTCCTTGATAGTGCATCTTCCACAACATTTTCCTTCCCTTTCTTATATATAATCTCAAAATCATATCCCAACATCTTAGTAACCCATTTTTGTTGTTCTTCTGGAGATAATCTTTGTTCCAAAAAATCTTTTAGGCTATCATGATCTATCTTAACCTTAAAGTGTCTACCCATTAGATAAGGCCTCCATTGTTTTTGTGAATTAAAAATAACTATCATTTCTTTCTCATAAATAGGTTCGAGTTGATTCTTCCCCTTTAATTGGTGTATCTCAAAAGAAATGGGCCAACCCTCCTACATGATTTCTACACCTATACAATTTCCAGAATCATCACATTCCATGATAAAATCCTTTGTGAGATCAGGAGTGGCAAGTATTGAGTTGTTCATATAGCTTCCTTTAACATTTCAAATGTTGAATTAGCAGATTTGTTCCAAAGAAAAGAATCCTTCTTCAATAAATTTGTGAGGGGTGCTACTATACAACCATTATTATTCAAAAAATTATGATAGTATCCAATCAAACCCAATAAACCCCTCAAATTCTTAATGGTTTTGAGAATATTCCATTCGATGATAGCCTTAATTTTTTTAGGGCCCACCTCTACTCCTTCATGTGAAACTATGTGTCCCAAGTATTCCACCTCCTTAAGACCAAAAGCACACTTGGATGGCTTAGCATAGAGTTGATGCTCTTTGAGAAATTTTAATACTTGATCTACATGTTGCAAGTGTTCTTCCCATGTCTTGCTATAAATTAACATATCACCAAAAAACACTAATACAAACTTCCTCAAGAAGTTTTTAAAGATAAAATTTATCAAACTTTGAAATGTAGATGGAGCATTAGTAAGAACAAATGGCATCACCAAAAACTCATAATGACTCTCATGAGTCCTAAATGTTATCTTTCAAATATCTTCTTCCTTAATTCGAATTTGTTGATAATCGGATCTAAGATCTAACTTTGTAAAATACATAGCTCCATTTATTTCATCTAGAAAGTCATCAATGACTAGAATAGGAAACTTATCTTTTATGGTGTACATGTTGACCACTCTATAGTTTGGACACATGCACCAAGTATCATCCTTATTCTACACCATGACCACCGATGAGGAGTAAGCACTTTGGCTATGTCTAATAATTCCTACCTCTAACATCTCTTCAACAATATTTTTTATCACTTTTCTTTATATGTGGGTATTGGTAATGCTTGATGTTTAGGGGTCAGCTCCCTAGAACTAGTTGTAAGGAATGATCATGATCCCTCTTAGGATGAAGTTCTCTAGGTATATCTCCAAAAACCACTGAGTGATACTCAATTATTGTTTGTAAATCTGGATGGGTAGGAGCATTAGATTGAGATACTTCTAATGAACATAACTGGGACACAAATCCATCAACCCCTTTCTTTAAGTAATTTCTACATTTGATGAGAGCTAACTATTTGTGGGGACTTTTACTTCAACCCTCTTAGCTCTATTTTCTTTCCTTCTAATTGGAACCTCATAAATAATTCTTAGAAGTTCATCTCAATTGTTCCCAAGGTAGTAATCCATTGTACTCCCAAAATAATATCTTTTACACCCATGTAGATAACATACATTGGGATATCAAGGTGATAATATCCCATAGATAATTTAATGCTATGACACTTTCCAGAACAACTAATGGTACCACCATCTACAAACAATACTTGAAATTATGAAGCTAGATATATAAAACAATTTAGACAAGTAGCCAATTTTGTGTTGATGAAATTATGAGTACTAGTTGAGTCGGTCAACATGATTACTTTTTGCTTCTTTAAGAATCAACTACCTTGAGAGTTTGAGGGCACTAAACCCAGAGAGTGCATGACAAGAGATGATTGCTTGGAAATCATGTGATTCATCAGCTAGATCCCTATCACCCTCTAATATTGTTTCCTCCTCCTCTTTCTCACTTGGTCCTTCAATATAAAATAGTTTATTTTCATTACATCTATGCCCTTGACTATATTTGTTGTCACAATTGAAACATAACCCTTTTTCTCTTTTCTCCTCAATTTTTTGTGGAGTCAACCTAGTAGGTTGTGGTAGTGAATGTGTAGGAGATATCCTTTTTCTAAAATTTATATTCCCTTGTCTCTTACTATCTATAAACTTCTCCTCAACTTGTCTTGTGATTACTATTTCTTTCGATAAGGATTGTGGTTGGAACAACCATACTTCATATTTTATGTGATCCTTTAAATTGCCTAGAAATACAGGTCCTCAATATTTTATTTTTCTACATTCTCTACTTTTAGAGGAAGGGTTTGAAATTGTTGAATATAATCCTTGACCATCCCCATTTGCTTTAATTTGGTGAGTTGGAAGAAGTAGCTATCCATGAAGCTATCTTGATAATGAGTAGTGAGATACTCTTAAAAAATTGACCATGTGGCCACACATCCCATTTTTCCCTTCTCATCACATAACCAGTGATACCAAATAAATTGATCTAGTTCTAGGTATAATTACACCATATCCACCTTTTGTTGGCTAGGAACATGATGAATATCAAAGAATTACTTGATTTGGCATAGCCAATTGGTTGGATCCTTTCCATCAAACTTTCTCATATCCAACTTAGGTATGAATTTCCTTGGAATATGATTATTAAATGAAGGATCCTTCTTGAAACCCAAGTCAATTCCAAGGAATTCATGTTTGACAAAAGTATTATCTTCCACCTTATGAGGTGAATCTTCACCCTTACACCACATACCTTGAATAAATTATTTTAATTCACCTATTTCTTCCATAATCTTCTTCTCTAATGATGAAATATCACCCTTAAATTTTTGTATTTCATCTGTAGGGTTAAGATACTCATTCTATACTCCCTCATTCTCTAAAGATTTCCCTAGTGTGTTAGCATTCTTTTTGCCTCTTTAGCAAACCATATCATGATGGTAGAAAATAATATTATAATAAATCACACAAATGAAACTTCAATTCTATAAAAAAATTATTGTAACTTACTGGGGTCAAGATACCACATAGCTAGAAAAAACTCCAATAAATTAGCAGATTTGCATCCTTGAGAGTGAATTTATTAAAAACCCTAATTTTTCAAAAATTCACTTATATTTGCTTCAATTTCTCAAAATTTTAGATGGTAGTCTCCTCTGTAATTTATTTAAAATCCTAATAAATTTTAGGCTCTAATTTGGCAGGATGTTAGAGATATGTAGCTTCTAAAAAATTTGTGTAGAAACACTAATTCTGCAATAATTTGCTCAATTCTGCTCCAATTCCTTTAAAATCTGGAGTGTAGCTTCTTTAATATGGTCTTAAAAAATGCTTTAAAAATTTAAAAAAAATCTCAAAAAATTGAAAGATATGTGCCTTCCAAAATGACCTCCATGTTGAATAAACTAGATATTGAGAGGGGAGGTCAATTAGTATTGACACGAATGTATTGAACAAACACCATTATTTCTTTATACCATAGAATAGATAAGAGCAATGACAAAACATGAAATTCCACAACACAAGAATACCAGATTTTACATGGAAAACCCAATGAGGGAAAAACCACGGTGAGGATTAGCTCACAATATATATAGTTATATTAATACTAGTTATAATGAGGCTCATTTCCAGATACAAAAATCTCACTACTTACAAGGACTTACTGTCTAAACATGGAGGCTCACTACCTACAAAATTTGTGTAAACAAAATTTTGGCTAACCGCCAAAGTTGAACTGATGAAGTTACACCTCAAGTGCAGATTTAGTTCCTTTGATGCTCAAAGTATTCGCTCACATGAAAACATCTATTCACACACTTCGCTCATACACATATACATATATACTTCTTCTTCTCTTTGCATTCACATTCACACACACTCTCTTCTTCTAACCATCTTGTATATATACCTAATATATCTACATGTATTAATTAGGTCGGCCTAATCGAATGCAATTCATATGATAACTTGCTAGCCTCATATCAAAAGTAATTCACCCGTGTCATGCAACATCATGTCGGTTGGGACCAAAGCTAGGTCTCTCATACAATCTGCAACCCCTTATAGACTGAATATTAGGTCAGCCATAATTAATCTAATTCACAAAAAAAAATGCCAAAACATCACCCAAACATATGAACATATGAGAGAACATACATATATGCTTCCAACCATTATACTCCTTTTCCCAAAAAACTTAGATCATACTGATTATTGGAGAGAATATGTGGATCGAAATACTAGAGATATCGAATCAAATACAGGATGAAATAAGCACTATATGCACATCGATACAGGGTATCAAACCAACATGGTGACATAAATGACAATATTATAAGACATACTTCCAACAATCTCCCCTTTTTTCATTCATGGCAACATGTGCAAAAATTCCAATTCCAAAATTCCCTTCAATCTCCCCATAAATTCTCCCCCTTTGGCATTAATGGAAAAGGGTGCCAGAAATATGTAAACATGGTGACATCTAAAGAATCTTAATTCTTTCAAAAACTTCAAAACTTTCAGGCATTCAATTTCTCAAGCTAAAATGAAACTTTTTACTTGAAATACCTTTTTGTACCTTTCTTTGATAACAAGATGTAATTTCTTCCATTCAAGTACTGCAGAATCCATTCTTGTACACATACTTTCTATTGGAATCTGCCTCAACTTTCTGGTCGACCCATTTGAAGACTTAGGCATTTTCTCTTTGTTTCGGGCCTTTACCGCCATAGCGCAGGCCACCCTGTTTGGCTGTTGGGTGGTGTTACCAACTTACCATGGTGGTCTTGTTCTAAACTGGCGGTGGCACGGTGAAGTGGCGGCGGTTTGGTTGACAGTTACCTCCTTACTACGGAGGTGGCTCGATGGTGGTGAGGTAGTGTGGTGAGTGGCGGGCTGATAGAGTGTTGGCTTACCACTTTACCACTGGGTGGTCCATTCGGTGGCGAGGTAATACGATGAGCGGTGTAGTGGTGGCAGCCTAGTAGAAGAGGTTTACTGCCTTATCGTTAGCAGTGGGTCCACTCACCGCGGTGATCACGGTGAGACTACTTATGGTTCGTCTGGTGGCTACTACCCTACCACGGGGTGGCCTATCGGCCCCCATGGTAGCGTGGTATAATCACTAATGGTTGTACTCAACGGTCACTGCCTTACGATGCATCTTCACTAATCGGGCAGTGGTAGCACGGTGCAAGCAAGGGGTGATAGTTACCTCCTTACCATAGAGGTTTGGTATTCTGGGTGTGGTAGCACAGTGAAGCTGTGACGGTCCGTGGTGGTGCCTACTACCTTACTGTGAAGGCTTGTTCCTTAAGCCACGGCAATGCAGTTTGACCACTGGTCGTCTGCGATACGGTTATCGCCATACCGCGATGGGCAATTCCAAGCCCAGTGGTAGTGTGGTTGAAGATCGAGGTTTGTGTAGGCAATTACTGCCATACCGTGAGGTGTGCCAGACTAGGCAGCAGTAGCATGGTGAAGGTGTGATGGAGCTCGCTGGTGTCTAGATCCGAGCTCACCACTTTACCACGACTGGATGACTTGGACTTGGCAGTAACACGGTAGGAGCTCAGATGAGCTCGGGGCATAGTTTGACTGAGTTGGACTCGGTGTCAGAGTGACAGGCAATTGACATGATGACATGTGGCAGGTTGCCAGTGTTGGATTGGCCGAAGACCGAAATAGTCAAAAGCAGTTATTGCAGGCCGATTTCCAGCTAGAATTGAAACCCGATTATGGAATGGCTTGAATGCATAGGTGGCTCAATGCAATTGGGTGCAAATCAGTTGCTTGTTCGAAGAGTCAGAGCAGCATGGATTTAGGCCTACGTTCGGTGGGGACATTGATGGTGATGTATGACTTAAATAAGTCAAATACATTGGACGTGAAGGGATAGTCGTTGATAGCAAGACGGAGAGACGTGAAGTGTGTTCAAGTAGTATGCTAAGGCATTGTAACGTTGAACACTCTACCTCTCGGTTCTATAACAATGTGAACCTGTTGTGAGACCTTGGGGCTGTGCTAGCCGAGAGGCTGGCTAAGATAGTTATTTTTGAGTAGCTGAAGGGAATCTACATAGTATGTCTTGAGTACATTGTAACTATGTGAGATTTTGGTTTGTGTAGCCTGTATTCATTCTTGAGATAGACAAGATGTATTATCCTAAAGAGAATAGCTCTGCATTTGTATTGTAACTAGTTTTTTGTTACTGAATAATACAGGTGAGCCAAATGTTTTGGAGGTAGGGTTTTTACCTGAAAAGGTTTTCCCCATGTATATGTGTGTCCATATGTTTTTTCTTTCATGTTGTTTGATTCATGTTCTTGAATCTATGCTTGTGTTGAATCTGGTATTTTTTAAGTATTTACTACTCTCAAAGGATCAATGGGGGTTTCATTGTGCCTGCTTCCTCTTTATGGCACAGGTGTTTTGTGTCTTTGTTGTGATTTTGAATTGAAATCACTAAGGCACTACTATCTTAGATGCTAATCTTGATGACAGAACCATATCCATATCCCCAACAAGTGCTATCAGAGCTGGTTGAAGGAGGTTGAGGCTTGATGATACCAACCATTGGTATCAAAGTCTTCTCCTGTGCTGATTTCTTAGCTTGGCAAGCTTGAGGAAATCGGGAGAAATCGGTTAGTGATTGATCCTTTGATGAGTGGAAGTTTTTGATTCTTTGTTTCAACACACAGTTTGAAAGATTGTAGAGATGAGTGGAGTTGGTCATGTTGTGGCAACATGGTCTAAGGCTCCTGGCTCGCAGCAAAGTTCCTGATGCAAAGGGTGTGAGATATGTTTATGGTTGAGTTGCAGGGAAGTGTGGTGTTCATACTCGGTGTCTGTGTGAGAGGCTACCTGGTTGTATGGGCTTGCTTGTGTTGTTGTTTCAGCCATGGAAATGGTGTGCTTTTGCTGGGTGTTCTAACTTAGCACTGAAGGCATTTACTCTGCTACTCTGATTGCATGGAGGCTATGAAGTGACCTTGGTGGTCTGCAACTTCTGGATAGCCTGGCTCTCCCGTTTGCTAGTGCATGAATGATGGCATTGGAACTGGTCTGAAATGGACCTATTGTTCATGTGTGCTTGTTTCTTGCACTTGCATGGTTCAGATCCATGTCTTTGGCTCTGGAGTTTTTGTGTAGATTTTCCTAAAAATTCTATGACGCATGTTCATGTTGTTTTTCATTGTTCTGGTTAACTGTGAACATTGTGTGTAGACTCCTAAGTCATTTAGATGAGCAATGAAGATGGAGATGCATGGGTGTTTTATAAACATTGTGGTTTTGTAGGTTTTACATGGTCAAGAGAAAACTTGCATTGTGTGGAGTTGTTGTCTACTATTTTTCCAGTTCCTGGATTTTGGGGTGTGACTGGATGAGATAGCTGCAGTTCGACTGGTTTTGAGGAGGGTGTCTTCTCTACATAAGTATGTTGATATGTGTTCTTTCATTCAACATTTCTTATGGTGGTGCTTGTGGGCTTCCTAGACTATGGTGCTTGTGTTGTGGACATATTTGGCAAGTCAGATCTATTGTTGATTTGGTGTTTGAGTCATGGTGGTCTACATGGCTATTCTTTTTGAGATCTTAGTTTTTCAATTTTCCAGTGTGATAATAGATTTGCAGGGTTGTCATTTGAGGTGGATCTCCGAGTTGTGTGGTTGATAGATTAGCTACCTATTGGCTATTGTGAGACAACTCAGGAGTGGACTGTCTATATCCACGTGATCTCTTCTATGTTGCTGTAGATCTATTAGCTGACCATGTCTATGTTCACTTGTGCATTGGCGTAGCTATTTTGAGATGAGAGGATGGATGGTGTTGGAGTACCTGAATAGTCAGTGATTTAAACCTATAGCAGGTGGGTCACATTGTCATGAAGATCTTGTTACACTGGTTAGTGTAAGCTTTTGATAGTGATTGTGTGGTCAGTCATGGTGCTTGGAAAGCTTAGTGTCATGTTGTAGTGGGAGCTTTAGCATTGACTGGTGTCCTTCTTTGGTGTTGTAGTTGTTGTGTTCTTTTGCATATGCATGTTCATTACTTGAAGGTGTGCAACATCTTGGGGTCATGAAAGACATTGTTAGTTTTGGTTGAGTTTCTGGTGGTGCTTGACAAAACATGGTGTCATGCTAAGTTCTTGTCCAGCTAGTTTGGAGCTTTGACAGTGGTCTGGGGTTTCTCTATGTTTTGAGTGCATTGGTCATATGTTGGTGGACTTCATGGTTGCTGTAGTATTGCAGATTGGAGTCAGCATGAGATGACAGGTTGCTGATACTCATGGATGTATGGAGAATAAGGTGAGGCTGGAATTCTTATGAGAATATTGTTGTTACAGCTGAAAGTCCGAGAATCCTACACCTTGGTTGAATGTGAATTCAATAGAGACCTTGAAGGAGAATGCTCTTGGGTAAGTCATGGTGACTTGTATATCTTGAAGGAGCATGTTTTATTTTCTCCTTGGTCTACTTGGTCGTGTTTCTGTGAAAGGTATTTTCCCATTATACTTTTCAGGTGTGTTATTCTTTATCTTTCATTCATATGAATCTTGAGTTGTTGTTTTAAGATTTTGAAGGATTCATAATGGAAGATGGATAGCATTGTGTATCTCCTTGTGCTTTTGAGGACTGACAAGAGATGGTGTATGGGTTAGTCTGATCTTCTTGATGCTTACATCCATGGTGTTGTTGGGTGTTGTTAAGGCTTTCCCTTTGGGATGAGAAGAAGATCACTCTTGTCATAGCTGGCATTTAGAAGGTTTTGTAGAAGGGCATGTTTTGATTTGTTGTTTCTCTCTAATCTGGTCTTGTCCTTCCTATTTGTTTCATATGACTTTAGATGTTTGTGGAGATGTGATGGTCACTATTTTCTATGGTCATGTGTTTGTCACTCAGGTGATGACATGAGGGTTTTTCCTTCTTCAGTCAGATATGGAACATTGGAAGAACAATGGATGATTGATGATAGAAATTTTTCTTGCAGTAGGAGGTTGTAGGTTGTGCAGACTAGAGTGGGTGTCCCTTGGAACTACATTTTTACTTTCTTCTATATGTAAGGGCTGGTGGACTTGGTATGTCTAGATCATTTGTGATGGTGCTTCAATTTCACTCATCTGGATATTGCCCTTATAGTGGGAGTACCTGGACATGTTTGGTCTACAATTGGTTGACACAAGGTGCTTATTTGCTGCTAAGATGGGTGGTTTATGATGGCATGAGTTTGCTACTAGTTTTCATACCTTTGAGGTATGGGTGGTTGTACGGATTAGCACAAGTTGTGGGTGCTATGTTCAGCCACGTGGGTTTGGCCAGCTGGATGAGGACAGTTGGGTCATTGGTTGTTGTTCTGGCTGATTGGTGTTCTTGTTCTACAGAATTGTGGTCTATGTCCTATTTCCTGAGCTTGCGTTGGTGCCTTGAGTTTGTTGCTATGTTGTCTTTGCCGGCTAAAGGTTCATTTTCTTTCATTCCTGAGATTGGTGCATTTACTCCTTGTCTTGTTCCTTTTCCTGTGTTGGATGTTTGGAGCAGTTGCCTCAGATGGTGGACATTTTGAATGTCGATTATAGTGGTCTTGGTTGGAGCATGAGAGCATGTTTTGGTCCTTGTTCGAGTTCTTGCAGGATGCTTGAAAGTCTTCGACAAGTGGGAGATTGTTGGAATCTACCTCAACTTTCTAGTCGACCCATTTGAAGACTTAGGCATTTTCTCTTTCTTTCAAGCCTTTACCACCATACCACGGGCCACCTTGTTTGGCTATTGGGTGGTGTTACCACCTTACCCCGGCAGTCTTGTTCTAGACTAGTGTTTGTGCAGTGAAGTGGTGGAAGCTTGGTTGATAGTTACTTCTTTACCACAGAGGTGGCTCGATGGTGGCGAGGTAGTACGGTGAGCGATGACCTGATAGAGCATTGGCTTACTGCCTTACTATTGGGTGGTCCATTCGGTGGTGAGGTAATGCGGTGAGCGACGTAGTTGTGGTGGGTTGGAAAAAGAGTTTTATCACCTTACCATAGGTGGTGGGTCCACTCACCACGGTGATCACGGTGAGACCACCTACCATTTGTCTGGTGGTTACCGCCCTACCTCGGGGTAGCCTGTCGGCACCCACGGTAGTGTAGTTTAATCGCTAATGATTGTGCTCGACGGTCACTACCTTACTATGGGTCTTCACTAACCGGGCAGTGGTAGCGCAGTGTAAGCAAGGGGCGAGTTCGGTGATAGTTGCCTCCTTACCACAAAGGTCTGGCAGTCTGGGTGTGGTAGCATGGTGAAGTTGTGATGGTCTGTGGTGGTTCCTATGACCTTACCGTGAAGGCTTGTTCCTTAAGCCGCAGTGATGCGGTTTGACCACTGGTAGTCTGCGATACGATTACTAGCATACCACGATGGGAAATTCCAAGCCCAGTGGTAGTGCAGTTGGAGACCAAGGTTTGTGCATGCAATTACCACCATATTGTGAGGTGGGTTAGACCGGGCAGCGGTAGCACGGGGAAGGTGTGATAGAGTTCGGTGGTGTCGAGAGGTGAGCACGGATAAGCTCACCGCTTTACTACAGTTGGGTGACTTGGATTCGGTGGTAATGCGGTAGGAGCTCGGATGAGCTCAAGGCATAGTTTGACTAAGTTGGACTTGGTGTCAGAGTGACAAGTGATTGATAGGATGAAATGTGGTAGGTTGGTAGCGTTTGATTGGATGAAAACTGGAACAATCATAGGTAATTATTGCAGGCTGATTTCTAGCTAGAATTGAAACCCGATTAAGGCATGGTTTGAATGCCTGGGTGACTCGATGCAATTGGGTGCAGATCAGTTGCTTGCTTGAATGGCCAGAGCAACATGGATTTAGGCCTGCGTTCGGTGGGGACATTGATGGTGATATATGGCATAAAGAAGTCAAATAAATTGGACATGAAGGGATAGCCATTGATAGTGAGAGGGAGAGGCATGAAGTGTGTTTGAGCAGTATGTTAAGGCATTGTAACAACGAACACCCTAACTCTCAGTTCTGTAACAATGTGAGCCTGTTGTGAGATCTTGGGGCTATGCTAGCCAAGAGGCTGGCTGAGAGAGTTATTTTTGAGGAGCTGAAGGGAAACTACATAGTATGTCTTGAGGACATTGTAACTGTGTCAGATTTTGGTTTGTGTAGCTTGTATTCATTCTCGAGATGGACAAGATGTATTATCCTGAAGAGCATAGCTCTGTGTTTGTATTGTAACTGATTTTTTGTTACTGAATAATATAGGTGAGCTGAATGTTTTGGAGGTGGGGTTTTTTACCTGAAAAGGTTTTCCCCATATATATCTGTGTGTCCATATGTTTTATATTTCATGTTGTTTGATTCATGTTCTTGAATCTGTTCTTGTGTTGAATCTGGTATTTGTTAAGCATTTACTTCTCTCAGAGGATCAATGGGGATTTCACTGTGCCTGCTTTCACTTTATGGCACAGGTGTTTTGTGTCTTTGTTGTGATTTTGAATTGAAATCACTAAGGCACTGCTATCTTAGATGCTAATCTTGATGATAGAACCATATCCATATCCCCAACACTTTCCAATACAACCAACAGTGTAAAATACAATGACCAATCTGTGGAAAAACATTGTTTTTCATAGTCTTTTGCATCAGAGAGTATTCTAAAAAGATGTTCTAACTGGACCTCAATAATCTCCTTAAGAATCCATAAGGTCTTCACTACATCATACCTTTTTCTTTGCACAATGATCATTTCATCTTGAAATTCACCAGCTCTCAGCCTTTGCTTTCCTTCTTTGTCTTCAAAAATATCAAACTTCTTTCCAATGTTGTTCACTTTGGATTCAATTGCTTCAATTCTACTTTTTAAATTATCAACTACAACAAGCCACCGAAGACAATACTTGTATATTTCTGGCATTTATTTTATGCACTTCTTCATCTCCAAGAATAGTTCACATAACCTCTACTTTTCCTTACAACATCTCTTTTCAACTAGAGCTTCCAACTTGTCTCCTTCCGGACCTTCAAGCAACATTCTCTCTTAAACTATTTCAACTAAATTTTCAAGTAAGGAATCAAAAATTAGAGATACATCAATACCTTTATGAACTAGATATTCAACTAAGGCATCACCAATTTTAAGTTTGTCAACAAGAGAGGCCTTAATCCATACATAACCATTCTTCTTCATTTTCCCTTTTATCAACATAGAATAGATGTCTTCTAGATTGAAAGATTATGATCCAGCCAGAGATTCATCTTCTTCTTCCTTTTCTTCAGGAATAACAATGATATCTTTGGAGAAAAATTTTCTTTTCTTTGATTCCAAAGGGGAATCATAGTAACCACTTCCAATTCTCTTGTTCCAAAGGAAGAACCTTCCTCAAATCACTTAACATAGTTTCACCAGAGCTCATTACATTCTGCAAGGATAATAAAATTGTTTTACATGCACTTGCTTTATCCTCTAGACTTTCTAGGTGTCTACATATTTGTCTTGCCGTGGGAATCTCAGATTCCCACTCAACATCTTTCTTTCCTAGTAGAAATTTCAGAAAATAAAGTACCAAACATGTAAGCAAGGACCCAAAATGGAATGGTTGTCCTTCTCCTAGTGACATTCATATGTTCTCGATGATATTTTCAAGAATTATCTTACACAGATCAAATTTTATGTTCTCTTTTACCATTTTATGCGCCAAATACACTGCAATGGCCAAAGTAGAGCTTTCATGATTTCTGAAAAAAAATTTATAAGAAATGTCATATGCAACATACCTAACCAAGGAATTGACAATAGTATCGATCAACATTGCTTGGGGATCTTTTTCAACTCCTGGTATTTCCTCTACTTTCTTGTATTTTATAGTCTTTTGTCTAGGAATTTCTCCAATGTTGCACAACCTAGTAACCGTTTTGATTGCTTCCTTCGAAATGGGATAGGATTTATCCAATACAATGTTGCCATCCTTGAATTTTCTCAAAAGGAACAAGATAAATTCTTTATCAGCAAACCAAGGGAATTCTCCCCATAAATCCAAACCTAGGGTTTGTAAGTTCTGCAATTTGCCCGGTTCCAACCCTAATTCCATCTTCTTTATTTTTTGATGAGGGAATGTGTATGATCATGATGGGCCAAAAAGTGGCGATATGAAAAAAGTAGCATTTTGCATTTTCCAAAAAATGCAAAAATCTCGAGTTAACTTTTTTTGGGTGGGCTATCAGTACATTGCTCCATAGCAATGCCTAAGCCAAAGTAAACCAAATTAGATATCCGATTTGGGTCGAGTAATATAAAAGCAAAAAGGTCATGTTAAAAGTCATTTTAAACCTTTCAAGGCTACAACGACTGTAATAGCAACATGAGGGAAAATCCGATGTCGGATTTAAACTGATATCTGATTTTTAAGATAGGTTTTTGGTTTTTTTTTTTGTTTTAATCAATTTTTGTATTAGTTTTCTATAATTTTAACTAGTTTTTTATGAACTTTTATTAAAAACTAGGGTTTTTTACAATAATTTCATTTATATTGTGTAATTTCAATTAGATTAATTAGCTTTGAATTTCAATTAGGTATTATGGCTAAGAATCAAAACCCACAAATGCCAAACCCTCCACCACCTCAGCACCCATCAATTGAAGAGTTAATTGGTGAAAAATTAGAGCAATTGAGGGGCATTTGTGATGTTTATAAGACAATTCCTCAATTAAGGAGGATGACAAAAACATTGAAAGAAATAATTAAAAATATAGAAACCCTCTCCACCCAACATAATGCCTTTCTTTCCTAGCGAGAAACCATGAGGGAATATTACTCCTATGGATTGTCTTGTGAAGAGGTGAAAGATCTCAAAATAAAAAAATCCCAAATAGCCTTTATTTGTTAACCCCTGCACTGGCCTTCTAGTTAATGCTAATAAACCAAAAATTTCTATAAAATGGTGCATGAATAAGGACATTGTAGATAACTTTTAGGATTGTTGGTGCATAGTTTTTGATAAACCACCCAACAACAATAGTGATGTACCATTTTACTTTATTAAAAAATTGTGCGTTGATTTTGTGTTAGGGAATCATGTCAATTACTTTGAAATTAAACCCTTCTAGGGCATAGGTGGAGGTATGCCCTAGGATAGACTAGGGGCAGTTAGAGTAGTCCAAGGCCCATATGTTCCCCCTCCTCCCGTTCCTTAGCCACCTCTAGTACATCATCCAAATATTATAGAGGATGCAGCCACACAGACGATTCAGGCTATTCACTATTTCAGTGATCTTTTGGTTTCCCATACTACTATAGTAGCTTAGCCACATGCCGATGATGTTGGCAATGGATTGAGTGTTTTTGCATCATCTTCCTTGGGTCCACATATGTGGGTGCCACTTACTTGCACTATGTGCCACTAGATATGCTTGGGTCCTCTTGTACAACCCACTAATCATCCCTTGGACACATCTAATTATGACCTCTATGATGTGGACATTATACGAATTCAAATGCAAGAGATTGGAGCACACCCTTCAGAATCCTCTCTTGCTAGAGAGGGGGATGTTGGAATAGTTCTAAGTTGTAAATTCATAACTTGCATTTGTTTTTTAATGAATATTAATAAGATATAGTATCAAGTACTAATACTTATTTACATGGTCTATTTAACAGTTGATGTCTGAGGAGGAGCTTACATAGGATACTAATAGCACCCTTGGGGCCATTTCATTTGGACTTGACATGTATGCGGTATATATTTTTGCATTCACTCATTTACATTTTTTATTATATACTTTCTTGTCATTTGAAATTTCATTAATGAAATTATATATTAACTTAGATGTTTATCTTATTTTCCTCTTGTAGGAAACACCTAGAGTGAGCGAGGTGCAATGTTGTCTAGAATTTGGAGGTGCAATGGTAGATAAGGTAAAGGTAATTGAACTCAAATTTGATTGAATTAAGTTTTTTAAGATCTTATAGTGATTATACATACATCGACATAGATTTGTAGTTTCATATACTTTTCATTTTTATGTATAGATGGTTATGAGCTACACATCCTTGTTGACAAGTGTCACAATGCCTGAAGGAGTAGGTGTTGGAACACTTGAAGGAGTAGGTGTTGAAACAACTCAAGGAGGAGGTGTTGAAACACCTAAAGGAGATAAATAAAAAGAGATACCTAAAGAGGTATGTGTTTTTTTTTGGTAAATATGTTCCTATTGCTGACAATTGTATGCTAGCTTGTATCAATTTTATGTTTTTGTTCACATATATAGATTGGCATTACAAAATTTGATATGATTGGTTCTTTGAGAGGGGAATATTCTAGGACTCTTGGTGATTTGAAGAGATGTATATATGAGTTAATCAAGATTTCAATTTTAGAGTTCAATTATAATTCAATGTATATTGATTTTGATGTTAATTATTCAATTTTAAATTATATAATATAACTAATCTCAATTGTGGTTTGAATTTTTCTTGTGTAGTTTCCTTCAGAGCCAAAGAGTGCTTCAAAGAGGCTCCATTTTGATGATCCACCAGTAGTTTAGGATGAGATAGACATTTTGGCATGTATATTTTGAATAGATATTGAGATGCTCCATTTTGATGAACCACTAGTAATTTAGGATGAGATAGAAATTTTGGCATGTATATTTTGAATAGATATCGAGATGGAATATGCCACATTTTGTAAAACTTTGTTTGAGTTGGCATTGATGCCATTTTTGTATATGGACATACACTTGATTTTTGGATAATTTGATATATAGAAGTTGAGAATCAAAATAATTTGTTCCTCATGTGCATGTTTAAACTATTCAAATATTTAATATTAAGAAATGGTTAAATATCAATGTACAATAGCATAAACAATAATGGTTATATTATATAGTTCACAATAAAAATAATGAATAATGGTTAAATTATATCATATATTGCTTATTTGTATTATGGTTATATTATATATTTTAAACAAATTTGAAGATAAGAACAATGGTAAACTTTAACATTTTAAATTTAAAGTTTAAATACACAAATGGCATTGTCTCACACTACATATTTCGTATTAGATTATCATTACATATTGAAATTCAAAAAATAACATAGTTTTATGTTGATAAACATGCCAAAGTGATGCAGAGCAAGGTGGAAAACTCTCAACAAACCCAATTTGATCAGGTTCAATCAACATTTCTTCCCTTACAATTTCATTTCATCAACTTTTCACAATTTCATGCTAGGTTCCTTGTAGCACTCCAAAAGTGATTCAGGGATATCTTTTAGAGAAGTTCATCTCTCCACAAGACCAAAACCTTTTTAGATACCCATTATTGTCTTCTTAAACATATCTCAAAGGGGAAATAGGTTGTTTCAAATCAAATCCCTTAACTAGATTCTTCTAAGATGTTCCAATAGGCCAATTAGGCCACATTTACAAAGAAACTACCCTTTAATCTTCCTTCCAGACACAAAACACCATTGGAAAGTCATGACCAAGGTACATAAGCACTAAATCAACAATCATCTTCCAAAGAAACTGGTGTAGGGGCACCTAAGTCAAAGACATGAATTTTGGAGTTTTGTGTCAAGTTTTTGAATTTCGAGTCTTTTTTATGTAATAAGCCCATAATTGAGGCCATTCATGATGTTTTAGGGTCATTAGGGATTCATTTGTGTCATTTTCTGAGTTACAACAAGGAAGTTGCAAAATATTGCAAATTATGAAAAGTTGTCACTAAGAATGCCAAAAGGTTGTAAAGAGGAAGCCCAACAGTCATTTGGGTTTCAAAAGTAGTTGGAACTGTTGAATTTGGTGGAAAAACCTTTAAATAGGCTTGTGATCTCAAAGGGATGGTTGGATAAGTTCATTGAGAAGAAGCAATAAAATTTCATTGTTTCCTTGCAATTTTCTGAGTTTTTCTAGAATTTCTGAACTTTCTTTGTGTTGTACGGTTTTGTACAGGGTAATCTTACACTCCAATGGATTGAATTTGGTGGGAAGAAAGTTTGACCTCACCACAAACTTGGTTTGAAGAATTTTCATTTATTTTTGTGCATTTGAGAGGCAATTTACTAAGGGTTAGTTTGTATACCATGTTTAAGGGTTTTGAGTGCATCTAAAATGGCATATTAAGCTTTCCACCTGCTGTATGCATCTGTAACTCAGTGGATAGGCTCAATTAGGGTTAATAAACATTTTTTAATAGTTTCAAGTGCAGGGGAGGTCAGGATCATGATTTTGATGGTGCCCTAGATGGCATTTTGGGTATTTTTGCATGAAAAGGAGAGGTTAGAGGGGGTAAATGTGAGAAATATTTGAGGGCAGTCACTTTTTATGTCCTTTTAAGTTTATGCAAGATGTTTTGAAGGTGTTAGATGCACTAGTATGGTATGGTGAGTTCTACAAGTAGTTTTTTCAATAAATCCTTGCCTAAATTGAGCAATTTGAGGGTTTTATGGAATAGGGTCTTAGAGGGTGAGATCTTGAAGATAAGTTGGAAAATTTGTGGTTTTGTCAACTGGTGAGTGTTTCCCCATTTATTTTTGGGGTTTTTGAAGTGATTCAAGGGTGGTTGCTTTGGAAATTAGGCCTATTTGGCTAGGTTGAGCAACGTAGTTTGAATGATTTGTGGAAGTTGTTCCGAAGGAGTCATATGTGGGGTTGATGTATACTGTAGAAGGCTTTAATGGGTGCCTAGAATGATGGTCACTTGTAGATATTGTTAAGGAAAACTAAGAGTTAATTTGGGAAAATTGGGTCTGCAGACCTATAAGGGTGTCTCGGTGAGAAAGGAAAAATAAGCCAAGATTGAGTTTGTAAGTAGGAAGGTGATTTGTAACCTTTTGAGTTGATAAAGTGAGGGGTTTTTCAACCTAGGTTGCTATCAGAAACACACACCAACAGTCCAAAACTCAAAACCCTCACTTTTGACAAGTTTCAAGGGGTGTTTATTGAAAACCTCACCTCCAGACCTTTCCTCGTTGTTTCAATGCCTCCAACACCTTCAAATATGTATGCCCTTACCTAATAACTCTTACAAAGTGCTTCCCTAATGTAAGCAAGGGGGCTCCCAACTACACCAATAGATTAAGACCTTTCACATGGATTTTGATGCAAGAGCATCTAGTGGTGTAAGGGAAATCCTACATCACCCAAATATATTTACTTTCATTTAGCTTTTTGTAGATGTTGTTCCATTTCTGGATACCCTTTTCGTCAAAGAAGAGTTTCCAACTTTCAAAACTGTATCTGCTTTTTCTGCCCAACTACTATTTTTAGCAAGTATGAATTTGAAGGTGTGAGAGGACAAAAATTTAAGGGAAGCTTAAGGACAGAAAGATAATCACTTTGGTGAAAGAATTAGATCAAGATCATTCCTGGTTCAAAAGTTATTCAAGTTTCAAAATCTGCTTTTTGCCTTATAAAATTTTCGGAGCTAATTTTGAGGTACTCAGAGGCTCCGGATGGGCCCAAAAATTGGTGGAAAACAAAAGTGGTTAGCCTTTAGGCCCCCACTTTTTGGCACTTCATTTTTGCAAGAGCTTTCTGAAAAGGTATTATGATTGAAAATTCGACGGTTAGATCTTGAATTAGGGCTTCCGGAAGTTGGTGCATAATTTGAATGTCGTTTTGGCTCCAAACGGTGAAACGAGCTATTTATGGGCTAGTTTATGTTTCTTTTGGGGAGTTTTTGGGGAAAGAAGATCGCATACTGCGAAAAGGGGAATTTTTGTAGTTTCTTTTTGTAATCTACAAGTAATGCAAAACACGGGGATTTAAGATCATCTGCATGTAAGAAGTTCATCATTCTGAATATAATAAGATTCTCTTATTTGTGTGTGTATTTTTGTGTCTCGCGTTGGCACCCTCATTAGATTTTAAGAGGCATCTAACAGGATTAAGATGCTCTTACAAATTTAACTTATCCCCAAAACAAACCCTAAAGGCTTGTAGCCTCAAAAGACAAATTTTGAATATTTATTTTGGAGAAGGTCGTACAGAGACCTACAAAACATCATTTGAAAGACACTTCAACTCCTGACACAACATACCAAAAGATCCAATAAGGTTTCTTTGAAGCAAATTTGTAAACCTTTAGTCTACCCCTATTTTAGGCTACTCAGTTAGCCCTCTTTTACAAAGGAGGTCTCTCCTAAACTCCTTGATTTCACCAAAACTGAATGGAAAAACACTAACTATGTGACAAATCACCAAATTCCAACATTTATTCTCACATTCAAGACTTCTAGGGCACTGATCCAACAAACCCTCACCTTTCATGCAAAACACCAAGGGTTTATTGAAACTCACATCACCCGGGCTTAAATAACACAACCAATTCCACCAATAGACTCTAAATGGTCTAGAAAATCTCACAAAACCATCACGAGACCAAAACTATCAACACTTCATCAAAACCCTATCTCAATACCTCATTTTCACATGAAAAATGCACTATTTAACCCTAGGACATGATCCCAAATTGAACCACTCAACTCCACTACCTACCAAAGCATGAAAACACATAAATTAAATTGTATTGGATCCATTCCATGAGTTACAATGGGTATAATGAGTGGAATGGGTCAAATCATCATTTTAGAGGGCAATCAAACCTATAAACAAAGATTACAGGCTACTTCAAAATATTAAAGAAATCTGCTTCAAATTTTTGAGTTAGACACTCAAAATTGAAGCATTTAAAATCTATATCATGCCCCTACATAACATAGTGAGATTCAGATCACTTAAAGCTTGTACGTGGGTCCGTACAGAGTGAGTAAAGTTTAGAAAACATAGAAAATTTAAAGAAAAATATTGTATTATGATTGGAATTCTTCAATACAAGCTTGAACCACCTTTTTCAAGCCTTTTGGAATGATTTTATACTTACTCTATTCAAATCCAAACCAACCCAATGCCTATAACTATCTTTTAAAATCCTTGACCTTTCACATTCCCTAAAAGTTGCATTTTTGACAATTTTTGCTCTTGACAACACTTTTATATTTTGCAACTTTTGACTCCCAAACATAAATGACTCAAAAATAAACTAATTGCATCATGAATGGTCTCGCAAGACCTTATTTAATTTAAATATACTATATCTAATGCTATATGACCTTAACACCTACAGTTGACCAATTGACCTCCATTTGTGAACTTCATTTGCTTAGGTGCACCTGCACCATACAACCCTGTAGAAAAAGAACTCATGTCACATGAGTTGTGTCTTACACTAGTTCCACCAAGATTTACACCTACCCTTTGGTCTGTAAATCTCCTTCCTTGGTTCATAGATAGTGATTCCACAATCTGCCCTGGATCCTTGACATTGCTTTAACTTGAATAAGTCACCATCTTTGCATTCCAACATGATGTTTATCTTCTATCTACTCCTTGATCAAAACCAAATTTTGTTTCTACATTTATTTCTATGATCAAACTGTTACCCATAGTTTCTTGAACTTCCTGCCCCTTTGTCACAACTTCATGCTTGTATCTATCATTGGGTTCTTGTTCTTTCTATTCTTTCATCCCTATCATCAATACTCTTATCTTACCAGCAACAAGTAACTTTGTACCTATTGTACCTACATAACCTTCATTCTTTGCAACATTATTCCCAACCAATGGACACACAATGGACCCTATCATGACATTATCATACCAATTTTATACCAGCTCAGTCTTCAAACCTGTGTCAACCTTCACACCTGTTGTAAGAGTATTTTCAGACTTCAAACTAACTGTAGCACTCATAATTGTTTCTTCCTTCACATTCTTTAAAAGTTCCTTATTTCCACACATGATTAACTTAGACTTAGCCTTATCATCTTCCACCAAAGGAGTCAAAACAAACTTACCTCCATCCTTCTCTATAGTGTATGTGTTCTCTCTCCAATCTTACAATGCGTGCCTGCCATACTGCCAGGGTCTACCTAGGAGTAAGTGACAACAATCCATGGGAAAAATATAATGCACTACCTTATCTTTATAGCCTCCAATTTGAAATTCAACAATAGCCTATCCATTGACTAAAAGATATTTTCCATCACTCAACCAAGACACCTTATATGGAAATTCATGAGGAATATTTTGCAAATTCAGTTTACTAACTGTACACATCTAAAAATGGTCACGGTTAATCAAACCTGTTAATTAATTAAATATGAATTATTTAATTAATATTCTTAAGTCATCTACATATAAATAAATTTAATTATTTATTTATATTGTTCATTTTCCATTTCTTCTAATTTAATTAAATAAATAAAGTTTACTTAATTAATGCTATCTTCCTCTTAATTAATTAAATAGATTTTACAATTTATTTACATTAATTATCACAAGTTTAAATTCTAAATTTAAATGATATTCTTCTCTCCACATTTAATTAAAACACATTTCCAAATTTCTCACTCTTCCCACACAATTAAATATTCTTAATATTTAATTAAAAGGCTTTTTCTATTCTCACATAATTAGATATTTTCAATATTTAATTAAAACCTTTTTTTCATATTTCTTTCACACATAATTAAATATTTATTTATTTAATTATGAGAGACACCTTTCAAATTGTCTCTTCATTTTCCATCCGTCTCTCAGAATTCCCTCTTTTTCGAATTCTCGATCTCTCACCATTCATTCTAACAGGTTTGAACTCGACCGTCGATCTTGGCTAATCGAATTCCTACCTTCAAAAATCTATAAATACAGCCCTCTTATGAGTGGAAAAGGACCTCGAATCTCAGATTTTCATGCGTAGTTACTATAGTTGCATCTTAGCATTCATAGCATTTCAATTTTCATAGCTTAAATCTTATAGCAATGCATATGCATTTTTAATCTCATTCTCTCAAGCTGCCATTCTACAAGGTGTTGTTTTAAACAACTGAGAGCAAGCATCTTGAAACGAATCCTTGGTGATAGAGGACAATGGAACGAATTTGAAGAAACTGTGGTTTATAGTTTGCATTTACTTTCTTTAATTTAATTTCTTCAATCTAATGTTTCATTGGTGTATTAGTTTAGATTCAATTTGATTGACACTTTGTAACATACACATTTTTGGCACCCACCATGGGACCAAGCCCCATATTTAATATTTCTTTTTGCATATTTTTCTAGCAGGTGATAGACAAAAATCACGTTTTGGCGCATACGATATTTCTTTTAGCACATCCACAGACTATTTTAGCACATATACTGACTGTTCTAGCGCATTTGGCACCTATTTTAGCACATACGAGCCTTCTTTTAGCATATCTGAGTTCTGTTTTAGCACATACGAGCTCTGTTTTAGCGCATAGACCTCTATTTTGCGCTTTTACAGTCAATTTTTAAAATAGCAATATCTTGGTCATATTGAAGTCTTTTTTGACGGATTTGTTTTTTGAAATAGGGTAGAATGTCATAAGCTATCCAATGGTGTAGGTGTTTATCAGATTTATTTGAGTTAAAATTATAAATTTCAAATCTAAATTCAAATCACACTATAACTTGGTCTAATTTTTAGGATTTTTATGTTGAATGATTCATGTAACCCTTATACCTTCTTGTTTCTTGGTTTAATCTAACATTTGGAGAATTTTTGCAGGTTAGAGAATCAAAAAGGGAAGAGGAAGCAAAGGAAAAGCTTCTTATGAAATCATATTTCTATTGTATCAAGTGTTTTTAAACACTTTGGGAGCAATTATAATCTCATTCTTAAATTGTTGTCTGGATCTGACGCGACCGTGGCCAGAGGTTTTATTGATGTATGGGGAATAAAATGAAGCAAACCTAGGATAGACATTTAAATCTGAATTAACCAATCCTAGGATAGTCACCAAACATAAAAAAATTTTGGTTAAAATGAATCCCATGTTTTTGGTGAAGCAACATCTTCACTTAGCGTAGAGAATTGTCAATTTGGGATTTAAAATTGAACCATTATTGTTTGTTGTGATTGTGGGTAATAGGTTTATGCTCTCCCCTTAACTAGGTGATCAGAACACCAGACTTACCTTTTATTTTCTGTAATTTAATGCTTTATTACATCCTTTAGAAGGCCTGCTCTTGTGGGAAAAAGTACTCACCCAAGAGGAATGACCTAAGTGGGAACACCTAAAGCCAAGGTTTCCAACCCACTTTAATCAAAAGCAAGTTATCGATGAAAATCCAACTTGATAGTAGTGCGCAGGATAACCATCCCCAAAACCTTTGTTCTAAAGGTTGGGAGGTCTCTCGAGGGAGTATATCTATTTGCCACACTGAACGGATACCCTTACTACGAACCATAGTGTAGAAATCCAGCCGAGCCAATATCCAAACATCATCTTAATCACGGTGGAAGGGGAGGGAAGAATCTATCCCCAAGACACTCACCATATAGTCACCACGGATTGTTTGCTAAAGGGATTCGGTATCCACTTCCTTCACTTTGAGTACGCACCTGGAAAAGACAAAAACACGGGCGCCCTCTAGGGGGTGACATGGCTGTGTGAGTCGATGTGATTTTAAGCTATGGGCTGTGATTACTATGATGACCTATTTGACAAATTAAGAGTGAGTCTGACTGATATGCTTATCTTGTTCCAAACCTATGGAAATCTCAAAGAACATACACTCTTTGTTTAGATTCTAGGAGTAACAAAAGAACTATCTGCTTCTCTATGCTGTGTTTTTCACATTTAAATCAGATTAAGATCATCCACAAACTTTAAAACATGGGTCATAGCGAAGAAAATCTTGTTCATAGGCTTTATGGAAATAGTTCAAATCAAGAGATAATAGAAGAAATGCTTCAAGAAGCTGAACAAGATCCACAGTTTCTCTTAACTATGGAAAAGATATTAGAGCAAAATAAAGAAGGATACTTTCTGCTATTGGCAAACCAAGGTGCCAAATTTCCCTCTGACTACAATATGGAGAAAATTAAAGAGAATCTAAAAAAGAATGAAACTCCCTTAAACGATCTTAGTACTCTTACCCAGCAAGTAAGAGAACTCCAAAGGAAAATCAAGGAAATAAAAGGGGGCACAACTAAAAAGTCCTTTGAAAGAAATATGAATGTGACCCTTTCTCCTCCAAAAACATCAAGCAAATTCAATGTTTCTGAATTTTTGCAAAGGTTAAAGGGGAAGCCTAAATCTAAACCATCAAGTAACATTGACTATTCCTGTCATGCCATGCATTTATTTTCATCTCCCATAATTCAAAATGAACCTCATGGTTCTTCCACCCAATTCAATGATCCCATTCAATTTCCTTCTTCTATCATATCCTCTACATCCAATGATTCATTTCAATCTACACATCTCGATCAAAATATTCTTTCCACTCCATCCCATGATACCAAAATTCTACAAAACCTTCCAATCTTTGATCAAGATCCCATATCTCAAGAATCATATGATGATCCCCTCCTTTCATTATTCACCCATGATAATCCTCTTCCATCTCAAGAACAAAATATTCTTCCAAGTCCTCCCTCCACCCCATCTTATGAATCCATACCCTCTCATGAATCAATCACATCCCAAGAGCATGACAATTCTTCCATCCTATCCAAAGCCTCATTTCCATCTAATGATCAAGCTACTCCATCTCCTTCATCTAATGATTATTTTTCAAGTCAAAATCAAAGTATCCCATCATCCTCATGTCAAGGGCTCATCACACCTCTTCAAGAAATATCAACATCATTTCATCATATGGTTGAAAACATTGACAATTTCTCCACCATAACTATTGAAGACAATGATCAAAATTAATCCATCAATGAGAACTATGAAGATATGTCTACCCCATCTAGTGATCAAATCAACATCCATCAAGAGCCAATTTTTATTTATGATCAAGACCCCTCCTACAAAGATCTATTTCAAGGAGTGTTGATGATATTTGATCCTATTGACATAATCCATGATCCATTAACCAATGATCGTATTGAAAATGTCTCTACAATTCCTAATGAGTTAGAGGACATATCTCAAGAATATATTTCAAAGCATGATCAACAACTATCACCAAGCTCTAGTAATGGTCCCTCCCGAGGCATATTGACATCCTTCCATCTCACGGTTGTGAACAGTGAAAGAATCTTCAACTCACCATTTGATCCAAGTCCACTCAAAGATCAAGAGGATATTGAGCCACTTCCCATGCCTTATGACGATGTCCAAAAACCCTTTGAAATCGACCCATGTCAAGAATTTCATCCAAAACATGTCGAAAGTAATTCCAGAATTAGTCAAGATCAAGGATTTGTATCTCTGAGATACTACAATGATCTAATGGGAACTCTCCTATCTATACAAGATATCACAAATGATGATCATATCCGTATAGCACATACTCGTGCATCTACCCATAATATGCTTTCTTTGGATGGACACATAGATGATCATCATTCAAAACAAGAATCTCACACTCTTACCAAGGAACAAAAGTCTCTTACTCTTAACATTTATACACATGGTCAAAATATAGAGAAATCCAGAGACATGTCAGAAATGGGTCATGAAGAAGGCTTCTACAAAAGTTGTGAATCAGAAACATCATGTGAAAGCATATCAAGAATGAATCATGAGGAACACTTTTACAAGGACAGTGAAGCATCAACACCTCTTGAAGGAGAATTACAATCTGATATCTCACAAGATCAAGATAAACATACCAATCAGGCATTCATCCCACTTATGGAAGATCCTATCACTTATAAACTTGGATCACTCACCTTTGTAAGGGAAAATTATCTTATCAATAAGGAAGTTGTCACTTTTGAAGATCCACCACAGAGCAGAGAAGGATTAGCACCTTGTTTCCAAGGTAAATCATATCCTATTGCAAATAGGCTTTTTCAGCAGATGAATTATCAAGGTAGAGGATTAGGCCTACATGAACAAGGCATCCTAGAACTAGTGCAGATTATTGGAAATCCTAAGAATCAAGGCCTTGGTTATTCGACAATCAAGGGATCTCAACATATCAGTAATACTTTCATAAAATTGGGGGCAACTTCATCTCAAGCAAATTTCAACATAGGGGCACAAAGAATCTTTATGATGAAACCAATGCCAATACTACAACCAGCCACATCATAAATCTTCATCCACCCATCACCCCATCCACAAATTGGGACCAACGTCAAAAGAAAGATTGAATCAAAGCATGAAGAATGTTATCAAAGCAAAAAGAAGCTAAGAATCATATCAGGCAAATCAAATACACTTGGATACCAAAAAATACAAAGAAAGATTATCCCTATCAAACTCCATCAGTCAAAGAAACTATGGGGCAAAATAAAAAAGGGGCAAGTATCCATCAAAGATGTCCACAAAGGAAAAAGAAAGCTTCTCAAGCAACATACAAAGTGTATCAAGCAGTTGGTCCTAATTCCATGCACACTTCCATATCCACTCATCACTGCTCATCTTCCCAAGTTTGGAGAGTCAAAGGTTCCAAACTTTCAACTAATCCACCTTTTATTCCTAAACACACTCCATCCATGCCTCCACGCATGATATCCAATTCTTTCATTGACCATGTGTTGGCAACAACCGTTCATCATAAGGATTCAAAAGGCACTCTATCGCGATGTGCGCACAAAGATGAAGTTAACTCCAGTATCAACAAAGCAGATCAGGGATCTCAAAAGTTGCATTCAAGTGCAGGATATCGATGGCACATTATGACAAAAGAATCAACATCAACACCACCAGGTGGTTCAGCATCAACTTAAAATCTCTTAGAAAATACAAAAAAATCAAAATAAGAGAAAAATCGTTGCCTTGATGAAAACCTGGCAAACAGGCGTCTTGGTAACAACAAAAAAAAAAAAGAAAAAGGATTGAAAACAGTAAAGAGAAAAATCGTCCTCTAGCGAAAACCATTTCGATGGCGCTTTGGATAGGTACCATGATGAAAACCTGGCAAACAGGCGTCATGTGTAGAATCGAGCATCTACGTGCGCCAATTCAAGAGAAAGCATCTTATCGCATCCATAATAAAGCCAACATTCCAGCCATATCATCCGTTCATCCATGAACCGTTTATCTAGCCCATTACCATCTATTTACATTATCTTGATCTCGACAAATTTTGGTAAACACTTTACACTTGTTTATGGTAAACATCTTGACATGGGTCATTTTCATTGATCCTATCCAATCCAAACGTTATCTGAGCCTTGAAGCACTATCCAAGTGACCATTCCTGTGTTCGAACACCTTATCTTGTCACAAGATAATCCTTGGCATCCTTTGCATGCTTACAGTATCTATCCATACACCTATTCAAGAATCCACCCATGGCCATTCCATACATTGCTAGACATTAGGGGCAAATGTTTATATCTTGCTTCAGGAATGAATCTTGATATATATCCTCCAACTTATGTGGTGATTTGAACATTGGAAGACGTAAAGTCAAATTGGTCAAGAATTTGCGAGCCAAAAGATCCAAATCACTAGCCCATGGCATATGTTGACAGGAAGACGCTCCTTATCAAGCTTTATCTTTCATCTAACATCAATCTAAACAATTCGTATCAGTCACATCTAACTTGCGTGTCAATGTCACATCAAATCATCAAAATAATTTTGTTCCAAATCAAGCTTCATCAATCTTAATCAATCGAATCCAATCAATTATCACCATGTTTGACTTAACACACTTAGTCAAACTATCATCTTGTGAATGAGTTTACTCTAGGATAACGCAACTTCCTTGGGTTTACAAATTCATTATCATCTTTGTTTGGCTTAACACACTTAGCCAAATTAGCAAATCCATTATCACCTCGTTTGACTTAACACATTTAGTCAAACTATCAATTCATCAATCTGATCAATCAACCTTAGCTTTGTTTTCAACAAAATCTCAAAACAAAGCACTGATATTGTCATGCATGTCCATATCCAAATCATCAAAATCCAAAAAAAAAGAAAAAATATCAAAATTCAAAAAAATCAAAATATTCCTAAAATCCAAAGAAATATCAATAAATCATATGCTTTCATCAATAAAATGGTCGTGTCTCACCCTAGACTAGGGGAAAAATCCTAAACTCATTGGGGGAAATCAACTTTGTTTGAGCAAACAAGCAACATGTGTCAATTATCAAGTATCAGATCAACAATTGAATATCCAATCAAGCCTGGTCAAAACAACTTTGAGACATGTCATACATTGAAACTGAAATAAAATGGATTATCTTAATCTAAATTCAATGAATGGAAAACTTAAAGCAATAAGTTGCAATTGTTGTTTTGATATTTGATGACATCATGTATTTGGAGTGGTTCAATGATGTATTGAACTAGAATCACAATGAAGAAGTATGATTTTTCTTTGCTTGTTGTCTGTATGTTAATCCTTAGTATGGTACAATTTGGTCATGGGAAATGCTCTACAATGTATCATTGATGACATTTCAAAATTTGCATAGGAAAATGGTTAACTTTTGTCTGTTTATGCAAGCAATACTCAGGTCATCTTGGTTCAATTATACCTCAATGCTTGTATTAACTTGCTACATCAAACATTATGAAAGCAATACTCAGGTCATCATTGGTGCTAACATACCCTTTGATGCTTGTACTAACTTTCAACATATCAAAAGGCTCAATGAGGACAACTAAACACAGCAGGAAATGGCCACAAGGAGAATGGTTCATTATTTCATTTAGAATTGCATAATTCATTATTAGGACTACATAATGCATTTGCATTTCGAGGATCTTTTCAATAGATTTTTGAGGGTTAATCACATACTTGAATATATTTTACAGACAATGGTTGAGTATGACTGGACATTTGTTACATCTCATTATCATCATCATTTCATTTCATTATCATATCCATCACATCTCATCTGCATCATCTCAATCAATTCATCCAATCATTTCTTCCAATCTCATCTCATCAATCAATTCAATCTAGCAAAAATCATTTAATCATACCTTTGGTCTTGTTCCTAGCCTTACTGCAAGCCTCAATCATCATCATCATCATCGGGATGTATCCTTCCCTAATCAACAACACTATCAATATCATCAAGCAATCATGCAAATCAATCAGTACATCAAGCAAGTTCAAATCAATTTCTATTTGTTTTTCATATCACATGGAAACAAATTTAATAGTCATCGCGACTCAATCTATTTGACTTTCAATCAGGAAAGAAAATCTATCAATACTATTTGTTTTTCATATCACATGGAAACAAATTTAACAGTCATCGTGACTCAGTCTATTTGACTTTCAATCAGGAAAGAAAATCTATCAATACTATTTGTTTTTCATATCGCATGGAAACAAATTTAATAGTCATCGTGACTCAATCTATTTGACTTTCAATCAGGAAAGAAAATCTATCATTTCTATTTGTTTTCATATCGCATGGAAGCAAATTTATCAATCAAAACTACTATTTGTTTTTCATATCGCATGGAAGCAAATTTATCAATCAATTTCATCTACAATTTGTTTTTCATATCGCATGGAAGCAAATTTATGAATCAAAAAGCATCATCAATCGGGGAAAAATCAAAGTTCTTCATCTTCATATCAATCTTTCAATAGGGGATTTCATCAACTCATCTTTATCGGTCAATGAATCAAATAGAAAATCAGTAAAAATTTCCAAAAATTATCTTTATCTGATTCATCACCCGAGGGGGCATATAGCATCATCAGTAATTTTTCAAGATCAGGGGCAAATTCTTTGAAGCAATACGTGAAACACATCACTTCAAAGAGGGGAAAAATGTACACATCTAAAAATGGTCACGGTTAATCAAACCTGATAATTAATTAAAATTTGAATTATTTAATTAATATTCTTAAGTCATCTACATATAAATAAATTTAATTATTTATTTATATTGTTCATTTTCCAATTCTTCTAATTTAATTAAATAAATAAAGTTTATTTAATTAATGTTATCTTCCTCTTAATTAATTAAATAGATTTTACAATTTATTTACATTAATTATTACAAGTTTAAATTCTAAATTTAAATGATATTCGTCTCTCCACATTTAATTAAATATTTTCATTATTTAATTAAAACACATTTCCAAATTTCTCACTCTTCCCACAAAATTAAATATTCTTAATATTTAATTAAAAGGCTTTTTCTATTCTCACATAATTAAATATTTTCAATATTTAATTAAAAACTTTTTTTCATATTTCTTTCACACACAATTAAATATTTATTTATTTAATTATGAGAGACACCTTTCAAATTGTCTCTTCATTTTCCATCTGTCTCTCAGAATTCTCTCTTTTTTGAATTCTCAATCTCTCACCATTCATTCTAATAGGTTTGAACTCGATCGTCGATCTTGTCTAATCGAATTCCTACGTGCAAAAATCTATAAATACAGCCCTCTTATGAGTGGAAAAGGACCTCGAATCTCAGATTTTCATGCGTAGTTACTATAGTCGCATCTTAGCATTCATAGCATTTCAATTTTCATAGGCTAAATCTTGTAGAAATGCATATGCATTTTTAATCTCATTCTCTCAAGCTGCCATTCTACAAGCTATTGTTTTAAACAACTAAGAGCAAGCATCTTGAAACAAATCCTTGGAGATAGAGGACAATGGAACAAATTTGAAGAAACTGTGGTTTAGAGTTTGCATTTACTTTCTTTAATTTAATTTCTTCAATCTAATGTGTCATTGGTGTATTAGTTTAGATTCAATTTGATTGACACTTTCTAACATACACACTAACCATCTCACTTGACACCATATTTTCAGTAGAGCCTGAATCAATAACAATTTTGTATACCTTATCCTTGCACTTACATGTTGTTTTGAGGAGATTATTTCTCTGCAATGGTTCCATCTCCTTTGTTGCCTTAAGTATGGTCTTCCTCATCATCAAAATTTCACTAGTCTCAAGAGTAGTACATAAACTTGTAGAATTGGTACTCTTAGACTCTTCCTCTTGTACTAATTGAGCCCTCCTTTCAGTACTCTCACGCTGTCCCTACGGAAAAAGCATGAATTTAGGCCTAAGAGGCATAACTTGAAGTAGCAGATTAAAGAAATAGTTTGGAAGAAGGTTAGAACTTATTTGTTTCAATGTTATCGGATGGATTTTGATGTGATAGGTCTGCAAAGGTATGGTAGGTCATTTGGATGTTTGGGCTTGAAGCCCTAGTTGAACAAAGAGTGAAAATGGGTGAAATTGAGAGGTTTTAAGAAGGAAATGTGTGATAACTTTGTGGGCAACATAATTTGAAGGTGAATTAAATTTTTGTAGGGTTAAATAAGAGTTTGAAAATATTTTGAGGATGAATGAGGTATGGAGATGGGTTTTTCAATAAACCCCTACTTATTTGGTGAAAAATGAGGGTTTCATGAAAGAGGGTCTTAGCAAGCAATTTTTGAATTAGTGGCTAAAGAATTTGTGGTTTTGGAGGAATTTTGAGGACTGTCTAATGGTATTTTGAGTGGGAATCAATATGGAAGGAGAGTTCCTTTGTTAAAGTGGGCTAATTAGAGCCCCTTTTCCAGCGTTCAAGGTCAGTTTGATAGTATGGCTCTAAAGTAATTACATGTGATTTTTTTATATGTTTAAAATTTCCCTAATGGGTTCCTGAAATGGTAGTTTTTTTGTGGCTTTGAGTGTTCTGTTGAAAGTTTTGAGAGGAAAACCTAGGTTGCACACCTACAAGACTAAATAGTGAAGTTGAGAAGAGTCACCCTTGTTAGGGTTTGAAGGTTAGAATTTTGATTTCTTCAAGTTAATTTGAGTTTGGATAGTTGTGGACCTCCATATCATTGCATCACAAAGGACCTTATTCATGACCTAAAACATTAAGACACCCTAAGCACTAATTGGTGCAGGGGCACCAAGAGCATTTTATGCAAATGTTAATAATTGAGGTCTTTTGGTTGTTTAGGGGTATTTGAGTCTTTTTGTTCAAAAAATAAGGAAATTTAGACCATTTTATGATTTAATGAGTCCTTTTATAGGTCTTTAGGTGGTTGGAAGGTCTAAGTTGCAAAATATTGCAAAAAATATAAAATTGTGTAAAAGTTGTCAAAATTGTAACTTATTGGCAAATGGTGGAAGTTCAAGTGTCATCTTGTTGTATTTCATGGGGAAATAAATTGGAAGTTGTTTAGTCATATTTTGAATGCCTTTAAAAAGCCTTTTGAACATTTGAAGAGAGATTATATCTTGAGATTAGCATGATGCCCTAGTTGGCAAACCTGTGCATTTTGGATGAAATTGAGTGGTTTGAGAATGGAAATGGATTAAATCCTTGGGGGGGCAGGTTTTGATGGAATTTTTAGCATGTTAAGACCTAATAAGGGTTTTTTGAGGTATTGGTTTAGTGATTCAAGTGTGGGAAGGCATACTCCAAATAACCCTCTTTGAAAAGGGTGTAAATGAGGGTTTTGGAGTTAGGTGTTTAGGAGAGTGTTTCTCTGGAAAATAATGTTGGTTTTTGGGGTTTTGTAACTTGATAAGAGACTTTCTATAGGTTTGTGGAGGTGGAAGGAAGTTTTGAGTATACTTGCTTTGTAAATTTTCCCTATTTGAGATCAAGGACAGTGTAGAAGTTGGGTTTTTGGTTGATTTTGTGTTTCTTTGGTGTAATAAGGTCATTCATGACCATGTGGAGTCATGTAGAGTCATTTTTAAGTTATTTGGGGTCATTTGTCAAAAAATGTAAAAAGTTGTCAAGTTGCTAAAATGTTGTCAAGCAACTTTTGCAAGAAAGTGCAAAAATGAAGTTTTATTAACAAATTGATTAGAAAGTGGTTGTAAATGGTTGAGACATGTCTGGATGGGTACGTTTACACTAGGAATGGTCCTCTTACACATTGAAACACGTGGAATCTCTCTGAGCTACATTCAACCGACATAATCCCTTAAGAGTCCAAAGTGCAAAATGGCTGCAAACTTCAGCATGCTCGTATTCAAACACCGTGATTCTTAGAAACTCCTCATTTGACCCTATGGGATCATGTTGGTCCCATATACAATAAAATATCTCGATTTTTTATATCTCAGAGGCCTTTTCCCATGGTGGCAAATTTTTGCTTGGGGAAAAAGTTGTCAAATGCAAGTAGTTGAAAGTTGCAAAGTGGTGCAACTTTTGTTCTACAACTCATGTGACCAAATAGACTATTTCAGCACATCTAGATGGGTAATTTAACACCATGCATGGTCCTCTTATGCACTGAAACACATGGAATCGCTCTGAGCTACATTCAACTGACATAATCCCCTAAGAGTCCAAAGTTAAAAATGGCTGCAAACTTTAGCATGCTTGTATTCAGACACCGTGATGCTTAGAAACTTCTCGTTTGACCCTATGGGATTGTGTTGGGATCCTATTCAATAACCTCTCTCAATTTTTACTATCTCAGAGGCATTTTCCCGTGGTGGTGAATTTTTTCTTGGGGAAAGAGTTGTCAAATACAAGTAGTTGAAAGTTGCAAAGTGGTGCAACTTTTGTTCTGTGACTCATGTGACCAAACAGACCATTCTAATGCATCCATATGGGTAATTTTATGCTAGGCATGGTCCTCTTATGTACCGAAACATGTGAAATCTCTTAAGAGTCCGAACTATAGTTGTTGTCACCAAGTTCATCATATTTTGCAAACATGGCCTTGTAAGGTCTTTAGATAATTTTTGGTGTGTTAAGTATTTTTTCAAGAAAATAAGGTCATTGAAACTTATGGGAAGTAGAGCTAGCTTTCTTTTGGCATTTATTTGGGTCGATTTCATTAATACTTGTGGTTTATACAAGCTTTTTATTTTAGGTAGTTTAAGAACCCTATTTTAAGGGTTTGAAGGCACTAAAAAATGGATTGAACACCCATTCCACCATTAGATATCTCTATATCTTGGTGGAATGGGTGGGTTAGGGTATTATGAGATGTCTATGGATATTTTTTGAGAAGGGAGGGTGTTTAGATGAGTTTTTGATGCTGCCCTGGGTGAGTTTCCTTGAGTTTTTCTTGAAAAATGATTGCTAAGTATGAGAGTTTGGAAAAATTGCATTGTTGGAGGTTGGAAGATGATTTTATAAGCATGTAGAGGCATATGGTAATGTGTTTGAGGCTTTTTTAAGGTGAGATTGGTTTGGGAACATTGGGTTTCAATAAACCCCCTTGAAACTTGTCAAAAGTGATGGTTTTGGGAATAGGTGACTTGGTGAGCGTGTCCCCTGAGAAAAGTGGTTGATTTTGGCTATTTGTAGCCTGGTAATGATCATGCAATAGTTATTTAAGGTTGGAATCATGTTTAGATAATGAACCCCAACAACCTATAGAAAATCAATTACCAGCCTACAAAAACTCAAAATCCACTACTCTTTGTCAGGGAAAAGCCTTCTAACCCTTCCAACCATAAAACCCTCAAAAATGCTTGATTAGAGGAGGGTTTATTGAAAACCCAACATGGAAAACTTAACTCAACATGCCTTAAATGACCTGCACAAACTTAAAATGCCTTCAAAATCTACTACCCCCAAGGTTTACAACCTTTTCCAACCTGAAACCATCAAATTTCACCAAAACTCACTCTGCCGAGCCACCCACCTACAGAAAATCAACCACCAAACACTCAAAATTCAATGGTTTTCAATCCCACAAAAGTCACTCTCCACTAAAAAAAAAACACTTCTAGCCTTAATCTTCATGGACAGGCAAGTTATTTAACTTGCAACAACAAATTATGAAGGAAAATACAGAATTTTAAAGAAATAGGGCACTTTATTTGAGTTTCTTTCATAATATGCATCATAAGGGAGATTCAAGAATGGGAATAGCAAAATAAAAATTTTTTAATCAAAAATCTCTAAGGCTATACAATGATATATATTGATAAAAATATATACAATAAATCAGAAAAAACCATACATGCTTAGTACAAAGGAGCCATATGGATATAAAATGTCATGTATATATCGATAGTACAAAACATATTTCCCTCTAGGGGAAGGAAATAGATCCTATGTTTCCTTCAAAATTCAACTGGATGGAGTAACTATTGCTTCTCTTGTCTTTCGAACATGCTCGAGCTATTCCTCCTCTCTTCACTCTGGACATTGAAAATACAATTTACCATAGTAGCAAAATGTGTCAATAATAAGACTAAATGAAAATAGATTGAAGAGAATTATTTGTTTGCATTATAGATAGAAAAAGTGCAAAAAGATGCATATGGAACTAAAAGCTTTGAAAATATTGTATCCATATCATAGCATTACCTTAATTTCAGCTTCTTCAATAGTTATATCAAAGCATTACCTTAATTTCAGCTTCTTCAACTGTATCCTAACTATCCCATTAGCTAACCAATTACTTTTTTCAATTATTAAATAAAGAACACTAATAAACTTAAGCATAATGAACCTAAGCATTGTACCTTTCATTCTTGAATATGCTATTCAAGTGTGCCTGAAGGGTCATCTCTTTGCTTAAGAGTATCCAATATTGCTTCATGATCAACATTACTAAGTGTTCATAGTTGTTTTGTCTTTGGTTTGGCATGATGCTTCAACAACTTAAAATTTGTTGCTATAACAAGGTGTGGATACATGACAATGGTTTTGTGTTTCTCGTAGTCTTCAAATACAGGTATGACATTATTTCTAATCATGTATGTTCACAACCAAGTTCCTACAATCACAACTGAACCTATAGGATACATGAAACCATCATCATCTTCCATCAGTTGTGTTAGCTTATGCTTTACCCGCACACATCGAGTCAACCAATAGTCTGATCTCTCTTCATTCCCCTGTGGTTCAACAACTTCGAAAACATGTCTTGATTGTAGTAGATCTGAAAGATAGTCGTGATCAACTGAACTTTCCATTGTGTCATTTGTCATGGATATTGTTTGAGATAAAGGATTTAGATATTGTGGAACCCATGTATCCACCCATTCACTTGACTTGCATTGATCCCACTTGCACTGAATACAAATCTAACAAAAACAAGCCAACTCTCGTGTCTAAATGGTCCATGTGCTTGCATTTGAGCTTTGAAATGAATGCATCTTTGAAGAATTTTTTATTGTCTGACAATCCAATATACCTCCCATTGTACCGTCCTCAAGCAACCAAAAGAATCTGTGCACTATTGAATCAAGTGTCCCTCCCTGTAATAGTGTTGAACTACACCAATTAACAATAGAACGTGCATCATTGAATTTTTCTCCTGAAATCTTCAATTGCTCCTTAACTAGAGCTCTCTTTACACATGCACATGCTCCATCATGCTCCCCTTTCCCATGCCCAGCTTCAAAAAAACTCCAAATATGAGGTGCACCCCTCTCTACATGCATTATAATCAATCAATAAAACATACGAGCATTCTTGAATTGACCTATGTAGTTATTTGACTAAATGAGATGTCAGCCCACTGCTATATCATGCTCCTACAAGAACTCAATAAAATTCTCGAAACAATGTTGGACATACTCAGACAAGTGAGATCTATCATCACTCATATAAAAATGATACTCTTTGATTATCTTTCGATCCTCTTTTGTACTATCAAGTGCATTTCTATATGTTATGTGGAAAAAAATAGCAATATGAATGGAATTGTAATACTAAGATTGTACCTCATTTTGTGATTGCAATGTGTAGTTTTCTACAAAGTCAACCACTGATATAATAGTACCAATCGAAAAAGGTTCCTTACACATCTTGAATTGTTGATCCAACCACTAAGACCTATGGCTATGCCTTGCATACTTGTAGAAAAGATTGTCCTTAAAATCTGAAATAAAATCAGCAACACTACATTCTTTTGTAACCAACTCACATCTAGAACCTTCACCTCCACTCTGCAAAGTATATTTGACTATCTCATATCTCTTTTAATCAACAAGCTTCTTTCCAAATTTATGTTTAGAACCCTCATGAAAACATTGAACAAACTTTCACAAGCCACCACTTTGTGAGCACATCACATTTAAACAATCATTTCTATAGAAAAGGCAACCATCATCTCTAGAACATAAAAATAGATCTAGCAAGTCCCTTGATGATTTCTGAAGATGTATTGCACCACACTCCTACAACATTCCATTAGTATCCAAAGTATAATGTATATAGAATAATAGTTCATGGTACATTGAATACTTCACATGGTATTTGCAACAAGTATTACGAATTTTAAGAGGCACACAATAAAATGGCTTCAAACCTTCAAAAGTCTTTTGTGAGATTTACATATTTGGATTTGTTTCAATAAAAAAATTGAACAACATTGTTTGGCTTGATTCCAAGAAATTTTTAGGATACGGTTTACGGTCTCGATTGCCAATTCTTAACTTTAAAACATCCTTTGCATTGGGTGATACTTTAGAGTTATCATGCCAAAATTGCTGAATTGTTTGCTTTACATTATCGGTTAGCTTTTTATCAACACATGGAAACCTCTCGGAAAAATCCCATGTATCATTTTGAAGAGGATCATCTATTATTTCTCTTCTTGCAAGTGCTTTATCCAAATTTTTATGATTTATTGCAAAATCAATACAATTTTGTCTCATAAAGCAAGCCTTTTTCAATTGATGGCTTACTAGGGCAGTTATAATGACTCTCTGAGCAACTCTCTTATATTTTTCCTTGTTATTTTTTCCAATACACTTAAGAGCATTAAAAATATTTTTAACAATAACATAATTTTTTTCAGTCTTCTTGTTCACATGAATCTTCAATTTGGCTAGCAAAGGTCTCATCTTTTGTATCTTTAGCAATTGTACAAAAATTTGGCATTGCTTGGTCAATGTCTTATTGCTAAAATATTGGTTGAAAACTTGCATAGCCCACAACCGAATGGTTCGTGTTGACCTCTTGCCTTCAAAATTGTTTATAATGTTCTCATCAATTTCAAGTAACCAATTAGGGGTTCTTGAAGGTCTTGAATTTGGAATATGTCTTTCTTCATTTCTCATGTAATTTTGTGAAACATAATTTACTCTTGGTTCAATATTATGTTCAACATCTTCAATTCCAACATTTTCAGCTTGAACATTTTCAATATCAATTTCAATAATTTCATTCCCAATTTCAAAATTATGTTCAACATCTTCAATTCCAACATTTTCAGCTTGAACATTTTCAATATCAATTTCAATAATTTCAATATCATGGTCAACATCTTCAATTCCAACATTTTCACCTTGAACATTTTCAAAATCAATTTCAACATTAGGATTCCCAATTTCAATATCATGTTCAACATTTTCACCTTGAACATATTCAATTTACTCTTCGCTTGAAAGACCAAAGGGCTCAAGTTCACCAATATTTGACATACCTTCTCTTCTCTTCCTATGAATTTATCTATCTCTTTGTCTATATGCTTCAATTTTTTCTTTTGTAAGCTTTCTCTTACGTTTTTACTTTTGACAACTATTGCTTCCCATTATACCTCCAAAAAGATGATAAAAAAATGATTGCTTATGACAAATTTGAGTAGAAGATGCTCCAAAAAGTTGAACTTTGTCTCTTCCTATCTAAAATCGCATTTTTGTCACCTGCAAAGCCTATAAAAGGAATGTAGGGTCCATTGGGATGCCCAAAACGACCCACTTACTTAAGTTTTTTCTATGGCCCACAAATTCGATATCAGATAAAATATGATATCTAATTTGAAAAACATTTCAAAATGTATTGTAATAGTAAGATTTTGGTGCTACAAATCAGATATCGGATTTTTGCACACATAGACCTAAGAGTAATTAGGAGGTGGAGGGTGGACAAGAGAGAGAGAGAAAGGGAGAGATAGAGAGAGAGGGAAAGGGAGAGAGAGAGAGAGAGAGAGAGAGAGAGGAGAGAGAGAGAAGGGAGGGGAAGGGAGAGGAAGAGAGAGAGAGATTAGGAGGGGAAGGAGAGGGAAGAAGGGAGAGAGATATATATATAATTAGGAGGGAAGAGAGAGGGGAAGAGGGGAAGAAGGGCAGAGAGATAGAGAGGGAGAGAGAGAGATAGAGGGAAAGATAGAGGGAAAGGGATAGAGAGAGAATTAGGAGGGGAAGGGAGAGGGGAAGAGGGGAAGAAGGGGGAGAGAGAGAGGAGGAGGAAGAGAGAGAGAGAATTAAGAGGGGAGGGGAGGGAGGGGAGGAGAGAAAGAGGGGAAGAAGGGGAGAGAGAGAGAGGAGGGGATAAGAAGGAGAGAGAGGGGAGAGAGAGAGAGAGGAAAAGATAGAGGTAAAGGGAGAGAGAGAATTAGGAGGGGGAAGGGAGAGGGGTAGAGAGAGAGAGAATATTAGGAGGGAGAAGGGAGAGGAGAAGTGGGGAAGAAGGGGATATATATATAGAGAGAGAGAGGGGGGGAAGAAGGGTCTGAGAGAGGGAGAGAGAATTAGGAGGGAGAAGGGAGAGGGGAAGAGGGAAGAGAGAGAGAGGGGGAGAGGGAGAGGGAGAGATGGAGAGAGAGGGAAAGGGAGAGGGAGATGGAGAGAGGGAAAGAGAGGGAAAGAGATAATATTTAAATATTTTATATATTAACTTAATATATATAAATATTTATATATTAACTAAAATATATAAATAATATTTAAATATTATATGTAATAATATAATATGTTATATATTATACATAATTTCGTAAGAGATTATCATAAATTATATATTATATATAAAATTATAAACTATATTGTATATTCTCAACTAGATATAAATGGAGGTAGGGTTTTCCAAGCTACTCGAGGTACAAGAAAAAAGAGAGCATGCCCTTGAGGTGATGAACAATTGCCAGCAGGTGGTAAAGAAATATTTTGATAAAAAGCATTGGATCAAGAGTTACAATGCGGGGAAAGTTCAATGAGCATGGAGCAAGACCCGACCAACATGAAAAATTTGACAACCTCTGGGAAGGGCCTTTCAAAATTACCCAGTGTAAACAATTCAACACTTTTGAGTTGGAAGACAAAGAAGGTAATGCCTTAAGTATTCCAGTTAATGGAATACATCTTAAATTTTTTTACTAATTTTTCCTATGAGAAGGCTGTGTAAATTGTAAAATATGTAATTATTTTTCCTACTTTAAAGTTTTGGGTCTTCTTAGTGCTTTATGAATAACAACAAAGGTGAAAGAAATTGAAAGAAATATTGTAAATGAGCCAAGATTTCTGAAAAAACATATATTATATATTGGCCAAAGATTTACATTATATAGGGTAGAGGCTAGTGGCCTTGTATCGATATTTACATATGTCCACTATGAAGCAGAGCTTGAAAGTGAAAACGCAAAATTGGGGACTATTTTCATTCTCAGTTTATTAGTGGGATGGTCCAGCAATTGCAACAATAGGCGGCATGAGATTAGGGAACACCATTCTTTCAAAATCCTCATACCATTGGAGGTTTTAGAATGGTTCAATATAATGCACCCACATGAGGAAGTAGCAACCGACGTAGACCTTCACATGATGCTCCTCATGAGTCTCTAATTCGAAGCCAAAGAGGAAGGGCCTGGTTTGAATAGGTCATCCAGGCAGCTGCAGTAGATGAATTTTATGAACCAAAGGGATCCCATGATCAAATTGAGTTGCACGCACGATCTGCTTTAGTCCTCTGAGGTAGCATCGAGGGAAAACTTGCTTCATCAACGTTAAGATCTTGCACTTAGAAATGCTGATGTCTAGGAGCGAGGTGAAAAAGTGGGAGCATATGCTAGTGTTTAGCTGGTATTGTTCCTCATACTCTACATAATATTTGACCAAAACCCACTTAATTTCCTTCACATACAATAGGTTTTTCATGCCTGTCATATGCTTTAGGTGTTGGCACCTAGTTTTTCCTAAGAAGGTAGCTTCAATCTTTTTGCAGACTAACCTTATGGGTGTTTCTATGCTATTTTCTATTCTGGCTAGAAAAATGAAATTGCTAAGATAAGAAAAGCTTGCTAAGCTAGGAACACTAGGAAACATTGTGATTTCCAATACTGCTAGGGGTCTTATTTATAGACTAGCTGGGGTTCACCAACCGAGGTAGGCCATAATTATGATTGAGCCAAAGTGTGTTGGCAAGCCTCGTTTCCAGTGTTGCAGTTTGTGAGGTGATGAGAATATACAAGTATAGTTGCAACTTACTTAGTTCAGGTTGTTGAATTCATTAGAACTTAGCTAGGTGCCAATAGAAGGAGCCACCATCCCATTTAAATAAAGGAAAATCATAAAGACAGGCTATTGCGCGATGCACCCAAGTACGTTCAATAAAATTAGTAAATGCATAAAGCCTGCGGATGAGTTTTTGCAAGGTTCTCTTGGTTCGTTGTTCAAGAAAAAATCAGGTACCACCTAGCATGAAAATCTGTCTCTTAAATGTAGAGGGAATTTGGCAGTTGGTGATCTTTTCACACACATGAAAGTTTGGTGACACATATAGCAACTAGTTATGAATGGCTGGCATGTACCCTTCTCAGTCATTTTTCACAAAGATAAAAAAGGGAGGTTAGACATGTAGAGAACATTTATTGCAAGGAGCTATCTAAGGATAAAATAGCTAAGGCATTCACAAGAGAGAAATATTTTTTCAAAGAGCTAATTTTTTTGCAAAATTTTGCAAAAAAGAATTTGCGAATACCGAAATGGCTGAGATTGCAGAAACCATAACACAGGCCACAACCCTAGCAAGTATAGTCAAGCAAATGAGAAGGGCGCCTTGCATGCAGCTCTACAAAAAGGAGTCTTATGGTACTCTAGGCATCCCCACAAAGCCTTGCTGGCCTTTCACTAGTGAGGTGGACCCAAGAATACTAAACACAATTCCTCACAAAGATCAGGCTTTGGTTGCAGAGGATTGGGATAACGTCTTTAATCCTTAGCTATCCCACAATCTTAAGAGCCTTAGGGAGACCGCATGAAATAAAATGAAGAATGTAGTAGATCCTTTCAACAAGCATCTATGGTTCCATGGGCTTCCACAGTATATGGTTCCCTTGGTACACCCTTGCCCATAAATTGTGGCAGCATGCATGACATGTTTTGACCTAGACACTAGAGTAATAAGCGACACTAATTTCAGGGTAGTCATTAGCCCTGAAGCTATTCAGGATATGATGCGCGTCTCGCTCCTTTGACCTGGGATGTTGATATTTTTGAAGTGAACAGAATGCAACAATATTGGGGAGGTCTCCAAAAGGCACAATAGTTTTACTGTTATGAAATTAATCCACCGACAAGTAACTCAACACTGCCCAAATTACACCAGAATCCATATTACTTTCCAACATTTATATCTCTAGCTATTTCTGATGAAGGTGGCTTAATGAAGCCATTTTTGACATGGACTCATGTCATGTCAAAAATCTTCGATTACTATGCGTTTTTAGATTTATTCTTGACCCCAACTCTATAGGCTTTGGATGGAGCTGGCATCAATTTGACTACACACATATTGCCTTGATAGAAGTCCTGGTTGGGAAAGCTTGTACCACCCTGTGATTGGTTCTTTAGTGTGGATTTCACCATACTCTGCATGATAGGATTCGCCTAGGAGCCCTTCTGGCTCCCCCATTTTCTTTGTGACAAAGTGCTGGCCCTGGAAGCAATGAGGCAGCTATGTACTATTGATAATTATTATTGGGGGCGGGAACATTTGACCTCCTATTTTCTATTTCCAATCATGTTTAGTTCTGTGTTGCTGATCAAGAAAAGGACTTCAAACATTGATACTTCAAAGATTCTACTTTCAAAGCTGGGTCATCTTGGGTTGGTGTTGATAAATGACACCTGGCATTACAATCCCTAAAATAATTTATCGAGGGTTGCAATCAAAATCCCACATTCGCCTCGGCCTTTCTAGGACCCTTGGAGAAATGTTGAGGAGGGGGAACTAAGTTTATATGTAGGCCTTGAATATTTGCCTACTATAGATGAGTGACTACCATGGTTGAAATTTAACTACATCATAGGGAAAACCAACCCAAGGTAGAAGATCAATCCATCCCTGTGCACCCAATTGAATAAGCTCAATTGGATGTCCAAGAAGATTCAAGACTTTTGGATATACCGGCAGGAGACTCTAGCAACCGAAAAGCTTTACAAAGAATTGGCCCTTGATGAATGATTTGATGATATCTGGGAGAAGAAGAATCTAGACTTAGAAAGGTCTCTAAACTATTCAAAATCTGTGCAAAATTATAGAAGGGAAGAGATTGCCATAGAGCCTAGGGAAGAGGCAACTCAAAATCTCCCTACCATTGATGAGAATCCCAAGCATGAGAAGGACACTGGTAAACAGCCTCCGCAAGAGGAGGATTTGCATGCACAAACATCAGAGCCATCCAGCTCCTCTAAGTCAACAAGGAAGTGGGTAAGGACTACCAGTGGTCGGAGGCGGGTCATTGTTGACCTCGATGATTATCCAGAAGAAAAGTGGCAACGAACCAGAGAGTCTGATGGAGACGAAGAGCGTTCAATGGAGGAAGTATTTGAAACATCTGCAACTCCTTATGAGCTTCAAGTAACTTTTCCTCCCTCTTCTCTCTTTACCATGTCTCTGGTTTCTTCTTTGTCTGCCCTTTCTTTTTCAGCTATGCTAGTTTTCTCAATTGCTAGATATCCCAGGCAAACAAGTCTTACCCCTCCTAGTATCCCACTTTTGTCCACTTTCCATCCCTCACCCGAAGCACATTTTGGTGTAAGTACTAGGCTCATGTGCCAAAAATTCTTATCCCCGAGGCCCAGCCCTATAGTTGGAGCATCTCAAGCCTTCCCCTACACTGCATTATCATTCCCTCTAAGTGGCCATTTCATTCCACCATTCTCCCTGGCCATTATAATGAGAGCCGAAAAGACTTTTGATGCGTTGAGTACGTTGTCTTTCCCGCTGGTCATCCCACAGGAGTTCCCTTTTGCTAGTGGCCTGGGCATCCCTGCCCAGGAATATTTTTTGTAGGTAGATGCAAAAAAGAGCACTTGGGCTAACCATATCAATAAAAGAAAACAAAAGGACGCAACCAGGAAAGTGGAGCCTCTCTTGCAAACTGTATTCAATGAAAGTCAAAATTCCTTGATGTTTGCAAAAATCAATCCCAATGTGATTAAACTGGTAGGAGAAATGCTACCGAGTGATTACTCTATAAATGCTATCAGGGTAGACTTGCAACAGGCCCGCTCACAAGATAAGGTTGAGCTAATTGAGGAGATCCAAAAAATCATGACCACTGATTACCTCAAGCTTAACCGCCAAGTGAAGAAAAAGGATGATCAGATAGCGGAGCTCAAGGGCAAGGTCGACATCTAGGTAAACAATTTTAAAGCCCATGAGAATGAAATAAGGCACCTAGAGAAGGAGAGGAGTGCCTTTGAAAGTCAAATCAAGGAGCTGCAAAATATGAGCACATAGATCATTCTGAATCTCTAGCGCGAAGTTGAGTAGAGCCGAGCAAGTGAATAAAAACTTTGCGCTACATTTGTGCAGATAAGTGAAGGAATGAAGGAGCTCTGGCCAAGCACAGTTACTGAAATTAAGGAAATGAATGCCACCTTGGAGTTGGAAAATCAAAAATCAAAGCGGGCCACATTGGCCCTAGAATAAAAGGAAAAAGACATTTCCACTCTAAAGGAACAGGTGTCCACATTGCATAAATTTTTTCAGAGCTGAAGGCGATTTTAAGCAGCAGAGAAGCAGAGTTAGCTACTCTAAAGACCCAAACTCTTGCACCCTAGATGAGCTCGTTGGAGATTTACAAAGAGTTGTATGCATCATACTAGGAAATGGTGAAGGCTTTGTGCCATACTCTTCAGCCCACATTAAAATTTATGGCGCAAGCGGCAAGCCTTTGCAGAACAGTAGGTGAAACAATATAGCAGATTTAGGAGGCAACTTCTGACAAAGTTCCAGAGGCAAGGATTTTATTTGGAAAGTTGTATACAACTTCTGATGAGGCTTTGAGTGGCGTGGGCATAGAGGACCATACAACAGTGGTCATGGGCATAAGTATCATCATATCTATGCACGAGGTTGTTCAATAGATAGCAGAATGTAGGGCTCGGCTAAATCAGGTTACTAATGACATGTGGGAAAAATTTTCCCACTTAGCTTAGAGAGACCTCCCTTCGCCCTTCATTGTTGATCAGGCGGTAGCGGGTGTGGAACACATTGTTGCCATGATTGAAGATACCAAGCAAGATCTTCCTATCTTCCAATCTTTTGATCAATCTTAGACCACCAAGGAAATTGAGGGGATCGTGCATCAGCTGGCGCAACTCTTCTTATAGTTGGAATTAGAAATGAAGGTATTAGGCAGATTGCCTTTCAAGGCAATTATCAATCTTAGGATGGCTCATGAGAATCTGTGAGCTTTATCTGCACCATTGAACGAAGTCTGGACCAGTCTACGAACTGCCCTCTTGAGGTTGTGAGTAGTATTAGGATGCTGAACAAAAGTTTTTTCGGTTCTTCTTTCCACGAGTGAAATGCCCCTGTGAGTCGCCAAACTATTCAAACAAAAATTACCAGGCCTTTGCGGTTTTATTTTTACCTTTGTGGTTGTGCCTTACCTTTCAAATGCTCACTGTCCTTGGCATGCTCCATGTGGCTTCCTCGGGAAGCTTTTTGCTGTTCCTATCACTTTTCTTTTCACCAATCTCCGACTATGTGCCGCATGGCTTTCTCTGGCTACTTCTCGAGCTGGGCCCTCCTTATACTTTCTTTCACTCGGCACGCTCCATGTGGCTCCCTCTCGGAGCTTTTTGCTAGGTGTCTCTTCAACTTTTTTCCGGTCTCCATTTGTGCAACACGTGGTAGCTGCTGTCGTGCCGGTTACCTTAGAGTTGTTGCTACCCTTGTTTTACTCATCTGCTATTGCGTTTTCTTCTATGGCATCGCGTGTTCATTTCTGCTGCTACGTGGTTTTTCATTCCTTGTCATGACTTTGTTGGCATGCTCTTGGGTGGTTGATGTTCATTGTGGTGGTTCAAGGTGATCTGGGCCATCGGTCTTTGGTCATGGTTTTCCTTCTCTTGATACATTTTAGACGGTGGACTAGCCTATAATTACGACCATGTTTCTCTTTATTTCTTGTTGATTAAAGTTGCAAACACTCCCAAGCACTGGGAAGAAGGCCTTTTGTAATAGTTTTATTTAATCCAAAGACTTGAGATTGTGCCAAATAATTTTTACCTTTTTGGTTTTTATGCATATTAGTGAAACTATTGGTCTGTGATGTTTTCTTTTATTGTATGAGTGCCTATTTTTCAGCTTCTGTAATCCTTCATAGCTCAATGAATATAGATCATGTTTCTTCGACTCTTCTGTGTGAGCTAATGTTATGCTAAGATTATATTATGCAAATTAGAGGGTATGCTTACGTTTTAAGTGCTTTTGAAAAAATTAACTTAATGAACAACAATTTAGAGGTTCAGGCCTCTGCATTCTGCACTGTGCTCTGGTGAATTTGTCTAAGATTTTGATGCTTCGCCTGTAGTGTAGGTTTTATATTTTCGCTATCTTTCTAACTTTATAGTCCCCCCACTAAATGAAGAGCTAGATTCAGTAAAATCTCGGAGGTCCCGTAGCTATTGCAAAATTTCCCCCAATAGGTAAGGTTTGCATGAGACTACTAGTACATGCAAAATTCTGTGTCAACAATACCAAAAGTTCATTAGTAATTTGAGTTCTATTTTTATTCCTATGACATAAATGATGAGAGAAGATATGAAGGATTTCAGATGGACATCTGGAGTAGAGAGGAGCTTTGAGTTGTTGAAAAAGAAGGTGACTAAGCAACCTGTGTTGGCTTTTCCAGACTTTAATAAGGTATTTCAAGTAGATTGTGATGTGAGTGAAAATGAAATTGGAGAAGTATTAAGTCAAGAAGCAAGACCAATAGTTTATTTGAATCAGAATTTGAATGATGCAAGGAAAATTTATTCAATGTATGATCAAGATTTATATGCCATAGTTCAAGTTTTGAAGAAGTTGATACATTACTTGTTGTCTAAGGATTTTGTGTTATACATAGATTATCAGGGTTTATAGTATTTGAACAGTTAAGGTAATTTGAATCAGAAACACATGAGATGGGTAGAATTCTTGCAGAGTTATACTTTTTTTTTTCAAACATAGGAGTGGGAAGTCAAATAGATTTTTTGATGCTTGGAGTAGGAGAAGGAATTTATTGGTAGAGATGAGAGTGGAGGTATTAGGCTTTGAGGAATTGAAGAACTTGTATGAGAAAGACCCAAATTTTGTAGAACTTGGGAGAGCTTGTAAACAACCATTCTTTGAAGATAGGAGTTAGTGGTTGGATTATTTCATTCTAGAGGATATGTTGTTAAGAGGAAATTAGTTGTGTGTACCCTGCAGTTTAGTGAGAGATAACCTGGTGAAAGAGGAACATAGTGAAGCATTGGCAGAACAATTTGGAATTGATAAGACAATAGAATTGGTAAGTGAGAATTCCTTTTGGCCTCATATACATAAGGATGTTAGAAAATTTGTGCAAAGTTGTAGAGTTTGTCAAGTCACAAAATGGATTAGTCAAAATGTTTGATTGTATAAACCTTTGGCAGTTCCAAAAAGACCTTGGGAGGATATCAACATGGATTTCATGTTGGAAAAACAAGAATAGCAAATTGAGAGGGAGGGGTGAATGACTTGTCACAAAATTTAAACTTTATTCAACCTTATTAACCTTTAATCTCATATCTGATAATTAACAGTGAAAGAATGAATCAACAACACATCATAGACACAAGAACACCAAGATTTTATATGTGGAAACCCTATTAGGGGAAAAACTGCAGTCAAGGTTAATCCATAATATTATACCCTCTTAGAAGTATAATGAAAAATAAATAATGAAAGCACATGCATTCAAGCACACTACCTAGAGCTCACTGCTCAAATGGGAAGGCTCACTGCCTTAAAAAACATCAAATTAAAAAAATATAAAGAATATGAACTGATTAATTAGCTTCTATAAAATCTTGATCATAGTTTTGGTTAAGCATTGAAACCCTTCTTGACACTTTAGTCAATCGTCTTCACACCTTGCTCTACAATTGAATGATCTGATATTTATTCACACATTACACACTTCATACTTGCATCTTGCACACTTCACATAGTTTAAAATGTAGAAACAATCACTCTTATATATTGGCTACATGGAATTAAATTAACAACTCTGTCGACCAAGGATAAAAGAATAAATTACAAACTATCAACCCAATTCATGAACAAATCTCAATGTGCACCAATCATAATTGGTCACAACATAATGAAGACCTAAAAATACATCCTCAAGCATTCCAAATATTAAAATATTAATCCACAAGGATCCACAACACGCTACAACCATCATGAAGGCCAACAACATGAAAACCCGAACACACAACTGAAAAATCTTTGATCAGGATCACTCTGATCAACACGAACATTCAAAAAGGATAAATAATGATCTAGAAATATCAAATAACATCACATGAACATACACAACAAAAAGAATTATCAGAATCATGTTCTCTTCTTCTAGAAACACTGGTTACAATAATAGAATAACTATAGGAACAGAAGACAAATTGCACAAATATTGATGGGAACCTCTGGAAATTATAGAGTATACACTAGATAGGCTCAACAATGAAGCCTTTAAAGTGTAACCTCTAAATATAAACATACTAATTTTTACACCACACTGAACTTCATAGCTTCATAGACAACATGCAACATATTTATTATAATTTTCTCAATATCCTCGACATATACAACCTTCAAATCATCAAATGCTAATAATGTTGACACCAATTAAAACTAGATATCAGCAACACAATCACAACATCCAACAATCTCCCCCTTTGGAATTAATGGCAACACATGATGTGAAAAATACCATCAACACAACTATCTCTTTTCAAACTGTTCTTCTCTTCCTTACATTACTCTTCCATCTTCTCCCTTAGTACTTATTGCTCTTCTCCCCCTTTCTTCTACAATTTTTTTTCACATTACTCTTCTCCCCCTTTGAAATCAACGGAAAAGGTACACAAGCTCTAATTCATCTAATGATTCCCCCTAAGTAGCAATCACCACAATATCAATCTGAAACAAGATATGACTATGAGTGCACAAATTGATGCAAAGAGTTGCATCTTAGTTTATATTAGGAGGGAAAATCACCCCCAATTTTACTATGAGATAATAAAAAGTGTCCTTAGGCAACGAATTAGAAAATATGTCTGCAATTTATTCTTTTGTAGGAACATACTCTAGTCTAACTTCTTTATCACTCACTTTGTCTCTCAAAAAGTGATATTTGATAGATATATTTTTTGTCTTTGAATGCAGCCCCTAATTCTTATAAATGTTTATGGCACTTGAGTTATCAAAAAAATATAGAAATATGCTCATCATACTCAATTTTGATATCTCTCAACACTTGTCTCATCCATAATACTTGAGTGCAATTGTTTGCAGCAACAATATATTTTTCCTCAATAGTAGATATGGAAATGGAATTCTACTTTTTAATTAACCAAGACACCAACTTCTTCCCTAAGAAGAATGCACCACCACTGGTAATTATTTTTCCATTCACATCTCTTACCCAATCCGCATCAATAAAGGAACTCAGACTAAGATCATCATCTTTAGGATACCAAAGACCAAAGTCAACTGTCCCTTCCAAATATCTAAAAGTTCTATTCATAGCAGTCACATGAGATTCATTTGGATCAGCTTGATATCTAGCAACCATGCATACAACATTCATGATGTCTGGTATGGTTTGAATCAAATAGAGTAATCCACCAATTATTGACCTATACCTTGTTTGATTTGATTTAGGAGAATCATCATTCTATGCTAACTTACATCCAGTTACCATGGGTGTACCAATTGGCTTTGAGTCTTCCATACAAAAATAATTTAGTAACTCTTTTACATATTTGGACTGAGATATAAAGATTCCATTATCTAACTAAGTAATTTTCAATCCTAAAATGAATTTCTGATCTCCAATGATAGAAATTTCAAATTCATTTTTCATTTCATCAACAAATTTCATACATAAGTCATCATCACCTTCAAAAATGATGTCATCAATAAAGAAATCAATAATAAATTCTTTATCCTAATCCATCTTGAAATACAAATTATTGTGAGGAGTACCTTTATTGAATCCAAGCTTCAACAAGTATTTATCCAATCTAGCAGACCAGGCTCTAGGGGTTTATTTGAGTCCATACAGTGCTTTCTTCATTTGGAAATACATATCTTACTTATCAGTCAATTGAAATCCTTCTGGTTACTCAACATGTACTTCTTCTTGTAGCTCACCATTTAGAAACCCTGACTTTACATCCATTTGATAGATTATTTAGTTCTTAAAAGAAACATAAGTAAGAAATAATCTTACTGCTTCAATTCTAGCAACAGGGGAAAATGTTTCTTCAAAATCAATACCTTTCATCTGTGAGTATCCTTTACATACCAGTCTTTCTTTATTCCTAACCACTTCACCTTGTTCATTCAACTTATTTTGAAAGACCCATTTCGTTTCAATCAAATTTTTATCCTGAGGTCTGGGAACAAGAATCCATGTATCATTTTTCTCTATTTGCGTTAGTTCTTCCTTCATTTCTTCCATCTAATATTCATCTTTACATGCTTCATTGACATTAATGGGCTCAATCTTGGAAATCAAACAATACTCTTCTGCAAATTTTCTTCTAGTCAACACACCTTTGTTCTTATCTCCTATAATCTGACTTTCAGAATGATTTAGCTTTACATACCTCAAAACTTTTGGGTTCTCTCAAACTTTTGATTATTCTGATCTTTCTTCTACACTTCCACTAGCTTCTCCTTCTTGATTCTCTTGATTCATCGAAACAATTTGAACTTGATTCTAGGTCTATGCATTCTTTCCATTATTAGTACTATCATGTTGGTCATTTGAAGCATATCCACAATACCTAGATTATCTAAAAATTTCTTCATCAACTCTGCCATTTGTACTTTTAACAATTTTCTTCAATCTTCTATTATAGCACTAGTAGGCCTTGCTCTTAGTGGAGTAACCCAGAAAGATTCCTTCATCACTTTAGCATCAAAATTTCCCATATCTTCATCTCTCTTGATATAACATCTACTTCAAAATATTTTGAAATATTTAATAGTAGGCTTATAACCAAACCACAACTTGAAAGGAGTCTTACCAAAATTAACATTGAGATTTACCTAGTTTATAGTATATACAATAGTTCTTACAACTCTCTAATAGATATGAGGTACATTACCTTCCAACGTCATATTTAAAGTAGCATCCATAATTTTTTTGTTCTTTCCCTCAACAAATCCATTCTATTAAGGGTTTTGGGGAGAAGATAACTATCTTTTGATTCCATGCTCTTCACAAAATGAATTGAACTCACAAGAAGTGAATTCACCACCTCTATTTGACCTTAAGCATCTAATCTTTAATCCTATCTGATTCTCTACCATAACTTTGAAACTTTATAAATTTTATAATGCTTCATGTTTTTCTCTCAATAAAGAAACCCATATCATCCTAGAGTAATCATCAATAACCAGCATAAAGTACCTTTCTCCTTGTAGACTTCTGATTTTGGAGGGACCACAAAGATCAGTGTGCACTGGCTACATTATTCCATTAGAATGATGTTGTTTTCTCCAAAAATAAATTATTGTCTTCTTTCCCATCTGACATTCCTTGCATATGGTGTTAGTAGGCTTTACTAACTTAGAAAGATCTCTAACTTCTTGAGTGGATCTTACTTTGGAAATTTTATAAAAATTCACATGACATAGCCTCCTATTCCATAACTAGCTTACATCAACTTGAGCAATCAAAGAACTTTCACTAGTAGCACTCAGGTGAAAGATATTATCTATTGTCTTTTTACCTAAAGCAACTATATTCCAGAACTTCATAGTATCTTGCACTTACCATCATTGAACTAAATATTGTATCCCTTGTCTACCATATATCCAACACTCAATAGGCTATTCTTCAATCCTTCAACATAAAGGACATCATCAGTATTATATTTACCACTAGGAGAAATAGTGCCTTTGACACAAACCACACTAGCAATGTTATCTCCAATTATTACAACACCTCTGTCATATTTTTCCAAGCTTATAAACTCTATTTTTTCACCCGTCATATGATGTGAGCATCCATTGTCAATCACCCATTCATCCTTTTCTTCAATTTTGGTTGCAAGATCTTTCTCAATATTCTTATCACTAGCAGATTCAATGGACACTATACCATTTTCCTTGATAGAAATGAATATCCATCCATCTTCATTTCCATTTTCTTTCTCAGATTCATCATCAGTAACAACTTCTTCAAAATAATAACATTTCTTTTGAAATTTAGACTTATTAGGTTTGAACCTAGGAACTCTTTTAGGACACCTTAATGCAAAATGACCTATCTTACTGCAAGAGAAACATTTAATACGAAAATTTCCTTTGTACTTACCTTGACCTCTATCTTCTCTTTTCACAATCAATGCTTTCAACTCTTCTAACTCTCTTTTTTCATCTTCAATCTATTTCATCTCATCTTCATACTTGAATGTCTTACTAGAAAATTCTCCCAGATCATATCTCTGTTGGTTTCTTCTCGATACAATAGTGTTAAATGCAGATTCTATATTAGGAGTATATTCACCAAATTCACTCAATTTAGAGGCAGTAAGTTTACCAATCAACATATCTCTTGTCACATTTGTTACTTTCCTGAGTTCTTCAATATCATGAGCTCTCATTTTATAAGTAGGAAATGATCTTCAGAGGAACCTTCTCTGATACCAATTGTTAGAAAAACAAGAATAGACAATAGAGAGGGGGGGTGAATCACTTGTCACATAATTTAAAATTTATTCAACCTTATGAAACTTTAATCTCAGATCTGATAGTTAGTAGTGAAAGCATGAATCAACAACATATCAAAGATATAAGAAAACCAAGATTTTATACATGAAAACTCTGTTAGGGGAAAAACCACAGTGGAGGTTAATCCACAAGATTATACCCTGTTAGAAGTATAATAAAAAACGAATAAGGAATGCACATGCATTTAGGCACACTACCTAAAGCTCACTACTCAAATTTTAAGGCTCAGAAACTTACAAAAAAATTCAAATTAAAACCATCTGAAGAATATGAATTGATAAATTAGCTTCTACAAAAGCCTGATCACAATTTTGGTTAAGCACAAAAACCCTTCTTCACACTTCACCCAATCTTCTTCACACTCTTCTTTTCAATCTAATGATCTGATATTTATTCACAGATTACATAATTCATACTCACATCTCACACACTTCAAAATGAATAAATAATTTCTCTTATATATATGCTACATGGAACTACATTAAGAACTTTGTCAGCCAAAGATAAAAAAATAAATTACAAAATATTGGTCGAATTCATGAACAAATATCAATTCACACCAACCGTAGTCGGTCACAACATAATGAAGACCTAAAAAAAAAATCCTTGAGAATTCCAAACATTAAAATATTAATCCATGAGGATCCGCAACACACTACAACCATCATGCCATCCAAGAACATGAAAACTCAAACACACAATTTAAAAATCTTTGATCATGATCACTTCAATTAACATGAACATTCAAAAAGGATATAGCATTATCTAGAAACATAAAACAACATCACACGAGCATACACAACAACTAGAATCACCAGAATCACATTCTCTTCCTCTAGAAACACCAGCTACAGTAACAAAATAAATGTAGGAACACAGAAAGACATAACTTGTACAAATGTTGATGTGAACCTCTGAAACTTCCAGAGTATACACTAGATAGTCTTAGCAACAAGCCCTTTAAAGCGTAACCTCTGAATATAAACATACTAATTTTTACGCCACAATGAACTTCACAGCTTCATAGACAGTCTCCAACATATTTATTATAATTTTCTCAAAATCATGGACATATACAACCTTCAAATCATCAAATTCTAATAGTATTGAAATCAATGACAACCACATATCAATATCATAATCACAACATCCAACATTTCATACTTGGTTTGCCTAAGACTCAAAGAGGTAATGATTTATTTTTAATGGTGGTAGAATTTTTTTTCTAAAATGGCACATTTCATATCTTGTAAGAAGACAAAAGATGCAGTACATGTAGTAGACTTCCTTTTCAAGGAAGTGGTCATATTGCATGGATTACCCATGATTATTGTTTTAGATAGAGATACAAATTTTGTTGGTTACTTTCGGAGGATACTTTGGAAGAAGTTGAAGATAGATTTGAAGTTTAGTTCTACTTATCAACCCCAAAATGATGGATAGACAGAGGTAGTACATAATATTTTGGGAAACTTTCTGAGATGTTTGTTTGGAGAGAAGACTGGAAGTTGGGATTTAGTCCTTGCTCAAGTAGATTTTTCCTACAATAATTCAGTAAATAGGAGTATTGGAAAAACACCTTTTGATGTTGTTATTGGAGTTCATCCAAGAGGTATATCAAAATTGTAAGACATCAAGTAGGAGGATACAAGAAGTGTTGAAGCAGAGGAATTTGTAGAACATATGAAGAAAGTGAATAATCATGTAAAGAAGAAGTTGGAAGATATGAACTAGAAGTATAAGGAACAAGCAAATGAAAAAGGGAGACATAAGGAGTTTGAAGTTGGAGATGAAGTGATGGTGTATTTGAGGGAGGCGATATTTCTATTTGGCACATACAGTAAACTCAAAATGAGGAAGTTTGGACCCTGTAATATTTTGAAGAAATTTGATTCGAGAAATGCATATGAAGTAGAGTTATCAGATGTGATGCAAAAACTATACACACCATAATAAAATTTCAAGGGTACTTCTGACCCAAACACTATTTGAAGAATATCAAATTAAACCAACATTTTTATCCACTTAACTTTTCATCAAAATCACATCATTTCACTTAAAAATCGCAAGGCATCAAACACTAATTTCACCAAATCAACTTTCAAGGTCTTTATCAGACTTCAATGCAACTTAATCAGCTTCAAAATGAACGAACCCAATAAGAAAACACCTTTACAAAATTTGAACCACCATTCTTTCACAGTTACCATTTATTATAACTTGATTAAATAAGGAAAAAAGACCTCCACTCATCAAATTCTACTTCAAACATGTCACAAGATCTTAGCATGCCTCTAATTACCATATTGTGACTTAAGAAAAATAAAACTACATCAAAAAACTTTGATATCAAATAATTTTGATCAACATTCACCATTACACTCCTCACTTCACAAGGAAAATTAACAACTAACCATACTCTCTAACTTCTAGACTATCTAAAGACTTCCAAGACATTTTAAACATCATGTTCTTGATTGAAAGAAACCAAGAATATATTCACATGAAACTATTTTATCAGATTGATTGATCCTTATAGTTTGATCATCACTTGCACATAGGAACCACCTTGCTCAAACATACCAATTCCTCAAATATTGTGCCCAAATCTCTTCTAAACCTCATATACCATTTTAACAACATTAATTTATGAGTTATAATACAAAACAATCATTTAGATATCTCCATTCAGAGTATTACACTTCTTTGCAATTGCAGACCCCAAACCCTTATAGCATTGCCATACACTCAAAACGCATTTACAAGTCATTAAATATTAAAAATCCTTGAACCAATCACTATTATGGAATCCCATTTATATAAATTTAATCATATCACAACATCAAGTATATTTGCTTGGAAGAAAACATCAAAAAATGGATTGTATGTTGCTAAAAACCCTTCAATTAGCCCAAAATATACAAAATGGGGTCCTCTTTAATCTTCACCAAAACACTAAATCTCTTCAAAAATACCTTATTCAAGTCATGAAACTCCATATTCAATCATTTTTAAGGATTTAAAAGCTCACTAAAGCATTAAATACCAAAAACCTTGTTTATAGGCTTTTACAATGCAATATGAAGAGGGTTTATTGAAAATGCATATTGCAAACCTCAAAATCATTTGCCACCTCTTCAAACACATTTTTTTGTCTTCCCAATCTTATTTTACCATAAAAATTCCTTTATACATGCTATATCCCCATTATCATACTTGTAACCATCAACTTCAAGGGAAAATCATCGAAGTTATGTTAGAAACAACATCATAACCTCATACCCTTGCCTTCCCTATCCCTGTCCACACACAAATCACTTAAAAAATTCAAAATAAATTCAAAATAATCTATCCCACCATTCTAATAAGTCTACAATTTTGGGATGGGGTGATTTTCCTTATAGGACTCTCAAACCCTCTTGACTGGATTTTCTGACAAAACACAAAAATTTAGCCTCTAAATATGATGAAATTATTTGAAGACTCGTTGAATTAATTTTTAACACCTAACACAAAAAAGATAAAGCTTACAATCTATTGTATAGTCCGTACAAGGATTGATCCAAGAGAAAAAACATTAAAACTATAGGAAATAGGGACTTTATTTTGTAAAATGTTTCAAGAATACAAAAAAGAAAGATTTTTGCTCACCTTGACAAAAATTTTAATTTTTTTTCCCACTCAATAAATACCTCTTCAAATTTTGTCATGGACCTATCCTCTGAGTTTTTCCTCAAAGACTCTTGAACTTCCTTGATTTTTGCTTTTTACCAATTTAGCAACTTTTACAATTTCTTTGCAATTTTGCTTTCTTTTCTCATAATTTGACCACCTAGAGCCTATTACATGGATTGAATACAATAAATTTATTCCTTACATGGAATTTTACATACATTTTAAATTTAAAAATTCATTTTTTGTAAGTTAGCCTTTTGAAGATGTTTTTGAGAGCAAGGTGCTCCTGCACTAGGATGGCATGGGTATATCACCTATATTCAACATTGCAAACCTACATCAGTGCCATGAAGTAGAATTGAATGAAGACAATAAATCCAAATTGGAAGAAAAACTTCCTAAAAAATAATCAAATGAGATAGAAGAGATTTTGGATGTCAGAGATGGGAGGAAAGCCTGTGGAAGATAGTACAAAGAATATCTAGTGAAGTGGAAGGGTAGACCAGTAGAGGATTCTTCTTGGATTTCTTAGGCTGAGGTAGACTGAATTGTTTTTCCTTTAGTCCCAACAAAGTGAGGGAATCAATTTTCAATAACCCTGGATGTTTGATGCAAGAGCATCCTTGGTTCTTGGAAATCTTGCATCAACCAAAAATATTTTCATTCAGTTTTGAAAATTATTGTTCTGTTCTTGTTCAGTTTGAGCTAGAAGATTCAATATTGCATCATGTTTTCTCACTAGACTCTGCAGATATATTTTTTTCTTTTTTCTTATTCCAAGTTTCAGCTTGATTGGATCATTTTTCAGCAAGTTATAGCTTTCGAATTAAGTGACAGTTTTTGGAACTGGCCCTAGAATAATTTCAAACCTAATGGCTAGTTTGATCACTCATGGATCTTTCCCATAGCCTGCAAATCCTTGCAAGGTATTTTGAATTGTTTCATGGAGTGTCCCCAACCTTAATTCTAGGTCCACACTTCATCTTATGCACTTGTCATGGAGAAATTCAAATTTGAGGCCGACTTGTTCATGAACACATTACATTTCCTTCATCGAATATTGTAATGATCTTTGGTTTACGTGGATGTTTCTAGATCTACAGATATGATATAATTCTTGTAATGGATCATTAGGAAATAAATCAATCAAGATAAAGTACATTAAGATGTATATAGAGTTTGATCTGTAATATTTTTGCTCACTTTAAGGAGCATGTATGTTGTACTAGGCCTATGAGCCAAATCTATAAGCCTAGATATTATCGATCGATTGTAATCAAAATTTTTGTTAATAAGAATGTTTAAATCTGCACTTTCCTCCATATTTTTTTTTTCTTATGTTGTGTAACTCTTGCTACATGGTTCAAATTGTTCTCTTTGAGGACCCTCCTACCATGACTACACCAGATTCTTCAACAAAAAATTCTCGTTCGTGTGAAAAATCTTTACCTCATTTTACCCAAGATGTAAATTTACTATTTCATTGTCAAAAATATTCACTCCTCCCACATTTTCCCATGTAACAAAAAAATATTCATCATAATTTATACCAAACTATAAAAAATATCCATTCCACATTACTCCCCTCTATCTACAAATATCTGTTTGTAAAAGAATAGAAGCCAGTCGTGAAAATATTCACTCTTCATTCTTGGATGTAAAAACCCCCATCTATGTATTTACCATTTTCCTTTAACTACAACTTTAAGTTTTATTTTAACTTTTGTGAAGGATTTAAAAAATTAACTTTACTATAAAAATCCATTTACCCGTGAGTTTACAAATTTTAAATGCCCAACATTTAAAATTTAGATTCATTTACTCATGGAGCTTTAATTTTTATGGTACCAGGTAATAAAATAATCTACCCGTGAAATATCATATTTCATTCTCCCTACCCTCCCCATTAATTTTTACACTTTACTTACCCAAAATTTTAAATATTGATTTTACTATGGGAAGACTCTAATTGGGAAATAAAAGGCATCTTCACCATTTTATTTTACCTTTACATTATTCCTCCACCATAATTTATTCTCATCACACATTTCAAATGCCATATGGAAAAGATAATATTTATTAGCGATATGCGATGCAACCAAAGTTTTCCTAAACATGGATTAAAAATAATTTATCGGGAAAATAAAACTTTACACGTGCTTTTACATTGCACCTCACACTTCAAATATTTTATTTTTTGACACCACTTAATCACTTTATCTAGAAATGTTTTAAATTTTAAATGTTTAGTCCTTTTAAAAAAATGAAGGCTTCCATTAGGCTTTTAAAGCTTCCATGGGGCCCACCTTCATTCACTCAAACATTACCCAACAATTACCATCGTGTTTCATGGATGCAATGAGAAAATGAAGAAATTAATAGTGATGCATGGATGTATCCAAGAGAGAAGGCTTGAGAACAGTGATAGGAAAAGTTATCGCTTCATCACAAATACACCAAGAAGAATAGGTCTTCAATTAGGGATGAGTGAAAATGCTTCTGAACCCATCACATTGCTTCATTCCACATTCAACAATCTCACCATGAACCTTGGAAGAACTTATTGCATCCATAGAAAGTGATGCAAGAGCATCCTTGGTTCTATGCAATCCTGCATCAACCAAAATATTTTCTTTCAGTTTTGTTCTTGTTCTTGTCTAGTTCAAGTTGGCAGATTCTGTATTTCATCATATTTTCTCAACAAATCATGTGGATCTATGTTTTCATCATAGACATGTTAATTTTCCTAATTCTTGTATTTCAAGATGATTGGATATTTTTCTGGGAAGTTATTGCTTTTGGATTAAGTGATAGTTTCTAAAAAAAGAATTGAGGTAGTTTCAAGCCTAACAGTTAATTTGATATCTTGTGGATCCTTGAGGTGTGATTTGAATTGTTTTGTGGAGTGTTCTCATCCTTAATTTTAGGTCCACACTTCCTCTTATGCACTTGCTGAAGAGAAATTCAAATTGAAGGCCAGCCTATTTCATGCATGTTACATTTTCTTCATTGAAGATTGCCATGATCTTTGGCCGACATGGATGATTCTAGACCCCTAGATGTGATATAGAACATTGTAACCGATCACTTGGATGACAATTAGGAGATTAGGTAGAGGGGAGATTGGACATGTAAGATTTCAGCTCGCATTAAGGAGCATATAGGAATATTGTATTTTGAGCATGTTGTATCTGATAATAAGAATGTTTTAATTTGCATTTTTCTCCATATTCTATGTTTCTTCCATTGTGTAACTCTTGCTACATGGTCCAAAAATTTCTCTTTGATGACCCTCCTACTATGACTATACCAGATTGGTATCAAAGTGAGATTCATTTTGTGAGAGATCGCCAAATTTTATGAATTCTTGTTGAAGATTTGTTGTGGGGTGGTGGACTAAGGATCTGACCTACAACTACAAAGGACTTGTGTAAAGATGGTAGGAAGAAGAAATTGTAGAGGAAATAGAGTGTTTCGAAATGAAAACCTAGCTATAATGGAGATGTTGAGAGGAATCTCTGCTAGATTAGAAACAGTCAAAACAACCCAGAGGAGAGGTCGATCAGTCAATGATGTGAGTGATGAAGAGATAGAAGAACAAAAAGAAAGGGAAAGAGAAGATCAACCTGATTTTGATCAGGGAGAAGAGAGGTTCATAAGATCCATAACTAGAGTAAATACTAAACCACATTTCAATCCACCAGATTATAGTGGCAAGTTGGATTCAAATGAATTGCTTGATTGGATAATGGAGATGGAAAAGTATTTTGATTTTGAAGGTACAGCCGAAGACAAGAAGGTGAAATTTTCTTGTACAAAGTTGGAAGGACATGCATCCCTTTGGTGGGAACATTTGCAGATAGATAGGAAAAGAAGAGGAAATGAGAAGATAAAATAATGGGATCAGATGGTGAATAAGTTAAATATAGATTTTATGCCTGCAGACTATCAGATTAGTTTTTTCTAAAATTTGCATAATTTGAAGCAGAAGGAGTCAAGTGTGATAGAGTATATTTAGGATTTATACAAGTTGAATATCAAATCCAGACATTTAGAGGATGAGATAGAGCAAGTAGCCAGATATGTGAATCGCTTGAGGTTGTCTATACATGATGAGATTATTTTGATTAAGTTATTGAGTGTGGAGGAGGTATATCAATGTGCCCTAAAAGCAAAAGAGAAGCTGGATAAAATACATGAGCAAAGATAGAGAGGAAGAGGTGGAAGATTTTAGAGAGGAATAATTTTTACTGGAGGAGGAAGAGGATCTTTTATAGATCAGAATAAAGACAAGGAAGTTAGTAAGAATGATAATCTGTACGATAGAGATGATGGAAATTCTTACCCAAGAGGAGGTTATGGTGGTTACTAGAATGAGGGTTATTGAAAAGGTGATAGAGGACAAGAGAAAAGAGTATTCAGGGGGACTTGTTTTAAGTGTGGTGGAGAAGGACATAGAGCATTTGAATGTAAAGAGGGAGAGACAAGAAAAAAAAGAGAGAATAATAGAAGAACAATATTTTTTGAGGAGGATCATGCTTGATCATCTAATAAACTGGAAGAGGGATAAGTGTTGGTAAACATAAGAGTATTGTGTCAAATTGAGATGGAGCAAGAACCATTGCTGAGAAAGAATTTATCCTGAACTTGATGCAAGGTAGCTAGTAAATGTTGTAGAGTGATTATTGCTAGTGGAAGCTCTGAGAACTTGGTTTTTGAAGAAATGGTGACCAAATTGAAGCTAGAAAGATTGAAACACCCAAAGCCTTATCAAATAGCATGGATTCAATATGAGCATAAGATACTGGTAAGTGCACAATGTTTGGTAAAATTGAAGATAGGAAATTATCATAATGAAGTTTTGTGTGATATCATGCCTGTGGATGTATGCCATGTTTTGTTGGGAAGGCCTTGGAAGTATGATAGATAGGTTATCCATGATAGAAAGAACGCATATACCATTATTTGTAATGGGATGAAGAAAACTTTTTTGTCCTTAGAGGATGTTCCTAAAATGGAAGTTTGCATGAGTGCTAAATTTTTTCTGGTTGATGGAAGGAGATTCCTAGATGGACTGAGACATGAGAACTTGTGTTATGCCTTATTTCCTAAGAAGGTTGAAGACTTGAAGCATGTAGAAGAACAAACATAGGAGATAAAGGAGTTGCTATAAGAATATGAAGCTATCATCTTAGAGAATGTACTTAATGGATTGCCACCTATGAGGAGTATTAGTAATTGCATGGATCTAATTCTTGGAGCTAGTTTTCCTAATAAAGCAGCACATCGGATGACACTGGCAGAAAATGAAGAATTGAATAGACAAGTGCAACAACTATTGGGGAAGGGTTTGATCAGAGAAAGCTTAAGTCCTTGTGTAGTACCTATTGTGTTAGCACCTAAGAAGGATGGAGAATGGAAAATGTGTACAAAATCTAGAGACATAAACAAAATTACAGTGAAGTATAGATTTCCTTTGCCCTAGATGGATGACATTATGGATTTTTTGAGTGGATTTAAATACCTTACAAAGATAGATTTGAAGAGTAGATATAATCATATCAGAATCAGTGAAAGGGATGATTGGAAGACAACATTAAATACAAATGAAGAATTTTATGAGTGGTTGGTGATGCCTTTTGGACTAACAAATACACCAAGTACCTTCATGATGCTGATGAATGAAGGTATTGAAGAACTTTATGATTGTTTATTTGGATGACATCTTGATTTTCAGTAAGACTAGAGAATAAAATTTGTTGCATATAAGACAAGTTTTGTAGAAGTTGAGAGAAGAGCAGTTACTAATAAAAATTAAGAAGTGTAGTTTCATAAAGAAAGAATTGGTATATCTAGGATTTGTGATATCTGCTGATGGATTGGAGATGGATCTTGAGAAGGTAACAAAAATTGTTGAATGGCCTACACCAAAAATTATTGGAAATGTAAGATCATTTCATGGATTGTCTAGTTTCTACTAAAATTTCATTAGGAATTTCAGTTCTATTTGTAGTCCTATGACCGAAATAATGAGAAGAGATAAGAAGGATTTTGGGTGGAAATCTCAAGCAGACCAAAGTTTTGAGTTGTTGAAACAAAAATTGACTGAGCAGCCTGTGTTGGATTTACTAGACTTTAATAAGGTATTCCAAGGAGACTATGATCCAAGTGGAAATGCAATTGGAGCAGTACTAAGTCAAGAAGGAAGACCCATAGATTATTTGAGTGAGAAATTGAATGATGATAGGAAAAGGTATTCAATGTATGACCAAAAAATTTATGCCTAGTTCAAGCCTTGAAGAAGTGGAGACATTAATTGTTTCCTAAGGAGTTTGCATTGTATATAGATCATCAGGCATTACAGTATTTGAACAATCAAGGTATGTTGAATCAGAGACACATGAGGTGGGTGGAATTCTTGCAGAGTTATACTTTTGTTTTGAAACATAGGAGTGGAATGTCGAATAGAGTTGTTGATGCTTTGACTAGGAGAAGGAATTTATTGGCAGAGATGAGAGTGGAAGTATTAGGATTTAATGAATTGGAGAACATGTATGAGGAAGACCCAGATTTTGCAAAACCTTGGAGAGCTTGTAAAGAACCAGTCTTGGATGATAGAAGTCTGTGGTTGTATTATTTCATTTAGGATGATATGTTGTCAGAGGGAATCAATTATGTATACCCTAGAGTTCAATGAGGGATAGTTTGGTGAAATAAAAGCATAGTGAAGGATTGTCAAGACACTTTGGAATTGATAAGATTATAGAATTGGTAATTGAGAATTACTTTTGGCCACATATTCATAAGGATGCTAGGAAATTTCTGCAAAGTTGTAGAGTTTGTCAAGCTGCAAAAGGCAGTAGTCAGAATGTTGGATTTTATAAACCTTTGACAATTCTTGAGAGACCTTGGGAGGATATCAACATGGATTTCATACTTGGTTTTCCAAAGACACAAAGAGGTAATGATTCTATAATTGTGGTGGTGGAAATATTTTTTAAAATGACACTTTTCATAACTTGTAAGAAGACAACATATGTAATACATGTATCAGACTTGTTTTTCAGGGAAGTAGTTAGATTGCATGGATTACCTAGGAGTATTGTTTCACATAGAGATACAAAGTTTGTTGGTTACTTTTGGAGGACACTTTGGAAGAGGTTAAAGACATTTAAATTTCAGTTCTACTTTTCACCCACATATTGATGGATAGACAGAGGTAGTAAACATGAGTTTGGAGAATTTGTTGAGATGTTTAGTAGGAGAGAGGACCAGAAGTTGTGATTTAGTCCTTGCACAAGTAGATTTTTCTTACAATAATTCAAGAATAGGAGTACCAAAAATAAACCTTTTGAGATTGTTACTGGAGCTCATCCTAAATGTATATCAGAGTTGTGAGCCATTTGTAAGGAAGATAAAGGGAGTGCAGAAGTAGAGGAATTTGTAGAACATATGAAGAAGGTGCATACTCAAGTAAAACAACAAGTGGAAGATATGAAATGGAGCTATAAGGAGTGAGAAGATGAAAAGAGGAGACATAAGGAGTTCAAATTTGGAGATGAAGTGATGGTGTATTTAAGGAAGGAAATATTTCTAGTTGGAACATACAATAAGCTCAAGATGAGGAATTTTGGACCTTGTAATATTTTGAAGAAATTTGATTTAGGAAATGCATATGAAGTAGACTTATTGGATGGCATGGGTATATCACCTATATTCAACATTGTAGGTCTACATTAGTACCATGAAGCAAAATTCAGTGAAGCAGATAAAGAAAATTTAGAAAAATAGTTTCCTAAACAATAATCAGATGAGATAGAAGAGATTTTGGATATTGCAGATGGGAGGAAAACACGTGGAAGACAATACATATAATATCTTGTGAAGTGGAAAGGTAGACCATTGGAGGATTCTTCTTGGATTTCTCAGGTTGAGGTAAACTGTATTGGTTTTCCTTTAGCCCCAAAAAAGTGAGGGACTCACTTTTCAAATAACCTGGGATGTCTAATGTAGGAGCATCCTTGGTTCTTTGCAATCCTGCATCAACCAAAAATATTTTCATTCAGTTTTGTTCTTGTTCTTGTCTAGTTCAAGTTGGAAAATTCGGTATTTCATAATATTTACTCACTAGATCATGTGGATCTATTTTTTCATCATGGACATGTTTATTTTCCTTATTCCATGATTTCAGCATGATTGGATCTTTTTTCGACAAGTTATCGCTTTTAGATTAAGTGATAGTTTCTAGTATAGAGAACCAAAGCAGTTTCAAGCCTAACGGTTAATTTGATCTCTTTTGGATCCTTCCTATAACTTGTGGATCCTTGATGTGTGATTCAAATTATTTTTTGGAGTGTCACCGACCTTAATTTGAGGTCCACACTTCATCTTATGCACCTGTCGAGGAGAAATTCAAATTGAAGGATGACCTATTTCATGTACATTACATTTTCTTAATCGAATATTTTCATGATCTTTGGATGACGTGGATGATTCTAGACCCATGTTCGTGCTATAAAAAAATGTAACTGATCACTAGGATGACGATTAGGAGATTAGGTAGAGGGGAGATTGGACATGTAAGATTTCAGCTCGCATTAAGGAGCATATATGAATATTGTATTTTGAGCATGTTGTATCAGTCATGTGAGCCAAATCTGTAAGCCCAGATGTGGCCGACTGTATGTAATTGGAATTTTTGATAATAAGAATGTTTTAATATTCATTTTCCTCGATATTCTATGTTGCTTCCATTGTGTAACTCTTGTTGCATGGTCCAAACAATTCTCTTTGAGGACCCTCCTACCGTGCCTACACCAACAAGACAAAATGTGCAAGTCATTTTTTGGAAATGTTGGGTGTTTTTGACCATTCTAGTAACCAAAATTCATCATAAACCTATTGAATTTATTTTTCCAAGCATTAGGAATGGTCACAGGATCAAAATAAAACTTGGAGCAGTATTTTTGAGCTCCAAAACACCACAAAAAAATTTCTCAAAATAAAAAACATGATTAGCATTCTTCTTTGCACAATACACACCTGAATCTGCCAAAAAATCCTCAAGGGAACTGCCATAAAGATAAAGAGGTGCCAAATCTTTGATGCAAAACAGAAAACCATTAAAATATGCCTTAGAATGGTGATTTTGCACCATCACTTATTTGAAATGGAAAAGAGACTTGAAATTCGCGATGAGCATAAAAAACTTAGAGCATCACTCCATCACCAATGTGCAAAGGGAAAGAGCCATAAAATATGTGATGGGAGATGAGAGAACACAACCATCACTGATTGCTAATACAAAATGGGAATGACAAATCAAAACAATGATCTGTGATGAGTTCATCATATAGAAGTGAAAGTTGTGAAAGCCCTGTCTGGACCAATTGAGAGAAAGAATTAAACTTTCTTTGATAGAAAACATTTGGAAATGTATTCTATTTTTTCCCTAAATGCATTTTTCACATTTGCAAAACATTTAAATATTTTAAACATTAGTATTGAAACAATAAAAAAATTGCAAATTTCAATTAGGCTTGTAGGCCAAATAGAGAAATTTCACTACACACAAACAGTGACCCTTGGAGACAAGATTTTTTGTGTTTGGCCATAATCAATTATTTAGATAAAACTCATTTCCTCAAAAAATTGCATCACCAAAATATTTCTAGGACCTCCTTTGTAAACTGCCCCCTATCATGCCTTCATCACAACTAAAATACATTAAAATAATGCATCATATGACCTTTGATTTTGAGGAAATCGTTATTAGAGATGTTTTAAACAAAATAAAGAAATGGGTTACCCTTATAATTTTTAAATTTAAAACTTTTTGGAACACCAATTTTGGTCTTGTTGCAGTTAGCAACACATTAATTAACCCATCAAAACTCATCCTGGGAGCTTGAAACTAAGAAAGCATGCAAAAATTTGACCCAAGAACTCATTTCAGCAAAAAAATTGGAAAAAATCATCTTGAGGTGCAACATATTAACCTCCAAAGTTGCTCACTTAGACGTTTCTACAACTACACCTCTCTAGAACCAATTTGAGCACACCAAGTCACCTCCTTGAAAATTTATCAAATCACCTCCTGGAAAGCTACCACTAGAAACACTAGATAATTTAGGTCCATTGAGTACATGTGCAAGAGGGATTTCCTCCAATCCACATTAATCACAAGATATTAGGGGTCAAAGTTGACCTCCTTGAAACATTAAAAAAATGCAAATGTAAAAACATAACAAACTGCATTTTCTTTTGACTTGGTAAAAATATCAAATCTGATCATGAGATTCTAAAACTTGACTAGGGAGAATATGAATGTGAGGGGAATGTAAGGAATCAATTTTTTTGTCATGACGATTATCCAACTATGAAATATTCACTCAAACAGGAGGCTACTTTGTAGGTATGAGAGTTTGCAAACAACAAAACAGTCCCAGAACCCTCCAACTTTTCTTTTCAAAACTTTATCAATACTCATCATAGGAAGATGAAAACATACATACATGTTCACATATGTCAAATGAATATTCCCACAAAAAAATTTCACATGAAAGTCAACTGGCTCCAACTTATGACCCTCCAAAGTAGGTCAATGGGGCAGATTTTTTAGGTGCAATTTTTAGTGTGCAGATCACTTTTTTTCAACATGGGCACTTCAAATTAGAAAATTTTGAAGGTTCCATCTGTGGCTCCAGTTGGGGATGCATGCACCTTGTGGTCATGATGAGATTACAAATCTTTGGGTGAGCAGACTAGGTGCCAGAACCATTGGGTAGTAGAGTCTTTACTCAAATTTTCAAACCATATTAGGTGGCCCCACCAAATGAAAATAACAACCCATGTTTTCCTTTGTCAAACACCAATTTGTTGAAGAAACTGATTTCCCTTAACCCAAATTTACCTATGCCATACCAATGTAACAAGTATAGCCCTCTCCTTTCAAGCACAAATATTTGCTTACCATTGAAATCTTCCTGATTAAAAACATTGCCACTAACATCTCTCACAAATTTTATGAACATATACCATTTCTAATATAATATTTGTCATTCTTGATTGTATAATCAAGCATAAACTGAATTTTTCATCATCACATGACACATATATGTTATATTCATCACATGAAACATGTTCATACCAAAAATAACATTCCTTTCTTTTCATCTTATTGTCATGCTCCACCAAAATACCTACCAACTCAACTGGAAATAAAAATTATTCATACTCTCCCAAGTAATTGGCATCATGATACTCGGCCTTCTCAACAACATCTATATCAAATTTAAAGCATTCATAAGAAATTCCCTCAAGGAGTTCATCAATATGTGGTTTTTTTTTCTCAAGGCCACATTCTAACCCTATATTAGATGCATCATCAAGGTTCTCAACAAAGAGGGGATTATCTCTACACCAATAAGTATCATCATTTCCCATCTCTCGTGAAGATGGAGGCTCATCAAATAATGGGTTTTCCATTACATTTATCTTTGATGCAAATATTTATGCCTCCTCCATATTGAGTTCCAAATCTTCCCTTTCATCATTTAATTCAAAATCATTATAATCACTAGAAGAGCATATAGATAGATTTTCAACTTCATTCACATCATCAAAATTTAAAATCCTTGACTCACATTTAGAAAACTCTTCATAGGAACAAAGTTGCTCCTTCTCAAGAAAAAATGTGTTCCCATCATTATCAACACATTTCTTATTTGACAAAAAAGGTTCCATCTCTACCTCATGAGGATAATCATGATCAATAGAGGAATGATCATACTAAATTCCATCATTAATATTACAACAAGTGGACTCATTAATACTGAAACTATGTTCAAAATTTTCAATCCTAATGCTCAGTATTGTCTTCCATAGGAGCATAGGTAATGGAATATTCAAAACAATCAAAGCCTAGGAAGATATCAAACATATATTTAGGCTCCTTCTCATTAGATTGGTTATTTTTACACCCTACTTGAACATCACCAATAACTTGGGTTGATTCACCATGTTGAATACTTGAGCCCATTTCTATTGCTTAATAAGAAAACTTGTAGCAAGGGATAACTTCACATACCTCCTTCTATTCTCTAAACCATGCATTTGAAAAATGATGACTATTGTCATTATCTACATATCGAATGAACATACCACTCATTCATTTTTGCTTCATTGAGGTATGCATTTTTAACCTTTAGTTTAATCTCTTCTTCTTCATGTGATATCTAACTACTTGATGCATATGGAGCAGTTGAGTGATTATCATCACAGGTTGAAAACATGATGGTTTCTTGATGATTATCTCTAATATTATCAAAAAGATAAAAGTATTCACACACTTGGTCAAACCTAATAGGCTTCAACTCCTTTAGAAGAGCACTCAAAGATGGTTCAAAAGATTCATGAAATAAATTAATGCATTCTAAATTTTTAGGTCTGTGACACTGAGGAATTGTAGATAGACTATCCATAAATCTTCCATAAAGATCATGTGATGATTCTCCTTCAAGTCTACTTATGCAAGAGAGAGCTTGACCCAAAACCATAGGATCATTATTGCATAAAACTTCTTAATAATTTTTTTGGGGATCTATGTGATCAACATTATCGAATGATGTGCAATCTGAAACAATATGGGTGTAATTGCTCTAACATTTATCTTCAAATTTTGACTAACACCTTTCATCAACATTTGGTGTCTCAAGGTAGAAAGAACTTGTAGAGAAACAACCCTTATGAATTCCATATTTCTTGTTGTTTTCAATGCTCATGGTGATATCATAGGCTTGATGCAAGGTTTTATGATCCTTATCTATTAATAGAGAGCTCATTATTCATTGAATGCACCCAAGTATACAACAAGACACATTGCATCACTTAGCCTAAAAACCTCTGGAATATCCCTTAATGTTTTAGCAAATCTCTGGTTAAATGATGGGACCATATCATCCTCTTCTCTCTCAATGTTCATAAATTTATTGAATACAGAACAAGCATTGATTATTTCACCAAATTGCTCCATGAAAAATACTTTGAACTCATGCCTTGAACAAACAATGTTGTGCAATTTTTGCACACACGCCCCACTGAAAATGGGGACCCTCTTTTTTTTCTTTTTGGTATCTTGGCCCTTCTTTTTGGGGGGCTTTTCTAGCTTGGGCTCATGCTTTGATGTCCATCTTTAAATTTGAAGTGGCACACTTATGAATTTTTGAGTTATGAATGCATTCCAGAGTTTTCACTATTTTCGGGGAAATCCACCTAGGCCGGATTCTCCCAGTTTTCTTTCGATGTCTGGAAGTAGCTGTCTTTTGACTCGGATCCAGGGAAATCCGTCTTGCCTGGATTTCTCCGAAGTCTGTTGCCTTTTTGAATCTTTGGGTTTTTGTGGTCGGGGTTGTCTTGTCGACCACATTAATGGCGTTTGTGTAGATGTTTTGGGGCATTGATATATTAGATTTTGGGTAGTAATTGATCATTTGAAATTGTTTATTTGATTATCATTTGAGCTTGAGTCTTGGAGCTTCTGGTGTTTTTCTAGATTGTGGTTTTCAAAGCCATTTCAACTATTGCATTTGAATTTCATGTGCGTGGATTGTATCCTGCTTGCGTTTGGTAGTTATTTGTTGGCATCTCCAGTTCTAGTCCTTTCGCTCTCATGGTATGTGGATATGCTCCTTTTCGCTACTGGTTTGGTTGCTTTACTTCATTTTCTTTCTGGTCCTTCATGGCTTCCTAATTTTCTTGGGTATGCGTTTATCACTAGGCATTTTGGGGTTTTTCATTGTTGTACCAGTCTGCTTGGTTGATCATTGAATGTTTATTCTTGGTCTGGTATTGTTTCTTTTGGGCTTTTGCTTGCATTGGTCTTAAACCTTCCATTTTAGTGTGTGAGCAAGTCGTACCTAGTACTTTCATGATGGATATTTTGGGGCTCTCAACCTAGGGAATGTCCAATCTTCCTCAAATTGTTGTGAGGAGTGTTCTAATTTTTATTCGATCTGTTGGAGGTCTAGGTTAAGTTCTTGTCAAGGTACAGGCCTTAGACCCAGAGTTTTTTGAATCATTTTGGTGAAAGTAGGAAATATGTGGATGGGTGCAGGTTGTCGATATCCTCACAGAATTCAGCTTCCCCTGGATTTCCCCAACCTATCATGTTCTTTCTTTTTTATCATTTTTTTCTAGATTTCGTCTATCTCGCCAAAATCTGCTTCCTTTGGATTTTCCCGGTGTCTGCAGTCAATTCCTTTTTTTGGATTCATGCTTTAAGGATGATATATCTATTTTTTGCTAAAATTCATGTCCTCCGAATTTTCTCGAATATTCTGTTCCTTCTTCGTTTTCCTGGGTTAGTTATAACTGTTGCTATTTTAACAAAACTTCGTCCCTAGGAAATTCTTCCATATTTGTTTTGGGAAAATGTTGAATTTGATGATTAGGAGGAATTTATTTATTGATGATGTCTTTGATTCATTAAATGTAGTTATGCTAAGTATTTCTAATGTTACGCCTTTGTTAAATTGGTGGATTAAAATGATGTTATGGGATTTTCATGCTTGGTTTGCTAGAGTCCACCTGGTTCAGATTTTCCCAAAAATCCTCACCAATGTGGAATTCGTTAAGGGGGATAAATACCAAACTTTAAGATATTAATTACCTACACTTATTATTTCTTTTGGATCTAATTGTAGTCACCTTTATTTGTTTGCAAGCAGGATCAGGACAAGATGTTCCTAGTCGAGGCAAAGGGAAGGCATCAGATCTAGGTGGAGAGACTTCGGCCATCTCAGATGCAAAGAAGGTCAAATTGGACATAAAGAGCCAGATTCTTGAAAGCAAGCTGACTTCTATTTGGTCAAGAATCATAGATACCAATGTGGGTATGTGGGACTATGGAGAATTTAAGGCTGAGATGTCAGCACCAAGCCCTCCTTTATTGGCTAAGAGAATGGTGGACTCTGGATTGGCTCATGCAGTAGGCTTCCCCTCCACAGTGTAGTGTTATGAATTGGTGCTTGATTGTGTTGGGAACTATGATAGGGGGAAACAAAGGATAATCGATCCCCAAGGAAGGGTTCTGGAAGGCTTTTGCCCTATATCCATTTCTGCATTTTTTGATATGCCTGATAGGTCCCATGTGGTGGCCTTTAACATGGATGGTGTTAGGAAGTATTATGACAAAATTTAGTTAAGTCTCAGTAGGTGATTAACTCTTGGTTGGAGAAGCCTAAGTCCCATTTATCCAAGTTTCCTAAGAAACTATTCAGGCTCAAGTTCAAGAGAGACTACTACAATTTCATCACTCTTCTTAGCAAGCTAGTGGGGTTGAAGAGTGTAGGTGTGTTCAAGACTTGAACATTCAATGTAATTGCTAGAATGGAGCGGGGAATTGATTATCACTAGGAAAGTATCATAAGTCCAGTGATCCATCTGCAGTTATGCAATGTCTTGCAAACCAAGAATTTTACTATGACCTCTTACCTAGTGTATTCATTAGCAATACTTCACCCATACAAGGGGTTGAGCACTAGGGGTACCTTTGGACAGGATGTTATATATGAAGTATACCCACAGTTGCACTTAATTGGAGGAAGTTATAGGAGATCCAATGATGCTTTTACAATGCACATCATAAGATTACTCGAAGGTGCAAAGCATATGCGAATTTATGACAAGGCTAAAGAATTTATAAGGAGGTATGGGGCATGGTTTATCCAATTCACAAGTTTCTCATACATTAGAATTGATGGTTGTCAAAGGGCTCCCTACAGACTCCCAAGATACCCTACTAATCATATCATATTGTTGGAAGTCACTAGACACATTTGTGACTTCGACAATGTTGTGAAAGGAGAAATGCACAAAATAGGTTTCGGGAATGACTTTCCCCTAAAGATAAGAATGGGTGAGGTTTGTCATTCTATTCAGTCTGCTCATGCTTCTAAGGAGGAGATGAGTACTTTTGGTCTCTCTTTCCATTCCAAGAGAGCAAGGTTTGACATCACTGGTGAAGCACAAAAGAAGGCCAGCAAGGAATATAGCGATAAGGTCAATATTGAGGACTACTAGGTTAACCTTGCTGATGAATTTTAGGTAAGAAAGAAGAAGTTCTCTAGATTTCCAGTGGATTTGATAAGGCTGTACAATGTGAGGGTCATCTCTAATCAAGTGGAAGAGGATGGCAACTTAATCCTGGGTTATGTTTATGAAGTTGTGAAGCATAGGCTAGGTCGAGATGTTGACTGGTTAGAAGAAGACAAAAAAGAGCTGGGACAAGCTATGACCCCAGTGATCAGGTACACCAAAATGTGGTTGAAGCATAAGATCCTAGAACTAGAGAGTGAGGTTATCCCATGTACCTATGATCTGATGGGAGACTTAGAGTCTCACTTAGCTTCTGAGGAGTCACTTGAGCCAGATCCTAAGGGCAAGGAAAAGGTGGATTCTCCTTTCAAAATATAGGTAAGGGATGCTCAAGTTGAGAAGGCTGTGGAGGTAAGTAAGCAGAGGAAGCCTATTGCTAAGAAGAGGAGACATGCCTTGAGGAAAAAAGTTGAAAAGAAGAAGGAAGAAGAAGAGGAGGTAGAGATTAGTCTTCCATTAACAAAAATAATAAGACTCACATAGCTATCACAGAAACTAGAAGAGATTCCCAAAACTAATAAGGAGGTTGAGCCACCAGTGATAGAGGTGGAAAGCTCAGGGGAAAAAACACAAGTGTACATGAAGAGGTCAAGGACTCCTTCCCCAAGGGATGTTGTAGTAAAGGAGGATGTTCCAATGAATGTTCCTATTGTGGAACAAATAAGTGTCTCCATTCCTCTAGATATTGGTAGCATGCAAGAAGAACTAAGGAAGGATGAAAATCCTAAGGACTTAGGCAAAGAAGAATTTCAAGAGGGAGACCTCTATAGTGCAGAGGCATAAATTAATAAAGTAATTCAGTATCCCTTGGTAGCACATGCAGATTCACCTATGAAGGAGCAACTGAACAAGTCTCCTCAAAAGGAGGAGGAGATCCCAGAATTTCAGGAGGGAGACCTCTATAGTGCAGAGGCATAAATTGATAAAGTAATTCAGTTTCCCTTGGTAGCACATGTAGATTCACCTATGAAGGAGCAATTGAACAAGTCTCCTCAAAAGGAGGAGATCCCAACTAAGGCCCCTTCACCGATACAGGTTGTTGTGGAAGAACAGTTGTAGGATAAGGAGATTCTAGTCATGGATATCCCTAAAATGCCAAGTGTTGAAAAGGATGCAATTGATGATCAATAAAAATAGGAGCAAGATAGGAAAAATATAGTGCCTGCTGGATCTACTATTCCAGGATGGTTAGAGAAAGAGTTGAAGAGAAAAATGGTGATAGTGGAGGATGCTCCTCCTAATTGGGATGTCCTTATGGCTAATGTGGAAAATGAAAAAACTAAAAATAAATCTAGGGTTGTGTCTTGGATTGAAAGAGATGGTTCAGGAAACAGAGTGGCCCATATTGCTACCCCTACTCCAAATAAAGTTAGAAACAATGTGACTACCCAAGATTATCATGTGCAAACTATTGACTTGGGGCATGCTTTTGTGGAGCAGGATATTGAGGAATATGAAGGCTCCAGTGCTATGATTGTGGGCAAGTTGAAAAAGGTTGTGCAAACTAGGCATGAGCTAGAGAGGGAGAATGAGAAATTGAATTACTTGCAAGAGTTGATGAAACCCTTGCAAGCTATTAGCTCTTCCTCATCTGATGTAGGTTTCATGCCTCAGGAGAAAATATCTAAGTTGGAAAAAAATAGAGGCACCCAAACATGCTATAGTTTCTTGGTTGCAGGGTGTCCAAACTAGGGGAGATGCTACCATTAAGGATATTCTGTCAATTGGAGGAGATGCTATGAGGTTGGTAGATTGGTTGAAGGTTGTATTGGCTCAAGATAAGGAAGATATTAATCTCCTACTGCAGAAATCCACAACAATCATGTATTTAACCAAAGATAAACTGGTAAAATGTGGGATTCTTCCTTTTCCAAGGGTTTCTGAACCTTGAGAATGGTTTGAAATCCTCTAAATGAGGCAGAAGACCTTGAGAAAGATCCATAAAAAGCCAAGGTAGATTGAGGAAACTTTCACCGATATCCTTGATAGGTGTATCTCATTCTTTGAGGTCATGACAAGAAGGAAGAAGTTTGCTCTAAAGCATCTTAATTTGGAGAAGCTTAAGAAATATTGGAGAGATGTTTATTCTCCAGTTAGTGAAGGACCATTTAGTGGGCATCAAATAGATGATGTTGCAACTTATCTTTTAGTCATGGATAGATACTTGACTAGTAGGGCTGATTGGGATGGTACAGTTAGGCAGGCAAGAGATGACATCAAGTCTCTTGAGAGAAGGATTAGGATTTTTCCTGTGCCACCTATTGCTAAGTTGGATAGAGTCTTCTTGGCCATTCATGGTGAAGAAGATCAAGCTAAAGAAAAGGATGGGGAGTAGCTATATAGGGTTACATTGAGATTTGTGCTTCCCATTATTCACATGTATTGGGTCGACCTTTTGGGTATCTTGGCCATTTTGGATGAAATTGGTGCCAATGGCATATTTCATATTATGTTTGAATATATTTTGGGCCAACCTCTTGTAGGTTATGTTTTTATTGTAAATTATCTTTTTTGGGCCAACCTATCTTTGGGATTCTCTAAAAAATGGGCATTTCACCTCATTTGAGAATATAGAAGGATAGATAGATTGATAAGGATATAGATAGAGAGAAAATAGATAAGTGATATTAGAGTGACTTAGGGTTTATTCTCAAGAAAGTATTTTAATAGAAAACTGGAGTTGTTGCTATTTTAGATGATTTAATATAAGAGAGATATTGTGATTTGGTATCTATCTTGTGGAGTTTCATCTGGTATGGTTCTTGTTTTTCTATCTTTGAAATTGCTTATAAGTTCATAGTTAAATGGTTTGGTAATGCTTAGGGTTTCATGTTTGGAATGTTTGTAGTGATCTCTAGTCCATACTTTTTGTAGTTAGCTGATTGTTTGCTACTTTGCAAAGTTAGCCTGGACTTAATATTGTGCTTAGTTTAGTTATAAGGGTTTGTTCATCTCAATTGCAATAGAACTGACTGAATGAATGTTTGTGATTTAAAAATATTTAAATACCTTAGAATATTGCACTATTTTTGTGAAATTATAGATTCATCTAGGTTAAAGGAAAAGTAGTTTATGAGAGAGCGATCCATTTTGAACATTTTATCTTTTGACATTTTCAATATTAGGGTTAGAAGTAGTCTTAGAATCATTTTTGAAACCTTTATCTTTTATTGTTTCTTTATTTTTGAATGTTCAAATCAAGATTTCAAGTATCATTTCATTATTTAGATCTAATAAATTTGAAGTCTAGTGTTTTCTCATAGTAAGGTCCCATTGTGATTACCAACATTTTCACATTTATCACTGAGTTGATTTGTTGCATTGTCAAGACATGACATTAGAGACCTTGGGGTTATCTCTTTTCCCATAGAGATTTACCTTTCAAGAGTGATAGGATTTCATATTATGTCTAAGTTGTTGTTGTACAGAAAACACCATCAATAGATTGGTGCTAGAAGGAGGGCCTTTGAACAAGAAAACTAGAGCATTTCTTAAATGCCATCTCTCCTGGGAGGCTTAGAAGAAGAACTAGATGTACTCCAGGAGGAGAAGAATTTCAAGAGTTAAAAGCCCCTACTAGGTCAAGAAGTACCAGAGGAGGGGAAGAATCATCGTCAGTTCACCCACTTCCATCATCTCCATCATCCTCATCTTCATCTAACTCTGAGGGAATTCCTATTCCACGGCCACAACCAGTCATAAATCAGCCATTACTACCCCCACCTCCACCAATGGCCTTTCTTGCTAATAATCTATCCCCATTGATCTTTAATAATTACAATGTTATGCCCAAGAACCCTAAGTGCTTTTTCTCTAAGTATCATACTCATGACCCCAACAGAACAGAAAAAGAGCATATTAGGATTTTCTAGACTTGTCTGAGACATATAGGAATTAACCATGAGGATGTTTCATGTAGGATCTTCCCTTATTCTTTAGGACAAGAGGCCTTTTATTGGTACAATCACTTACCCATTGCTTCCAGCCATAATTGGACTAAATTAGAAACTACATTTCTGCAAAAGTTCAAGATTCTCATTAGTGCTAATGAGTTGTACTTATAGTTTATTGGAGTGAAAAGAGAGATTAATGAACCTATAGGATCATTCAAAGATAGGTTCCATTGAGCATATACTAGACTCTAGGCACCTTATGCTGGAAATGAAAATATTGTTTTAGAATTTTACCTTGAAGCCTTGCATAGCCTTACAGCCACCTTTCTCAAATAGAGGACTAATCCTCTGAATACTTTGCTCACTACATATACAGAAGAAGTAAAGGTCAGCACAAACTTGAGCCAACATTTATTAGGATCTTTTCCTTCTCTGGGACTTGTAGCTCACCCTAGACAAATTCAAGCTCTTAACCAGGCTTTGACCAATCATACTCCAATCATGAATACAGTACCTTCATTACCTTTGGTCCCTCATCTAGGTCCACCTTTGAATCAAAATCAACCTATGACCTCATATCCACAACAAAGAGCTAATCATCCCCTTCATCAACAACAAGCTAGTTTTCCTACATATTTGATGAATTCAGAAGTCTTGAATTAGGCTATTGGTTTTGGAAACATACTCGAATATCCTTCTGGTGGTAATCCAACACCACCTAATAGTCTATATAAGGAGAGGTTGGATGAATTATTTGAACAAGTGAAGAGGTTGAATACAAAGGTAATTTATTTGAGAAATTAGAATAGCTAGCTTTAGGCTACTTAGAAGAATATATAATATAACTATGGCAGGGGAAACAAGAACTTCGAAAGAGGTCAATACTTTGACATAAATCAAAATTATGACAAGGGGGAATGTTCTGGTCAGAATTTTGAGAGAAGACAAGGCACTGGTCAAAATTTTGATAGAAATCAGCAAGGTGGACAAGGATTTGATAGAGGACAACCACCTAGGCAGAATAGGTCATGGAATACTTGCCCTAATAATGAAGGGATTCCTACTCCCTTGGATCAGCCTTCTACTTAGGAGAAGCCTCTGAATGGTGTATATTTAGCAGAAGCAGCTTTGTCTGGTTGGTGTAGGATCCATAAAATAATTCAACACTCTAACCTAGATCATACCAAATTTCAGACTACAACTTCTATCTTTCAGTATGAAGTGGATAATAATTCCATTGGATAGGAAATTGTACCCTCGAATCCATATTATTCTCTAGTACTAGTACTTAATCATGCCCCATTCCCCAAATGTGAGGAGAATGAACCAAAAGAAGTATCTATTATAGAGGATGACATAGAGCAGTTGTTAAATGAAGATGAGATTTCTTGGCTGTTTAATGAGGAAAATGAGAATGATAATGACCCTTTAGATGAGGAAGATATTAGTATTGAAGAAGTTTAGATGTTTCAACAACCGGCTAAGAAATATGATTTAAGAAATAGGCCTAACAGGGATCCACAAGCTAGAGGTCCTTTCATTACTTCTATCCCTCCTAAAAATTTCAATACTCCACCAGACCCACAAGCTAGTAATAATCCACCTTATCCTTATGTGCCAACACAACACCTGTTGAAGGGAAACAATGCTGAAATATCTAGAGATAAGTAGGCCAGTGGCTACAAGGAAGCCCATGCTGACCTGAATGTGGAGCAATTGGGCGAATATGTGACTGAGGGATTGAAGAAACTAAAGGTAAGTCTTTCTTCTTTTGAGTTATTAAGAGTTCCTGCTATTAGGAATACAGTTTTTGGATCATTTATTTCAAATATAACACCACAAGGGGTAGCCACCAATGAGGTTGTTACTAGGTCTTTCAACTCCCAAGCACCTATAAGTTAGATCCCACTTGTAGATAAAAGGGGAGATAAGGATAAAGGCCAAGCTACACAAGTTGATACTCACCTAAATCTGTTTCAAGGCAAGATGGAAACTCCTCCTTTCCTAATCTTTGTTTGTATTTTTAGAAAGAATTTGCATAATTGTCTTCTAGATCCAGGAGCCTCTACAAATGTTATGCCTTTCGCTATTTGCAAAGCACTAGGTATTACCCCTATAGCCTCTCAAAATAAGGTTACTCAATTGGATAAAACAAAAGTAAGTGTAGTTGGAGAATTGAACATGATCCCTACATAGCTGGCATGAGACCCTAGGGTGCAACAAGTGATCAATATCCAAGTTGCTAACATCCCTGATACTTATGGTTTGATCCTAGGCAAAGACTTCACTAAAGCTTTGAATGGATATACATCTACAGACCATTCTCATATGTGGTTACCATGGAAAGGAGTCCCAAATCATATCAAAATTGAAAAAGAACCTCAAATGAAGTATGTAATCACGAAATACCAAAATAAATCAATTGAGGTGTTGGTGTCTAAGGTTAGCATGGGGAACTATGTGTTGTCTACATCCGTTATAGGAGATGAAGAGGTTTTCATGCTATATAGTTCTTTAGACGAGCACATTCCAGAGATCAGTGGTCCTGGAACACTGACTTAACAAGAGGATGAAACAAGTGACCAAGAGGATAGGTAACTTGGTTTGCTGGATAACTTTCAGGAGTTCATCCAGAAGTGTATGGAAGATTAGATACAATCTGAAAGGAAGCATGCAATTTGAAGAATTATTGCTTCCAAATTGGTCCAGAGTCCATGATGCCCCTCATCCTGAGCTAGAATGTGACATGTGTCAGACTATTATTCGATAGATAGAAAAATGCATTAATCCAGTTCCACCTATTGAACTTAATTTGCAGGAAGAATTAAATAGTGATAAAGGTAAGAACCCAATGCTTCCTAAAAATCTCCCTATCCTTAGCAAAGAACAAGGTAAATTGAAGCCAAAGGAACTTGGTGGCTATTGGACACTAAGATTTGATGGATATAAATCCAAACAGGGTGTTGGAGCAGGATTTGAATTGATCAGTCCTAAATGTAAGGATTATTTTTCTGCTCACATACTCTAGTTCCAATGCACTAATAATGTTGTTGAGTATGAAGCTCTATCTGTGGCTTATTAATGGAATCAAGGAAGAAAGTTAAGATATTACAAGTGTTCAGAGATTCAGAATTAGTAATCAAACAAGTAAGAAAAAAATACTCATGTCGTGATAGAAGAATGACCAATTATAGGCATAGAGTGTGGGATCTCATTGAGGAGTTTGATTCTTTTAATATCTAGTTAATTGCTCAAAACAAATATCAAGTTGTTGATTCTCACTCCAGTGCCTTTAGTGCCTGACAACGTTACTAATTTCTAGGTATTTGAGGATGATAAGCATACTCTAGACTTTATTACAATTGTGATGTGTTTGCTTCCCAAGTCATCGATGAAATAGAGCCTCAAGAAGCAGAAATAGACTTTGGAGGAATCATTAATCTGAAGACCAATACTATTTCAAGGGGTATGGTGCAACTTGAATGAAATTTTGATTTAGATAAGATAAGAGATTAAGAGCAACAAGCTAAAAGGGAGTCTCTCAACAGCCAGTGTGAAATGTATGATATGGGAATGCCTCGTGATACAAAGAATGTTTTTTATTGGCAAAGTTTGCACTCCAGAAGAAAGAAAAGGGATTATTAATTCTTTACATACATATCATGATGTAATATCTTGGAGTTATGAATATTTGAAGACATACGATACTTCAATCATTACACACACCATCCCTTTGAAATCATATGTCAGACCATTTAGATAGAGACAGAGGCCAATCAACGCTTTGTTAGAGCCCATTATTCAGAAAGAGGTGCAGAAATTGCTTTCAGCATGCATTATATTTCCAGTAAGACACTCTACTTGGGTGGTGAATTTGGTTCCAATAAGGAAAAAGCCTTCACTGGATGAGGTGCTTCGAATTGTTAATGGATCTCACATGATGTCCTTTTTGGACGAGTATTCTAGATACAACCAAGTTATGATGCAGTATGAGGATACGCACAAGACTGTCTTTACTACAAAATGAGGAACCTTTGCTTAGAGAAGGATTCCATTCAAGTTGATCAATGTTGGAGCTACATTCCAAAGAGCTATGGACATTGATTTTAAAGATATAATTGGTAAGTGCATCATTATTTATATGGATGATTTGACTGGTTTTTCCAAGAAACGAAGTGATCACATAACAAATTTATGCAAGGTGTTTCAAAGATGTAGAGAGTTTGGCATTTCACTTAATCCAAAGAAGTGCATTTTTGGAGTCACAGATGGAAAGTTGTTAGGACATATCATTTCAGACTAGGGTATTGCTATCGATCTTGAGAGAATACAGGCTATCTTGAAGATTCAGCCTCCTACAAGTAAGAAAGAGATGAAGTCATTTTTTAGTAAGATTAATTTTGTTAGGAAATTTATCATTGGATTTGTAGAGATAGTCAATCCATTGAATGATATGTTGAAACAAGAAGAAAAAATAGAATGGAATGCAGAAGCTAAGGAAGCATTTGCAAAAATCAAGAAGGATATTGCTGAGGCTTCTATATTGGTGAGTCCAAATTACACTAAGCCTTATTTCATATATTCATTCACTTCTGATCACTACTATGCCGCAATCTTAACTCAAAAGTCTGGTCAAGGGGATGAACACCCTATAGCTTTCATGAGTAATCCCTTGAAAGATGCAGAATTAAGATATCATAATGTAGAAAACAAGGCCTATGCTTTGGTCAAAGTAGTGAAGAAGTTCAGGCATTATATCTTAAGGAATAAATTTTTTGCCATAGTACCTGATCCTCCAGTAAAGTTGTTGTTGATGCAAAATGAGTTAGGTGAATGAAGGGCCAAATGGGTGACCATGTTGTAGGAATATGATATGGAAATCTAGCCCATGAAATTAGTAAGGGGACAAGGACTTACAAAGATAATGGTTGAGACCGGTCCTAATCTCACAGCTCAACATAATTACCTTCAAGAGGTATCTCTGGGAGATTGGTATGATGAAATCATTTTCTATTTGTTGAATCAGCAGTGCCTTGAACACCTTAATACGGTTCAGAGGCGAGCCTTGTGCTTGAAGAGTGGAAGCTTTATGATGAAAGGAGATATCTTGTTTAAAAGAAATCATGAGGGTGTATACTTAAGATGTTTGGGGAAAGAAGAAGCTGCCAGAGTAATGATTGAATTTCATGAGAAATATGGCACAGGCCATGGTTTTGCATCCTCCACTGCAAACCAGATCTTGAGGGTAGGCTATTACTGGCCCACTTTGTTCAAAGATGCACACCAACATGTGAGAACTTGTCACATATGTTAGACTACAACAAGTAAGGAAAAACATGCAGCTCTTCCACTCCAGCCAATCATAGAGGTAAAACTGTTTCTCATTGGGGTATGGACTTCATAAGTCCAATTAATCCTCCATCTTCTATGGGCCATAGGTATATTCTTACCATAACTTATTATTTTACTAGATGGATGGAAGATCTTGCTTGTAAACAATGTACTTCGGATGTGGTAATCAATTTTCTTGAATCAGGAATTATCAATCGTTTTGGTTGTCCACTGTCTTTGGTCTGTGATAATGGTCCTGCATTTGCATCACTGAAGTTTTATAATTGTGTGTTTGATGGTATTGTTATTAAATTTTTATCTAGTTATTACCCTCAGGGTAATGGTTTCGCTGAGTCTTCCAATAAGAACCTACTAATAGTTATCCATAATTTGTTAGAACAAAATCCTAAGGATTGGCACACCTAGCTCCAATTTTCTCTTTGGGCTGACCATATTAGATAGAAGGCATCCAGAAGAACTTCTCCTTATCACATGGTGTATGGTTTGGAGCCTATGTTTCCTATCTAGTTGAAAATCCCTACCTTTCAATTTATTAACGAGTACTATAATGAAGAAGATAAATGTGAAGCCCGTTTGGCAGAATTGTTGCACATGGAAGAGAAAAGAGATGAAGCCCTAGAGAACTTTTGCTAAACATCAAGGTGTAGTAAAAATATTGTTTGATAGGAGAGATAAGCTTAAGGCCTTCATAATTTATGACTTAGTTCTTTACTGGGATAAACCCCATGATTGTAAGGGAGAACAAGGTAAATTTGATAAACTTTGGCTTGGTCCTTACCAGATTTCAAAAATTCTGGGAGATAATTATTTTCATTTGAAAGCCCTCACTGGTGAGGATATCACGATCCCTGTTAATGGGTAGTACCTGAGGCATTATTTTCAACATTGAACTGTTTACAGTTGATCCTATACATAGTTAGAGTAGGTTTTCTTTCTTCTTTTATTTTTGTTGCTAGTTTTTCTTTAGTATTTTAGGTTTTCTTTGGTTTGTTCTACTTTTTGTTTTTGTTTTTGCTTTGGGTTCCTTATTTCCTTGGGGCTGTTGCATCTGTACAATGGGCTAGTTGCTTGGGATTGTTCTGGAAATTTCTTTTATAAACTCTAATCATTTTTTCAGAGTGAGGTGGTGGACTTCTTCTATCTAATGTCCCTCGTACTTGGAATTAGAATCACTTGTTTTGGATACACTTTGGAATATATTTGGGTCTCACATTTTCATAATAAAATTTAAGATTCTGGAATTGCATAGGGTTTCTTGAGTAATTTGACTAGATGAAAAATATTATATTCTGCTTCAGTGCCACTGTGTTCCTCATCTCTGAGTGTGAGTTTCATTACTTGCAAAGGTGAAGAAGAAAAGTTATCAAAAAAATAAAAAGGAGAAAAGGAGAATTTTAAAAATTTAAGTAAGCTTCACCTTATCAGGAGTATCCTAGTATCTCTACTGGGGCTATAGACACCTAACTAGCCATAGAGCTATTCTTGGGAGGGTCATAGCAATAACCTCGCTAGGGCTATGGATGCTTGAATGACAATGAGGCTCTATCCAGGTTGATTTTGAAGTTTGAACTTTTATGTAGCTTGGTTAGATTTTCTTTGGTTCTCACTGCACTTACAAGGATAGGAATAAATGCATAATACACACACTTGGACCCTGGTATAGGAAGAGGTCTTCTTTCTTGTCGTTTCTAAAACTTTGTCCATAGGTGTCCTGATGAGAGGATTGAAACTAGAGATTCTGGATTCTTGATTCTAGTTTATTCTTGAAATGCTCTAGAGCATTTTCCCCAGTGGAGTTGCCATTTGTTGTTCAGTTTTTTCACACATGCCCCACTGAAAGTGGGGACCCTCTTTTTTCACTTTTTGGTGTCTTGACCCTTATTTTTTGAGGGTTTTTCTTGCTTGGGCTCATGCTTTGATGTTCATCTTGCTAGTTGAAGTGGCACACTTATGAATTTTTGAGTTTTGAATTCATTCCAGAGTTTTCACTATTTTTCGGGGAAATCCGCCTAGGCTAGATTCTCCCAGTTTTCTTTCGATGTCCGAAAGTAACTGTCTTTTGACCTAGATCCGGGAAAATCCGTCTGGTCCGGATTTCTCCAAAGTCCGTTGCCTTGTCAAATCTTTGAGTTTTTGTGGTCAGGGTTGTCTTGTCAACCACATTAATGGTGTTTGTGTAGATTTTTTGGGGCATTGATATATTGGATTTTGGGAAGTAATTGATCATTTGAGTTTGTTTATTTGTTTATCATTTGAGCTTGAGTCTTGGAGCTTCTGGTGTTTTGCTAGATTGTGGATTTTGAAGCCATTTCAACTATTGCATTTGAATTTCATGTGTGTGGATTGTATCCTTCTTGCATTTGGCAGTTATTTGTTGGTGTCTCTAGTTCCAATCCTTTCACTCTCATGGTATGTGGATATGCTCCTTTTCTCTGCTGGTTTGGTTGCTTTACTTCATTATATTTCTGGTCCTTTATGGTTTCCTAATTTCCTTGGGTATACATTTATCACTGGGCATTTTGGGGGTTTTTTGTTGTTGTACCAGTCTGCTTGGTTGATCATTGAATGTTTATTCTTGGTCTAGTATTGTTTCTTTTGGGCGTTTTCTTGCATTGGTCTTAAACCTTCCATTTTAGTGTGTGATCAAGTCGTACCTGTTGCTTTCATGGCAGATATTTTGGGGTTCTCAACCTAGGGCATGGCCAATCCTCCTTGAATTGATATGAGGATTTTTCTAATTCGTATTCGATTCGTTGGAGGTCTAGCTTAAGTCTTTGTGGAGATACAAGCCTTAGATATAGAGTTGTTTGAATAGTTTTGGTGAAATAAAGAAAGATGTGAATGGGTTCAAGTTTTCGATATCCTCACAAAATTTTGCTTCCCCCAGATTTCCCTGACTTATCATGTTCTTTCCTTTTTACCACTTTTTTCTAGATTTCATCTGTTTCGCCAAAATATGCTTCCTCCAGATATTCCTGGTGTCCACGGTCAGTTCATTTTGCTGGAGTCCTTCCCCAAGGGATACTGCAATAAAGGAGGATGTTTCAGTGAGTTTTCCTATTGTGGAACAGATAAGTGTCTCCATTCCTCCAGATACTGGTAGCATTCAAGAAGAACTAAGGAATAATGAAAATCCTAAGGACTTAGGCGAAGAAGAATTTCAAGAGGGAGACCTCTATAGTGCAGAGGCAAAAATTGATAAAGTAATTAAGTCTGCCTTGGTAGCACATGCAGATTCACCTATAAACAAGCAATTGAACAAGTCTTCTCAAAAGGAGGAGGAGATCCCAGCTAAGGCCCCTTCACTAGTACATGTTGTTGTGGTTGAACAATTGCAAGACAAGGAGAATCCAGTCGTGGATATCCCTAAAATGCCAAGTGTTGAAAATGATGCAACTGATGATCAGTAGGAATAGGAGCAAGATAGGAAAAATGCAGTCTCTGTTGGGTCTACTATTCCAGGATGGTTAGAGAAAGAGTTGAAGAGAAAAATGGTGATAGTGGAGGATGCTCCTCCTAATTGCGATGTCCTTATGGCTAATGTGGAAAAGGTAAAAAGTAAGAAGAAAGCTAGAGTTATGTCTTGGATTGAAAGAGATGGGTCAGGCAATATAGTGGCCCATATTGCTACCCCTACTCAAAATAAAGTTAGAGAAAATGTGACTGCCCAGGATTATCATGTGCAAACTATTGACTTGGGTCATGCTTCTGTGGAGTAGGATATTGAGGAATATGAAGGCTCCAGTGTTGTGATTGTGGTCAGGTTGAAAAAGGTTGTGCAAACTAGGCATGAGCTAGAGAGGGAGAATGAGAAACTGAATAAGTACCTGCAAGGGTTGATGAAACCCTTGCAAGCTATTAGCTCTTCCTCATCTACTACAGGTTTCCTACCTCAGGAGACAATCTTTGAGCAAGAAAAAATGAGAGGCATGACACATTCTATAGTTTCTTCGTTGCAGGGTGTCCAAACTAGGGGAGATACTTCCATTAAGGATATTTTGTCAACTGGAGGAGATGCTATGAGGTCGGTGGATTGGTTGAAGGTTGTATTGGCTCATGATAAGGAGGATACTAATCTCCTACTGTAGAAAGCCACAACAATCATGGAGTTCACTAAAGATAAACTGGTAAAGTGAGGGATTCTTCCTTTTCCAAGGGTTTCCGAACCTTGGGAATGGTTTGAAATCCTGCAAATGAGGTAGAAAACCTTGAGAAAGATCCATAAACAGGCAAGGCAGATTGAGAACACTTTGACCAATATCCATGATAGGTGTATCTCATTCTTTGGGGTCATGATAGGAAGGAAGAAGTTTTCTCTGAAGCATCTTAATCTAGAGCAGCTTAAGAAATGGTGGAGTGATGTTTATTCTCTAGTTAGTGAAGGACTAGTCACTGGGCATTAGTTAGATGATCCTGCAACTTATATTACAGTCATGGACAAATACTTGACTAGTAGGGATGATTGGGATGGTATAGTTAGGCAGGCAAGAGATGACATCAAGTCTCTTGAGAGAAGGATTAGGGTTTTCCCAATGCCACCTATTTCTGATTTGGATAGAGTCTTGTTGGCCATACATTGTGAAGAATATTGAGCTAAAGACAAGGATGGGGAGTAGCTATATAGGGTTACATTGATATTTGAGCTTCCCATTTTTCACATGTATTGGGCCGACCTTTTGGGTATCTTGGCCATTTTGGATGAAATTGGTGCCAATGGCACATTTCATATTATGTTTGAATATTTTTTGGGCCGACCTATTGTAGGTCATTTTTTATTGTAAATTATCTTTTCTGGGCCAACCTATCTTGGGGATTCTCTAAAAAATTGGTATGTCACCTCATTTGAGAATATAGAAGGATAGATATATTGATAAGGATAGAGATAGAGAGAAAATAGATAAGTGATATTAGAGTGACTTAGGGTTTATTCTCAAGCAAGTATTTTAATAGAAAACTAGAGTTGTTGTTTTAGATGATTTAATATAAGAGAGATATTGTGATTTGGTATCTATCTTGTGGACTTTGAATCGACATCATTCTTGTTTTTCTATCTTTTGAATTTATTATAAGTTCATAGTTAAATGGTTTGGTAATACTTAGGGTTTCATGTTTGGAATGTTTCCGGTGATCTCTAGTCCATACTTTTTGCAGTTAGCTGATTGTTAGTTGCTTTGCAAAGTTATCATGGACTTAAAATTGTGCTTAGTTAAGTTATAAGGGTTTGTTCATCTCGATTGCAATAGAATTGACTGAATGAATGTTTGTGATTAGAAAATATTTAAATACCTTAGAATATTGCACTATTTCTATGAAATTGCAAATTCATCTGGGTTAAACAAAAAATAGTTTATGAGAGATCCATCCATTTTGAACATTTTATGTTTTGACATTTTCAATCTTAGGTTTAGAATTTGTCTTAGAATCATTTATGCAACCTTTATCTTTTGTTTTTTCTTTATTTTTAGGGTTCAAATCAAGATTTCAAGTATCATTTCATTATTTAAATCTGATAAATTCAAAGTCTAGTGTTTGCTCATAGTAAGGTCACATTGTGATTACCAATATTTTCACATTTATCACTGAGTTTTTTTGTTGCATTGTCAAGACCTAACATTAGAGACCTTGGGGTTATCTCTTTTCCCATAGATATTTATGCTTGACTGGTAGCGAGGCTCTATCCAATTTGCTTTTGAAGTTTGAAATTTTATGTAGCTTGGTCAAATTTTCTCCAGTTCCCACTGCACTTACAAGGATAGGAATAAATGCATAATACACACACTTGGACCCTGGTATAGGAAAAGATCTTCTTACTTGTGGTTTCTGAAACTTTGTCCATAGGTGTCCTAATGAGAGGATTAAAACTAGTGATTCTGGGTTATTGATTCTAGTGTATTCTTGAAATGCTCTCGAGCATTTTCCCCAACGAAATCGCTATTTGTTGTGCAATTTTTGCACACACGCCCCACTGAAAGTGGGGACCCTCTTTTTTCACTTTTTAGTGTCTTGGCCCTTCTTTTTTGGGGGTTTTGCTTGCTTACACTCGTGCTTTGATGTCCATCTTGAAAGTTGAAGTGGCACACTTATGAATTTTTGAGTTCTTAATGCATTCCAAAGTTTTCACTATTTTTGGGGAAATCTGCCTAGGCCGAATTCTCCTAGTTTTATTTTGATGTCTAAAAGTAACTGTCTTTTGACCCAGATCTAGGGAAATCCGTCTGGTCCAGATTTCTCCAAAGTCCATTGCCTTGTCGAATCTTTGGGTTTTTGTGGTCGGGGTTGTCTTGTCGACCGCATTAATGGCGTTAGTGCGGATGTTTTTGGGCATTGATATATTAGATTTTGGGAAGTAATTGATCATTTGAGATTGTTTATTTTATTATCATTCGAGCCTTAGTCTTGGAGCTTCTCGTGTTTTTCTTGATTGTGGATTTTGAAGCTATTTTGACTATTGCATTTGAATTTCATGTGCATGGATTGTATCTTTCTTGCGTTTGGTAGTTATTTGTTGCCCTCTCTAGCTCTAGTCCTTTCGCTCTCATGGTATGTGGATATGCTTCTTTTTCTCTACTGGTTTGGTTGCTTTACTTCATTTGCTTTCTGGTCCTTTGTGGTTTCCTAATTTCCTTGGGTATGCATTTATCACTAGGAATTTTGGGGGTTTTTCATTGTTGTACCAGTCCGCTTGGTTCATCATTGAATGTTTATTCTTGGTCTGGTATTGTTTGTTTTGGGTGTTTGCTTGTATTGGTCTTAAACCTTCCATTTTAGTGTGTTATCAAGTCATACCTGGTGCTTTCATGGTGGATATTTTGGGGTTCTTAACCTAGGGCATGGCCGATCCTCCTTGAATTGTTATGAGGAGTGTTCTAATTCGTATTCGATCCATTGGAGATCTAGGTTAAGTCGTTGTCAAGGTAGAGGCCTTAGATCCAAATTTTTTTGAATCATTTTGGTGAAAGTAAGAAATATGTGGACGGGTTCGGGTTTTTGATATCCTCACGGAATTCCGCTTCCCCCAGATTTCCCCACCTTATTTTGTTCTTTCTTTTTTACCACTTTTTTATGGATTTCCTCTATCTCATCAAAATCCGCTTCCTCCGGATTTTCCCGATGTCTGCGGTTAGTTTGTTTTGCTAGATTTGTGCTTTAAGGATGATATATCTGGTTTTCACTAAAATCTGTGTCCTCCGGATTTCCCCGAATATTCTATGCCTTCTTCATTATCCCGAGTTAGTTATTATCGTTGCTATTTTTGCTAAAATCCATCCCTGGCGGATTGTTCTGGGTTTGTTATGGGAAAATGTTGAATTTGATGATTCAGAGGAATTTATTTATTGATGATGTTTTTGATTAATTAAATGAACTTATGCTAATTATTTCTAATGTTACTCCTTTGTTAAATTGGTGGATAAAAACGATGTTATGGGAGTTTGCATGCTTGGTTCGCTAGAGTCCACCTGGTCCGGATTTTCCTGGAAATCCTCAACAATGTGGAATTTGTGAAGGGGGTTAAATCCCAAACTTTAAGATATTGATTACCTGCACTTATTGTTTCTTTGGGATCTTATTGTGGTCATCTTTATTTGTTTGTAGGCAAGATCAAGACAAGATGTTGTTGGTCGAGGCAAAGGGAAGGCATCAGATCGAGGTGCAGAGACCTTGGCCATCTCAGATACAAAGAAGGTCAAATTGGACATAAAGACACGGATTCCTGAAAGCAAGTTGACTTCCATTTGGTCAGGAATCATAGATGCCAATGTGGGTATGTGGGACTATGAAGAATTTAAGGCTGAGATGTCAGCACCAAGCCCTCCTTTGTTGGCTAAGAGAATGGTGGACTCCGCTTTGGCTCATGTAGCAGGCTTCCCCTCCATAGTGCAGTGTTATGAACTGGTGCTTGAATGTGTCAGGAATTATGATAGGGGGACACAAAGGATTATCGGTCCCTAGAGAAGGGTTCTGGCAAGATTTTCCCTTGTATATATTGCTGCAACTTCTGATATGCCTGGCAGGTCCCATGTGGTGGCCTTTGACATGCATGGTGCCAAGAAGTATTATGAGGAAAATGTAGTTAAGTCTTAGCAGTTGATTAACTCTTGGTTGGAGAATTCTAAGTCTTGTTTCTCCAAGTTTCCTAAGCAACTATTCAAGCTCAAGTTCAAGAGAGAATACTACAATTTCATCACTCTTCTCAGCAGGAAGTGGGGTTGAAGAGTGCAAGTGTGTTCGAGAATTGGATGTTCAATGTAATTTCTAGAATGGAGTAGGGAATTCATTATCACCAGGCAGGTATCATAAGTGTAGTGATCCATGAGCAATTATGAAATGTCTTTCAAACCAAGAATTTTACTATGACCTCTTACTTAGTGTATTCATTGACAAGACTGCACCCATACAAGGGGTTGAGCACTAGGGGTACCTTTGGATAGGATGCTATATATGAAGTATACCCACAATTGCACTTAACTGGAGGAAGTTATAGGAGATCCAATGATGCTTTCACAATGTACATCACGAGATTGCTCCAAGGTTCAGAGGATATGAGAATTTCTGACAAGGCTAGAGAATTGATAAGGAGGTATGGGGCATGGTTTATGTAGTTCCCAACTTTCTCATACATCTGAATTGATGGTTGTCAAAGGGCTCCCTACAAACTCCCCAGATACCCTACTCATCATAGCATATTCTTGGAATTCACTAGACAAATTTGTGACTTTGACAATGTTGTGAAGGGAGAAATACACAAAACAGGTTTCGGGAATGACTTTCGCTTAAAGATAGGAATGGGTGAGGTTTTTCCTTCTATTCAGTCTACTCATGCTTCTAAGGAGGAGATGAGTAATTTTGGTCTCTCTTTCCATTCCAAGAGAGCAAGGTTTGACATCATTGGTGAAGGACAAAAGAAGGCCAACAAGGAATATAGCCATAAGTTCAATATTGAGGACTAGTGGGTTAACCTTGCTGATGAATTTGAGGTAAGAAAGAAGAAGTTCTCTAGATTGCCAGTGGATTTGATAAGGCTATACAATGTGAGGGTCATCCCTAATTAGGTGGACGAGGATGGAAAATTAATCCAGGTTCATGTTTATGAAGCTGTGAAGGATAGGCCAGTTGGAGATGTTGATTGGTTAGAAGAAGAGAAAATAGAGCTAGATCAGGTTATGACTCAAGTGATCAGGTACACCAAAATGTGGTTGAAGCATAAGATCCTTGAACTAGAGAGTGAGGGTATCCCATGTACTTATGATCTAATGGGAGACTTAGAGTCTCACTCTTCTTCCGAGGAGTCACTTGAACCAGATCCTAAGGGCAAGGAAAAGGTGGATTCTCCTTTCAAAATCCAGGTAGAAGATGCTCAAGTTGACAAAGATACGAAGGTAAGTAAGAAGAGGAAGCTTGTTGCTAAGAAGAGGAGACATGCCTCAAGGAAAGAATTTGAAAAGAACAAGGAAGAAGAAGAGGAGGTAGAGATTAGTCTTCCACTGATAAAAATAAGAAGACTCACGAAGCTATCAAGGAAACCGGAAGAGGCTCCCAAAACTAATAAGGAGGTTGAGCCACCAGTGGTAGAGGTGGAAAGCTCAGAGGAAAAAACACAAGTGTACATGAGGAGGTCAAGGACTCCTTTCCCAAGGGATGCTATAGTGAAGGAGGATGTTTCAGTGAGTGTTCCTATTGTGGAACAGATAAGTGTCTCCATTCCTCTAGATACTAGTAGCATGCAAGAAGAACTAAGAAATGATGAAAATCCTAAGGACTTAGATGAAGAATAATTTCAGGAGGGAGACCTCTATAGTGCAAAGGCAGAAATTGATAAAGTAATTCAGTCTCCCTTAGCAGCACATGCAGATTCACGTATGAAGGAGTAATTGAACAATTCTCCTCAAAAGGACGAGGAGATCCCAACTAAGGCCCCTTCACCGATACAGGTTGTTGTGGAAGAACAGTTGCAGGATAAGGAGATTCCAGTCATGGATATCCCTAAAATTCCAAGTGTTGAAAAGGATGCAATTGATGATCAATAGGAATAGGAGAAAGATAAGAAAAATATAGTACATGTTGGATCTATTATTCTAGGATGGTTAGAGAAAGAGTTGGAGAGAAAAATCATGATAGTGGAGGATGCTCCTCCTAATTGGGATGTCCTTATGGCTAATGTGGAAAAGGAAAAAACTAAAAAATAAATCTAGGGTTGTGTCTCAGATTGAAAGAGATGTGTCAGGCAACAGAGTGGCCCATACTACTGCCCCACCTCTAAATAAAGTTAGAGGCAATGTGATTGCCCAAGATTATCATGTGTAAACTGTTGACTTGGGGCATGCTTCCATGGAGTGGGATATTGAGGAATATGAAGGCTCTAGTGTTGTGATTATGGGTAGGTTGAAAAAGGTTGTGCAAACTAGGCATGAGCTAGAGAGGGAGAATGAGAAACTGAAGAAGTACTTGCAAAAGTTGATGAAACCCTTGCAAGCTATTAGCTCTTCCTCCTCTCCTCCAGTTTTCTTGCCTCAGGAGACAATCTTTGAGCTGGAAAAAATGAGAGGCACCACACTTGCTACAGTTGCTTGGTTGTAGGGTGTCCAAACCAGGGGAGATGCTACCATTAAGGATATTTTGTCAACTGGAGGAGATGCTTTGAGGTCGGTGAATTGGTTGAAGGCTATATTAGCTCAAGATAAGGAGGATACTGATCTCCTACTGTAGAAAGCCACAACAATCATAGAGTTCACCAAAGATAAACTGGTAAAGTGTGGGATTCTTCTTTTTCCAAGGGTTTCTGAACCTTGGGAATGGTTTGAAATACTGCAAATGAGGTAGAAGGCCTTGAGAAAGATCCATAAATAGGCAAGGTAGCTCGAGGACACTTTGACGAATATCCATGATAGGTGTATCTCATTCTTTGAGGTCATGACAGGAAGGAAGAAGTTTTCTTTGAAGCATCTTAATCTGGAGCAGCTTAAGAAATGGTGGAGAGATTTTTATTCTCCAATTAGTGAAGGACTAGTTACTGGGCATCAGCTAGATGATGCTGCAATTTGTATTGTATTCATGGACAAATACTTGACTAGTAGGGCTGATTGGGATGGTACATTTAGGAAGGCAAGAGATGACATCAAGTCTCTTGAGAGAAGGATTAGAGTTTTGCCTATGCCACCGGTTGCTAAGTTGGATAGAGTCTTGTTGGCCATACATGGTGAAGAAGATCGAGCTAAAGACAGGGATGGGGAGTAGCTATTTAGTTTTACATTGAGATTTATCCTTCCCATTATTCACATGTATTGGGCCGAACTTTTGGCTATCTTGGCTGTTTTGGATGAAATTGGTGCCAATGGCACATTTTGTATTATGTTCGAGTATCTTTTGGGCCGACCTATCTTGGGGATTCTCTATAAAACTAGCATGTTGCACATTTGAGAATATAGAAGGATATATATATTGATAAGGATAGAGATAGAGAGAAAATAGATAAGTGATATTAGAGCGACTTAGGGTTTATTCTCAAGCAAGTATTGTAACATAAAACTAGAGTTGTTGCTATTTTAGATGATTTAGTATATGAGAGATATTATGATTTGGTATCTATCTTGTGGAGTTTCATCTGGCATGGTTCTTGTTTTTCTATCTTTGAAATTTCTTATAAGTTCATAGTTAAATGATTTGGTAATGCTTAGGGTGTCATGGTTGAAATGTTTGTAGCGATCTCTAGTCCATACTTTTTGTAGTTAGCTGATTGTTAGCTACTTTGCAAAGTTAGACTGGACTTAAAATTGTGCTTAGCTTAGTTATAAGGGTTTGTTCATCTCAATTGCAATAGAATTGACTAAATGAATTTTTGTGATTTGAAAATCTTTAAATAACTTATAAGATTGCACTATTTCTCTGAAATTGCAGATTCATCTAGGTTAAACATAGAGTATTTTATGAGAGATCGGTCCATTTTGAACATTTTATCTTTTGACATTTTCAATCTTAGGGTTAGAAGTAGTCTTAGAATCATTTCTGAAACCTTTATCATTTGTTGTTTCTTTATTTTCGGGGTTCAAATGAAGATTTCAAGTATCAATTCATTATTTAGATCTGATAAATTTAAAGTCCAGTGTTTTCTCATAGTAAGGTCCCATTGTGAGTACAAGCATTTTCACATTTATCACTGATTTGTTTCGTTGCATTATCAAGACCTGACATTCGAGACCTTGGGGTTATCTCTTTTCCCATAGGGATTTAACTTTCAAGAGAGATATGATATCATATTCTGTCTGAGTTGTTGCTTTACAGAAAACACCATCAAAACTCATCTCTTCATTGAATGCACACAAGTATATAACAAGACACATCGCATCACTTAGCCTAAAAACCTCTGGAATATCCCTTAATGTTTTAGCAAATCTCTGGTTAAATGTTGGGACCAAATCATCCTCTTCTCTCTCAATGTTCATAAATTTATTGGTCATAGAACAAGCATTGATTCTTTCACCAAATTTCTCCATGAAAAATACTTTGAATCCATGCCTTGAACAAACAAAGCATCCTGGTAAATTAGAGAACCAATCTCTTGTATCTCCTTTAAAATTCTGAAGAAACATCCTTATAATCACATCCTCATGATCTATTTCATAGTCATCCCTTAAATTATTGAATTCTTGTAGATGATTTCTTGTTGATTCACTCTTTGTACCACTAAATTTTGGTAGCCTATGTCTGATGTCAGATGAAATAACATTTGGGTAACCATTAATACCACTAAAATTGATGGATCTATATCTTTCAGTGTTAAGAATTCTTTGAAAACCTAGTTGGGGTTGAGCACAAACCATGGTTGCACTAGGAACCATACAAGGATTCGTATATTGATGCACTTTGATATGAATTTTAAAAAAAGATCAATATTGCAACAATTATGCACATAGTTCCTAACTTCCTTATGCAACATGTGACCTTGAAAACTTTACAAAGTACAACATCTGGTTTTGACTATATCTAAGGTCTATTCACTTTGAGTAACTCTTAGCAAAACAAGTATAATTATACATGATGCTCACTACAAATTTTATCATAGAAGTATGCAAATTTTGTACTACTATCCTTTAACTTTCTTAGTGCTATTTCACTCAATATGGAACCAAATTTTTCTAAGACTTGAAGACTTCTCATAAACTATTTTCAAACATAATAGTACTTTCTTTAAATTTATAAGAATACCTAGAAAATTGTAGCATCTATTAACCTTTCTTCTTGACTAAAAATTTGTAGATCTAAAAGTCTATTCACATATTCAACAGGTTCTTTAGACATAGTCACCACCTCTCTTCATAAAGGACTGAAATTCAAGCAATATGATTCTCCTTCAAAGATGAATTTACTTTTGGTTCTTCTCCAACAACAGAGTCACACATAAATTCTTTAAAATTTGTTGCAACAAAACCTTTTCTATTTCTAACAAAATCTCAATATTTGAACAGGATAATTAGATTCAGTTAATATAATTCTATGAAATATTAGTCTAGAACTAGAGATTCAAATTTCTCCCCATCAGAGTCACCATTCTATGGTGTTTTTTTCCAGAAGAACCTTAAAATCCTCTAAAGGGTAGCCAAACCTTATGCTCAAGAATCTTCAAGGCCAGTGGACAACGAATGGGATCTTGATATATAACCTTTTCTCCCCTATAATTCAGGCTTTGTTAAACCTGGGAGGGTAATCCCAACAATGTTCTTTCAGATACTTGTGTGCCAAAGTATCAAACACAAAGTAAATAGATGTTTCACAAAGTAAACAAATGATTCTCCTTTACATTCTTAACAAACACAATACTCTAGAGGTTTGGTTGACCTTCATGGTAATATCTGGTTTACACATGAGAGATTTAATATGCATTAAATTCCACACACATTCATACTGAGATATATAAGTAAATTTTATTTTAAAGTATAGATGCTCACAACACAATCTTAAGAAATTGCAACATCAAGAGACTAGTGCCTAGTCCTCGGGTGGAGTCACCTAAATCAAGTAATTTCAAACTCATTACAACACTCACTCTGTCATAACTATACCTATCAGATGATGCATTACACCATTGATAATATAAACCAAACCAATCATACTTTGTTAATCTGGACACAAAATTGCACAAATCTTCATTCTTGTGAATAAAATTTAAGTTACTCCTTGAATAAGAGTAATAACACTGAACAAACATTCAGGGAAATACAAGAAGATGAACAACAAAAACACTTTATTTCATTATATTCAAAACTTATGCAATGTCTACAATGGAGAAAACTTACCAAAAATATTTTATCATTTATTTATTTAACATGATAGTGCTGCAATTAAATTCTTAGTTAAAAGGCTCAGAAAAACTTCAGAAACCTAAAACCAACACTATATATTTCAGACCCTATTACAAATGTATTCCTGTGAGACCAAAACTGTGAACAACCCCCTCTCTAAAATAAAAATCTCCACTTATGGAAAATGAATAACCCTAAATGGATATCCATTGTAGACACTTGCCAAACCTATCCCCATTGATCAGTAGCTGCCTCTAGCAAAGAAGAATCTTCAATCTACAATTTGTTTTCTCACCCCTTGCACTTTCTCACCCTGATTTGATTCTTCAACAAAAAATTCCCCTTCTTATGAAAAACCTTTACCTCATTTTATTTAGGTTGTAAATTTACTATTACACTATGAAATTCTTCACTCCTCCCACATTTCTCCCTATAACAAAAAATATGCCTCATCATTCTTCATGCCCTTCATAAAAAATATCCACTCCGCATTATTCCCCTCCAACTGCAAATATCTATTTGTAGAAGAATAGAAGTCCTCCATGAAAAAATTTCACTCTTCATTCTTGGCTATAAAAACCCCCATCTATGTATTTACCATTTTCCTTTAATTGGAACTTCAAGTTTTATTTTAACTTTTGTGAAGGCTTTAAAAAAATAGCTTTACTATAGAAATCCATTTACCTATGAGTTTGTAACAAATTTTAAATTCCCAACATTTAAAATTTAAATTAATTTACTCATGGAGCTTGAATTTTTATTGTACCGAGTAATAATATAATCTACTTGTGAAATATCTTATTTCATTCGCCCCCAGTACTCACCATAAAATTTTACACTTTACTTACCTGACATTTAAAATATTGATTTTATTATGTGAAGACTCTAATCGGGCAATAAAAGGCATCTTTACCATTTTATTTTACCTTTACATTATTCCTCCACCATCATTTATTCTCATCGCACACCTCTAATTCCATATGGAAAAGATAATATTTATTAGCAATATGCGATGCAGCCAAAGTTTTCCTGAAAGATTAAAAATCAATTATTGGGAGAAAAAAATTACACATGCTTTTACCTTACACCTCACACTTAAAATATTTACTTTTTTGACACCACTTAATCACTTTATCGAGTAATTTTAAAAAAAATTAAATGGTTTTCTCTTTTGAAAAAAATGAAGGCTTCCATCAATATTTTAAATTCTCCATGTGGCCCACCTTCATCCACTCAAACATTACCCAACAATTACCATCGATTTTCACAGATGCAATGAGTAAATGAAGAATTTAATAGCGATGCGCGATGGAAAAACATATTATCTCGTATTGCAAATCTATCCAGGAGAGAAGGCTTGAGAACAGTGAAAGGCGAAGTTATCGCTCCATTGCGGATGCACCAAGAATGATAGGTCTTCAATCAATGATGATCCAACTTGCTTCTCAACCAATCACATTGCTTCATTCCACATTCAACAACTTCACCATGAACGATGGCACACTTATTGCAGCCATAGCAAGAGAAAATGAGCAAGTCATTTTTTGGAAATGTTGGGTGTTTTTTACCATTATAACAACCACAATTCATCATAAATCTATTTAAAATTTCTGCCCAAGCATTAGGAATGGTCATGAGATGAGAATAAAACCTAGAGTAGTATTTTTGAGATCCAAAACACCCACAAAAAAGTGCTTGAAAACAAAAAACGTGATTAGCATTCCTCTTTGCACAATACACCCCTAAATTTACCAAAAATGCCTCAGAGGAACTACCATGAAGGTCAAGAGGTGCCAAATCATTGATGAAAAATAGAAAAACCATCAAAATCTACCTTGGAATGGTGATTTTGCACCATTGCTAATTTGAAATGGAAAAGAGATTTGAAATCCACGATGAACAATAAGAAACTAGAGCATCACTCCATTGCCAATGTGCAAAGGGAAAGACCGCTAAAATCTGTGATGGGCGATGAGAGAACATAGTCAGTGCTGAATGATAATACAAAATGGGAAAGACAAATCAAAACATCAATCCATGATGAGTTCTTCAAAGCAGTGAAAGTCATGAAATCTGTGTCTCTACCAATCAAAAGCAAGAATTAAACTTACTTTAATAGAAAAAAATTGGAAATTTATTATATTTTTCCCCTAAACCCATTTTTCACATTTTCACAACATTTAAAATATTAAATATTTTAAACATTAGTATTTGAAATATTAGAAAAATCACAAATTTCAATTATGCTTATAGGCCAAACGGAGAAATTTCACTATGCACAAATGGTGACCCCTAGAGATGAGATTTTTTGTGTGCATCCATAATCAATTATTTAGAGAAAACCCAATTCCTCAAAACTTGCATTGCCAAAATATTTCTAGGACCTCTTTTGTAAACTGGCCCCCAGAATGCCTTTGCCGCAACTAAAATGAATTTAAATCATGGATCATATGACCTCTATTTTTGAAGAAATTGAAACTAGAGATTTTTTAGACCAAAAAAAGAAATGGGTCTCCCTTAGAATTTGTAAATTTGAAACTTTTCGGAACACAAATTTGGTCCTATCGTAGTCAACAACACATTAATTAACCCATTGAAACTAATCCTGGGAGCTTGAAACTAAGCATGTAGACGTTTGACCCAAGAAATCATTGCAATAAATGGCTTGGAAAAATTCATCCTCAGGTGCAATATATTAACTTCCAAAGAGGCCAAGTAAGACTTTTTTGCATTTGCACCTAGCAAGAACCAATTCAAGCACACCAAGTCACCTCAAAAAATTATCAAATCACCTCTTTGAAAGATATGACTAGAAAGAAAAAATATTTTAGTTCCATTTATTACATGTGCAAGAGGGATTTTATCCAATCCACATTCTTCACAAGATATTAAGGGTCAAAGTTGACCTCCCTAAAACATTCAGAAAATGTAGATGTAAAAATAGAGCAAACTGCATTTGTTTTTAACATGGTAAAAATATCAAATCTGATCATAAGACTCTAAAAATAGACCAAGGAGCATATAAATGTGAGGGAAATGTAAGGAATCAATTTGTTTTTCATGAAGATCATCCAGCTATGAAATATTCACTCAAACATGAGGCTAAGTTCCAAAGGTTTGAGAGTTTACAAACAACAAAACAGTCTCAAAACCCTCTAGCTTTGATTTTCAAAAAATTATCAAAACTCATCATAGGAAGATGAAACTAGATATACATGTTTATATATGCCAAATGAATATTCCCACCAAAATATTTGTCATGAAATTCAACTGGCTCTTAGTTATGACCCTCTAAAGTAGGTCACTGGGGTAGTTTTTTAGGTGCATTTCTAAGTGTGCAGAACAAGTTTTTTCAACATGGGCACTTAAAATTTAAAAAGTTTGAAGGTTCCATCAGTTCCCACTCCTCAATGGGTAGGGGTACATATTCTATATCAGTATCCTCCTTGTCAGCTGATGGGGGCACTATCTCCGCACCCACCTGAGGATAGAGATCATGAAGATCTCTCACAGCTCCTGCAATATAGAAACCATAAATATCATAGTTACTACACATCATGATATGTATTTTTACATAAAATTAAAGCATAAAATATAACAATAAGCATAAATAATAATAGTAAATAAAATATCACACCTAGCTCTCTAGCAGGCTATGGGAAGACAACCTTGTCATGTGCAATGGGCAGGGAGGACATGCTAGCCTCTCCATGGTTGTGAGAACTGGTACCTACTGTAGTTGTTGATCCTTATCTAGTAACACAAATTGGAGATGACTCTCCCCATTCATGTCCCACTAGATCCTCATTTGTTGCCTCACCATCCATGCTCATTGGCTCCTCCTCCTCATCCTCCTCCTCATGACCATCATAGTCATGATATGTAGTCTCATCATACTCCATGTCTACCACATCTATAAATATGTTTGCAGCCCTATAGTATGTCTCCTCAACCTTGTCCTCCCCCTTGTCTCCTTGATTTGGCAGTGGCCCTACATCATCTATCAGCTCATCCATCAAGAATATGAGATTCGATTGTGATAATGGAGAAAGAGATCTCACGCCAAGTTTTCCAAAATGAAATGTAGAAAAATTGATTTGATGCTATCATATGGTTTTAGGACATAGAGCACACCCACTTTCTAATTTCATTCAAGGATAACCCTAGATATCTCAATTTAAAGGAGAAAGAGATCTTGCAATAGGGTTGTCCTAGGAGATAATTGTAAGATAATAAGGGGTTCAACACCAAGTTGACATTTGGAAAGACAAATGAAATGCAAAACCCTAGTATTATACAAAGCTTCACCAAATGACCTTTCACCTAAAGCATCATTTCAATAAATTAATTTATCAAGATGCTTAGATAAATTGGTTATGTTTTTAATGGAGTTTGACGTTAAGTTTGTTTCACAAAAATCAATTAAAGGACAAGCCTTAACCGACCACTTATCAGATGATCCCTCACTCCTAACATTATCTAATGTAGAAACGCTCACTGATGAGAATGTGTGAGCTATTTATAAAGATGATGCAACATGGGAATTATATTCTAATGGATCTAAGTGTAGAACATTCTTCAACACCGGGGCTATAATAAATTCACCTATAGGACAACCTATTCCCTTATCACACCACTTAAAATTCCTATGTACAAACAACACGATGGAATATGAAGCATTAATTGCTAGTTTGTACACTATTTTAGCTTTGGGAGCTTGAAATATCAAGATATTTGGTGATTCACAATTATACATTAAGAAAATAAATGTGACATATCAAGAAAAGCATGAAAAATTATCGAAATACAAGGATCTGACAATGAATTTGTTAAAGAAGTTTGAATCATTTACCATTGACAACATCCTATGAAAGGATCATCAACATGTGGATGCAATGACAAGTGCAACTTATCTTCTATCAATTTAAGATCCTTCAAAGGATTTCACATTTATTGTTCATCTAATCATGAAACCATCAATTGATTCCAAATTCAAAGAAGTATTAACAACTATGGAAGGTTGTATAGAATGGTATACACCAATATTTAACTATTTAAAATATGGTACCTATCCTGAGCCGACAAGTAAACATACTCGAGATATGATGTTACAAGAGTATACATTGATAGTTCACAAGAGTATTAAATCATTTACAATAGCATTTAAGAGAATTCAAGGGAATATTATCAAGCATTTTAGAACATTCTTCAAGCATCAATCATCATGTCAAATAATTCACTCATCATGTTTGTTTTTGAGATAACAATTGTGATGTAGGATTTTATGATTCAAGCAAGCATTTCAATTCGAGATCTATCACCTTCAAACAAGATTCAAGATCTACATCCATTGGATCCATCTTGCATATGTTCACATCACTTCATTGATAGAGATTAGTGAATTGCAACATCATATCTTGTTCATTCATCATTCTCCATTCATATTTCATTATATTTCAAGGATTGGTTTTCAAAATGGGGTTTGACCAAGGTAAACCCCTATCCACTAACAAAATAACACTTTCCCCTCTCCTTTGAGTGTGATTCTTAGGTTTAGGTTGCAGATTTTTGAAGGATCAATATTGGAAAAAAAAATTCAAGTCATTTAGATTTGCCAAAGTTGTCACTAAGCTTTGGAGAACATTGGATAACACCTACAGGTCAATTTTCAGAGATTGAGATTTGAAAAATTGCAAAGGTAGATTAAGTAGAGTGAGGAGAGCATATTTAGAATTCGAAGCTTTAGAAAACCCCAACTAGACTAATTCACCACTTTTGACAAATATCCTAGTTTTAGTCAAAATTTATATTTTTTCTGATTTAGATACCCATTTGGTAGATTCATGTTCCCACACAAAAACCTAGATTTTGGACTAATTCGCCCAGCTTGGTGAATGAGTCCCAGTGACAATTAAAGTCAAATTTTCTAGTGTTTTAGAGCTCCTTCAAGTCATTTCCAAATTTCCAAGTGCACACAATTCATCTTACTACTTTTTGTTCTATTTCAATTACTTTTCTAGGTCATTATGTAGGTCATTGCATGAAATTAGGGTTTAGTATTGCATCTTTCATTTCATTTATCTTTCCAAGTCTAAACTTAGCGATGGACCCCTTATTAGCTTATATTCATTCCCTAGAACATCCCTCTTGAAAGATCTCTTTACCCTTTGAACTGAGATCTCAAGGGTTTTTTCATGAGTTAAAGTTAGTGAAGATTGCCATTTTAGGTCATAAAACCTAGAATAAAAGTTAAAAAATTCCACCTTTCATTTTGATGAGCCTCGAACCTATTTACTTCTCTCGGAGATACTTAAAATTTTCTTTAAGAAGAGCTTTCATGAAAATATCAGAAATCTAGTCCTTCATTTGAACATACTCAAGATTTACTTCATTCTCCATGACCTTTCTCAAGAAATTATACTTGATAGATATATGCTTCATCCTTGAGTGCACCACATGATTCTTTGAAATGTTAATTTCACTTGTCTTATAATAGAAAATAGAAATGGGATCATCATGTATCACTGTGATATCTTTCAATGTCTATTTCATCCATAAAACTTGTGTATAGCAAGATGCAACAACAATATACTCAACTTCAACAATAGATAAGGAGACTAAATCTTTCTAAGAATATTTTCATAGTATCATGTTGTATCACTGTATCTTGGGATCATAATGTATCACTATGATATCATTCAGAAAAAAATTCATCCATAAAACTTATGTACAACAAGATACAACAACAATATACCCAGCTTCAATAGTAGATAATGAGACTGAATCTTGCTAAGAAGATTAATTCTTTGAAATATTAGTTGCACTTTTGTTATCAAAAAAATAGAAATGGGATAATTTTGTATCACTGTGATACCTTTCAATGTATGCTTCATCCATAAAATTTATGTACAGTAATATGCAATAGTAATATACCCAGCTTCAACAATAGACAAGGAGACTGAATCTTGCTAAGAATATTGTCTTTCAAGAGAGCTTTAGAATATTGTCATTCTAGGTCCTAAACCCTAGAAGAAGAGAAAACAATTTTTATGATGTGTATTGATTACACCTTGGTGAACCTAGATTTAGAACATTTTATTTTCTGATTTAGATTCCATCATCATCCTAGATCTAGCTTGCATTGACTTTGCATTAGGATTTACATTAGTTTATTGGTATTCTAAGGTCTCCAATTTTTGCATTACTAAAAGTCATATAGCTTACATTTTTGCATCTCAAATCATCACAAATCAATTGATATTTTCATTTTCATTTAGTTTACAACTCATACACACTAGAAAGCATAAAATTCATTTAAAATTTTATCTGAAAAACCCCCTGTTGGGACTCATTTTCCACCTTGGGTGGATCAGTCCCAATACACATTTGAAACTACATTTAACAGAATTTAAAACCATTTTTATGAACTTTTGTTTTCTGCCATTGGTTATCTGTTTCAACCGGTTGAATTTTTGTTTCATGCATTTCACTAAATCTAGCTTAAATTTGTCCATTCCATGCATTTCTTAATTCCAAGTTTACATTTGCAACATTTCATTTTTAGATCATAACATAGTGTATTCACTACATTACCTTGTTATGAGAATCTCTTAGTGCAAGAGAGTCAAAATATTGACATTTTCCTTAAAAATACACCCCCTCTTATCTCTCCTATTTATGGGAATGATGTGATAGAAGAAGATGAAAATATAGAAAATCTTAATGATTGTAGTTTATCTTCTCCTAATACCTCTCCTACATGTGACGAAGGTGCTTTGGAGTTAGAATATGCACTCATTCAAAATCATGACATTCTTGAAAGCTCCTCCTCTATAAACTATCCTACATTGGAAGATATTATAGTACAAGAGAATGAAATCATAGACACATTTCTAGACATCACCTTACCTAAGTTACATTCACCCTTTTCTTGTGAGAATGATTTAGTGGAAGAGGATAAGATTATAAATGATGAGGATGTTTTGGTGTTAGATAATCAAATATTTAAAGTCTATAACAATCCTCTATATGATCCTTTCCCTATCTATCCTATTTTGGAAGACATTGTGAACAAAGAAATGAAATCATAAATCATCATGATAATCATACTTGTTCTTCTCCTAGTATCTCTCATAGATATGAAAAAAATACTTTTATATTATAAAATATAATAGATAAAAGTAATGAGAATATTAGTTGTCCCCCTTCACCTAGGGAAACCCTTATTGACCAATACAATTCAACCATTGTTCATTCCCCTACTTGTGATGAAGTAATTATGGAAGAGCCAATTCTTGAATGTCAAGAATTCTTTTTTTGTAATTCTCCTAGAAACTCTCCTCCTAGGAAGGATATCATCATGCAAGAAAATGACGACAATAATGTGGCTTCCTTATATAATTGTGAAAAGGTTCTAGATTTCCCTTTATTAGAAATACAAAAAACCATGACCACTAAGGTTATTAATGTGAAAGTGTTCATTAGATCCTCGTCGATTAATGGACCTCCTACATACCCTGTAGGACATCCTAAGAATCCCCTAATCCTTTACCCACCTTCACACAAGCCTCAAACTCAAAATAAACCCGAACTTATATCCTTTACCTACCTAATATGAACACCGTTTCTCATACATATAACACTAGAAAAAATCTCAAACCAATACAAACACCCCCAACATCCCTCCCATTGGATAACCCATCTTACCAAGCCCTCCTCATTTATCTCCACAAAGTGGAAAGGAGTACCATCTTCTTGAACAACTAAAGAATAATACTATTAAAATATCATTATGGGACCTTATTCAAGCATCCCCTCATTATCATAACATGATTCAAAATGCTTTAAAAAAGTTCCTATCCCTTCTAATGTGCAACCAAATGACATGGTAGCCATGATTCAAGGAATAAATACAGACATTCTTTTCCACCAAAGTGAGCTCCCTCCTTTGGAAGTGCAAAAACAAAATGAATACTTCATAATAATATCCCAATATAAAATTATAGGGATAAAGCGAACTCTTGTTGATAATGGGTTCGCTCTTAATGTGTGTAGTGTAAACCTTTTGGATAGACTTGGTATGGATAAATACAAATTCTACTTGATTCTTCACCTATTAAGGGATTTCACAATATAGGAAAACAACCACTTAGTGTGATCACTTTGCCTATTACAACTAGAAAAGCCGCACTAGAAACACCAATCCATGTTATGCTTCATGATCTTTCATACAACCTTATTTTAGGAAAGCCATGGATTCATGGAATGAATGGGGTGCCTTTTACCCTTCACCATGTAATGAAGTATGTCTAAAAAAAAGGTGTACACACTTGAAGTTGACCTTGACCCAAACAACTATTTGAACATTGAGAGAAACATGGAAAGTCCTTTGAAAACATTAACACCAACTACACAAGTAGAACCCATGCAACAAAAATACAAAGAAGAACACATTGAGGAAGTCACAAAAATACTAGAGGATGATTGGGGTTCCTTAGATTTCAAACCTAAGTTCATGAGAGAACACAAGTGTTAAAAAACACAAGACAACTAAGAAGGGGTAAATCAGTTGTATGAAATTCTTTACTTCTAAACTTAATCAATTCCACTTTAACTTCAAACTGTTATTAAGTGAACATGAAATGAAAACAACAGAAAGCAAACACCAGAGACACCAAATTTACGTGGAAAGCCCAATGAGGGAGAAACCATGGTGAAGATTTAGCTCACAATATAGTAATAATGCAGTACTAGATATAGAGGCTCACTGCCCAAATTCAAAGGCTCACTACCCAAAACCAAGGCTCTTTTCCTTAAAGAGGACTCACTATTCAGAGGGAGGCTCATTTCCTATAAAAATAAAAAGAGATAAATAAATATCCACCACAAGGGTTCCACACACTTGCAAATTTGATCAGGAGATTGTAGATACCATCAACTCACTGCTTTCAGGAATCTAACAAAAAAAATTATTGTTGCCTCAATTATCTCTTACACACTTTCTCTTCCAAACTTGTTCACACACTTCACTTGCTTGCTCTAATTGTGGATGATGGATGGATGATCAATTCGCTACAACTTGATTTGATTTTATACCATCTTCAATCCAGGAAACATTCTCCAAGGTCGTCTATACAATTTCATTTACAAATTCAAACTAGGTTGGCTACTCAACATTCCCACGATGGATAAGAATGACAGAGGAAAAATTACATATTTAATTTAGGACCCAAAAGAAATCATGGATCAATCACACGCTTCCTCAAATTGATGCAAAAATTTAATGTAATGTGTAGACACTAGGTCGACAAAACCTAATAAAAACACCAATAATATTTGAAGTACACGCATCTCCAACAAGATTATCACACGTGGATCATTCAGAAAACTTCACCACACATATTTCCATCTCTGAGAATTCCTTAGATACATCTGTAGCAAATACATCAAACTTCATTCACAGAAAACTCTTCAACAGTCCAACCAAACCGACTAGCAAAATATAAGAGCTGAATCAGGTCTTTTGGAGCGCCAAATCATAAGAAAGTTTGTCAGAACATAGAAACCTTTAGAAAGAATCATCTCCCAAATCCAAAATAACTGAAACCAAATATCAAAAGACTATGGAGCCAAAAAAATTATCCCAGTCCACAAATAAATAGTTCTGCCAAACCAATCCACACACTAGTAAACTTATCTTTTACTCTCGCTTGAAGTCAGACCTAAAACTTGGGATATATTATCCATTGAAGCTCATGGACACACTTACAGATCAAAACATGCATAGGATCAACAAAGAGAAAATGAAAATCACAATATCGAAGCACACTTAGAACACACACTCAAACTGCCTTCATTATTTCTTAATTTTCTCAAAATAACTTGGCAAAAACACAACTACAACTTCATAAATATAGCTCCATGTACTCTGAGCACTTCTACAATATCTCAAGTATACAAGTACCATCTAAAGTCAACCTAAATTGTGTTGAAGTCAATGAAAAATTAATGACAACACCATCAAACACATCCATACTTGCAACAATCTCCCCCTTTTTCATTCATGGCAACACATGATGTGAAAAACCATCAAACACACCATACATGATTTTCAGAAGTGACAACCTGCATAAGAAAAAAAATTGCATGATCTCTCTCCCCCTTTGACATCAATGGAAAAGGAAATTATTTCCATATAAATCTCCATTCACTCCCCCTTAGGAGTACACTCACATCACATACTGCAACAATGCACTTCTCTACTCCCCTTGAGGAGCATACCAAAATCATTAGTCCAAATAAAAGAGTTTGTGAATCAACTAGAATGATGCACCTCCATGTGTACTTAGTTCAAAGAAGGAGGGGAAGTAACCCCTAACATCCCCCTAAGATACTCAAAAGTATCCTTCAGAAGGGCCTTAGTGTATATGTCAGCAATTTGTTCCTTGGTAGGTACATATTCAAGTCTAATTCTGCAATACCTTCTCCCTCAAGAAGTGATATTTGATAGATATGTGCTTTGTTCTAGAATGCATCATTAGATTCTTTGAAATTTTTAGAGCACTTTTATTTGTAGGAGTTGAGAAAATACAACTTCATAGGAGCCCAGTGATCTCTACAAGCGAAGAATACCTATTATAGGGAGAAGCAAAGAGAAGCAACAAAGAAAACAGTAAAAATGCTCAAAGATGTGGAGCTCTGTATTCACCAATGTGTAAAAAGAATAATACAAAAGAATATATTTTAACCACATATAGGTCAAAAAACCCTAAAAAGGAAAACCCTAGGCTTGCACATTAATAATTAATAAAATAATTAATTATTATGCACCTAATGTTAGCTTAAGCATAAAAGAGATAAAAGGGAACTTTAATTAATTAAACAAATATTGTTTAATTAATCAAGTAAATAACCAATTACTCCAACACACACCCTTAAGCTAGACTTAGGGAGAAGCTAAAACCTAGAAGAAGCTATTGAAAGAAAACAACAATGGGTCCCGACAACAAGGCCAGATCAGGTACCCAAGTACAAGGAAATCTCTATGAAATAGAGAAAAGGAGAAAACCCTGTGGGAAAAAAAATCCTCTCCAAAAAGAGATAGAAGAACATGAAGGAAGGAAGGCATCATAAAGACCCCCCAAGGACAACTTCATTCACCCCAAGAATAGAGCACAACTGAAGATAGTATGGTGATGCAAAAGGCTTCATGAAAATGTCTACAACCTGCTCAGCAGTGGGAATATACTCCAAGATGAGAGAACCATCCTGAATAAACTATATGATGAAATGCATATGAAGCTCAATGTGCTTCATCCGATGATGTTCCACCAGGTTGTGAGAAATGTGTATAACACTCTGATTGTCACACCAAAGAATAGTGGGACTATCGGGATGAAAACCATACTCAGTCATCAACTATCGAAGGCATAAAATCTTCTAACTAGAGAGAACAATAGTTCAGTACTCAGCCTCTATAGATGATAATGCATGAGAATTCTACTTCTTGCAAGACCATGAGATAGGACTAGAGCCAAGATAGAAAACAAAGCCAAAATTAGACTTCCCATCATTGACATCACCAACCCAATCTGAGTCAGTGTAGCCAATGATGTGAGGATCCCCTGATGTGTAGTGAATTCCATAAGAAATGGTGCCCTGAATGTACTCAAAATATGTTTGGTAGCTTGCCAATGACTCCCATGAGGATCATGGAAGAATCGAGAGACAAGGCCAACTACAAAGGAAAGATCAGGACGAGTGTGAGTCAGGTACAAGAAACTACCAACCAACTACCTATAAAGTGTAGAATCTACTGAAGGAGTGGGGCAAGAAGTATTCAAAACAAACCCTAACTAAAAAGGTGTGGGGGCAGGCCTGCAATCAAGCATGCAAAAGTGTTGAAGCATATCAAGAGCATACTTCTGCTGGTAAATGGAGATCCCATCAGAAGACTGAATCACCTGAAGACCAAGGAAATAGTGCAGAAGGCCAAGATCTGTCATCTCAAACTGCTCCATCAAAGATTGCTAAGCATGTTGAATCATAGAGGATGAGCTACCTGTGATGAGGAGATCATCAATATATAGCACAAGAATCAAGATCTCACCCTCAAGATTCTGAATATAGATGATGGGATCAGAATGACAATGGGTGAAACTAGTGGAGAGCAAAAAAGAGTCCATCTTCTCATACCAAGCACGAGGGGCCTGTTTGAGACAATATAATGAATATCTAAGTTTGAAAACCAAAGAAGCATCCTACACAAATCCCTAAGGTTGCTCCATATAGATCTCCTCTTGTAGGTCACCATGCAAGAAAGCACTCTTCACATCCATCTAAAAAATAGGCCATCCCCTAGAAGCTGCAAGTGATAGTACAAAGAGAATAGAATTCATCTTGGTGATAGGGGAAAATGTCTCACAGTAATCAATACCCTCAACCTAGGATAAACCCTTCACAACAAGGCGTGCTTTGTACTTATCAATGGAACCATCGAAAGCATACTTGGTGTGATAGAACCATCTGCACCAAACCATCTTTTTTCCCTTAGGAAGAGGACAAAGATCCCAAGTACTGTTCCTCATCAAAGAAGAATAATCCTCCTCCATAGCACTATCCCACTCAAGGTGACCTATCGCCTCTGAAAAATTCTGAGGATCCTCTAAAAGAGCATGACTCAAAAGACTAGAATCCACAGTATGAGAACGGTTGTGATGAGTGTCTGAAGGATCACCTATTATAGATCCTACTGCCTCAACATTAAAGTGAGACCATTTGGGCATCTGAGGTGGAGCAAGTGGAGGTGGAGATGAGGGATCATCAACATCCTCAACATAATCCTAAAGAATTGTAGTGGGAGGTGTAGGTAGTGAATTAGACACTGGAGACAAGGTATCCACTATGGGAAGGCACTCATCAAATTGGACATCCCATCGAAACAAGGCCTCTCTAGAATTAGGATCAAACAAACTGTACACCTTAACATCCTCATAGTAGCTGACAAAAATGAGGGGTTGACTCTTCCGATCCATGGCTCTCCTCTTAGCATCAGGAATAAATGCCCATTCCTCACTACCAAATACTCGAAATGATAAAATATCAGACTTGTCATGAGAAAAATCCTCCTCAGAAGTCATATGTCGAATTGCCTTGTGAGGTATCTGATTCTGAATATAGTTGGTACAATTAACTGCCTCAACCCAAAAAGATGAATCCATGGACCTGGATTGAATCATACAATTCGCCATCTCCCGTAAAGTCCTATTCTTTCTCTTAGTGACATCATTCTGCTGAGGGGTGTAGGGAACATTAAACTGATGCCGCAAACCATGCTCAGTGCAAAAATCTCTAAAATCCTGATTCACATACTCCCCCCCATTATTTGTATGTATCTGTTGAATAGAAATACCATACTGCTTCTCTAGAAATGTCTTGAAGAGTCAAAAGGAATCGAAGACATCAAACTTGTACTTAAGAAAGTACACCCATGTGCATCTGAAGAAGTCATCAATGAATGTGAGTACATTCCTGGCCCCAGAAAAAGAAGGAGTGGGAAATGACATGAGGTCACTATGAATCAAATCCAAGGGTGCCAAAGCACAAGTGGATCTTCCTTTCAGAAAGGGATCCTTGTGATGCTTTCCAAGCACACAACCATGACAAACACCATCTATGCAGGAAATCTATGGAAGACCAAGAAAAAGTGCCTATGTACTCATCTTTTGAAGATATTTGTAATTGACATGGCCCAAACGCTCATGCCAAAGCTAACCCACTGAATCTTCATGTGCTATAAGAGATGAACTTGTACCCTCAAAAGGCTCAAATCCATCAAATCTATAAAGATCAGATGCATTTTCAACACTCCTAGTAGCCACAACCAGATTAGAGCCATGGAGGTCCTGAATAACCACATCATGTGGTGAGAACTCAACTATCTTACCAGAGCCAAAATGGAAAATTTGATGAATGGACAAGAGGTTCATCGAGATTTTAGGAACAACCAGAACATCCTATAGAGTGCCCCCATCCAAAGAGACATAACCTGATGCCAAGACTGAAAGTTGTGTAGAATCACCCACTGCAATCTGTGAAGTACTACAAGAGGCAAGAGAAGTGACCAGTTGTTGAGTGTGAGTTATATGGTGAGAAGTACCAGAATCTAAAATCCAAGTTGACCCATAGGTTGATGCTTGAGCAGTGAGATCATAGCCTTTCCTTGTGGAAGGAGAAAACGACTGAGGTGAGGAGATCTGATGCTCCTGCATGGCTTCCTCTAAAGCCTCTAATCATTTCCAACACATGGAAGCTAGATGTACTTCCTTGCCACAGAAGCTTCAAGTGTCTCTTGATTTCTACTTAGTCTTGGAGGAAGACTCACCAGACTTTGAAGATTTCCCCTATTTTGGATTAAGTGGTGGTTTGGAATCAAACTTAGGAGGTGGTTTGGAGGTATGCTCACTACTTACAGAATCTTTCTGGGGCTTCGGTTTCTGCTTATGTTTCTCCTTAGATGACTGAGCAACCAATGCTTTGTTCTTTGATCTTGAGAGCATATCTAGCTGAGAAATGTGTGACTGCTCACGAGACAAACACATCAAAGGTAGGCATGGTAAAACTAGCACCCAGGCCATCCATTGTGGAATAGAAGGAAGAAGAAAATATCTAAAATGGACCACAAAGCTTTGAAAGGATCAAGTAAATGCACTCTGTGTCTGACTTATTCTTGCCACAACCCTATAAAATAGTGTGGATAGTTTTGAAATTGTTCAAAAAATCCTTGATAGTAGGAAATGATTTAGGTAACAGTGAAGTCAACTCTGCCTCAATCTATAATGCTCAGAACTCATTAATGGTCCCAAAAAGTGTCTCAAACTTCAACCACATGGCCTGAGGAGTGAGCAAAGCATCAAGGTGAAACATAAAACTGTCAGAAACATGTATGGATAGAAAACCCATAGCCTCATCCATCTTGTTCTTGTGCTAAAGAATCTCAAAAGGATGCTGCAATTGAGGCTCAACCTCATCTAAATGGGACCACAACCCTCGTGACTTGAGAAGCCTCATCATGTGAGACTTCCAGGTGTGATAGTTGTGTGATGTGAGTAACTCAACTGAGGAGTCTGTCATGAAACCCTGCACCTGTACCAGCTTGTGTTTTTTATTATTATGTGATCTTTTAGAATAGACAGAAGATGTAGAAGGGTTTGATTTTTTTGAAAGTTTTGGTGTTCTAATTTTCTGATATAAATGATAGAAAGAGAGAAAAAAATAGCCCCCACAAGAGATAAGCCCAAACCCTAGTACAAACAAAGAAAGAGGAAGCAATGCATAAGCAAAAAAACTTCAAAATAAATTCTCATGTATCTGATGAAAATTTTAAGAAAAAAGATCACATATCTGAATAGAGCATGCTGAGAGCTTTTCAATGCCTATTCGTTTTTTGAAAAATGGAGTCTGTTTGCACCTTCTATGGTCCCAAAAGTGCAAAAAAAAGACCCCAATTTAACTCGAAAAAATATAACTAAACTAGAAAATTTCGAAATAAAATCCTATACCATCATATTGATGCCGAAATCATCTTTCCAACGCCTATTTTTGTTCGAAAAACCGAGCTAAAATGCCCGAGATATGCCCGTTTGAGTGAAAATATGATACCCTTTGAAAGCTATAGATGTTGTTCAATCAGTCTATCAATCAAGACTTTAGTCATAATTCAAATAGAAAATAAATAATAATTATTTATTAAATTCAAAGTAAAACATAATCTATATTGGTGGAAAGCTAAGAATCTGCTTTAAAAACCTTTTTCGATTCATCAATTTTGGGTAAAAAGAATTCGTCAGCCACATGGACCATCATATCACTTACATATTGAAACTTTTTGGCCCTTCATGATCCTACACATACCCTACAACAATCCACAAATCATGGATTTGTACATGCTCTGATCAATTTTAGTAGATTTATCATCCTTTCTGATGCAGAGACAAATGTTCAGAACATCCAACCTAGTTCATGAAAAACAATACTCTTTCTTTGTGGTAATTTGAACTACTCATTCTTGAGAAATAAGGCACCAAAAAGGTCCATATAACAAAGAATGTACCCTCAAATCAACTCCAGAATCACAAATAACTAGGGGCAGCATTGAAAAACTCATAAAACTATCAAATCAATCATCTTTCTCAAGAAAATCATCTATAAGACCAACAAATACAAAAACCCATACTCAAGGCTTGAACTAAGCTCCATTCAATGAGGGTTTGTAGAAAGTATGATTTATAAACCTCATACTTACTTGTCTCACCTTCAATCATGCTGGAATATGTTTGCACAAACTCAAACAATCATCAAAAATTGTTGTCCCAAAAAAATTCACTTTTCCACCTTTGAACCACTCAAATTCACCCAAAACATGCAATTTTAATAGCTAGGGCAGCCCAAGGCATCAACAAAAAATAAGAAAACCTTATTAAAATTATTCAAAACGTTTGATATAGTAATAAAAAATAAAAATGAATCATTTAACCAAGTTTTATAATTTTCCACCATACAAATTGGAAGAATTCACATTTCTTTGTATGCAACCCCAAACACCCTATGTTCAAAATAGTTTGTAGGAAATGACTTATTTGACCCATTAAATGAAAATATAAAAATTAATGGTAAAAATAAATTTTGTCCACCAAATAAATCTTTTTCTATACATCCAATTTTTAAGTCCGTACATGTCCATACATGTCTGTACTAACATGTTTTCTAACTGCAATTTCTGAAAAAAATGTTTTCTGAATTGGCTACCTACACAAAAATCATCATAAATTTCTTATTACTCAATGAAAATGAGTGAGACTTGAACCAATGGAAGTATTATTCAATAAAATACACCATAAAACTAATTTTACAAGGTTTACAAGCCGTACAATGCCTCTAAATAGGGAGAAAACTATTAAAACTTCAAAATAGGGTATTGAAATTGACAAAATTGATTCCAACTTACATTACCTTCCTTTGGCTCGCCTCTCCAAGGATTAAATAGATTATTAAAAAATAAATAATGACTTCCCATTCATTTCCAACTAATTAACTACCCTTTACAACCAACTAACCCTTCATATTCTTGCTTTTGTTCACATTTTGCACTTTTGCAATTTTACATGTTTTGCAACTTTTTCAACAAATTGACTCAACCAACCCCTTAGTGACTTTAAAAACATTAAAATATAACCACCCAAGACCTTTTACAATGATTTTACATAAATTTTACATTCAAAGATTCATTTTTTTAAATTTAGCCTTTTGAAGGAATTTGTGAGCAAGGTGCTCCTACACCATACAACCAACCAACGAAACTTTCCAAGTCCCTTGGAAACATGCTTGTACCTACAAAAAAAAAAAATCTAGCTTGTTCTTTGTTCCTTCTTCATCTTCACTTGTATTCATCTCATTCACTTTTCTTTTCCTTGTCATCTTCTTTCTCCATCTCTATCTTTATCTCCTTTCCTTGTACCTTTCTCAATCTTCATTATCAGTTTCTCAATCATCTTTTCCTCTTCCAAAAGGACACAAGACTGTCCTTTTCAGTTCTTCTCCAACTCATCTCTCAACCAAGGAAATAAGACTGTCCTTGCACACTCTTCTTGATCTTCTCAATTACCTTTCATCTTCTTAGTTTTTCATCAACTCCCATCAATGGAGTACCCTTCAAACTCAAGTGCTTCCTCAAACAACTATCCATCTCTCTTCAACCTGCAAACACAAAACTCAAACACCAACTCAGCAAACCATACCTCTTACCCAATAGTATACCCTATAATATGCCTCTCTTTATTTTCCTTGCACCTTCTACCTAGCTTAATCTACATTGGAGGATGGTGACCACATACCTTTCCTTGTTTTCCAACCCTCACAATTCAAAAAAACTCTTCATAGATGGATCAAACACCTGCAGCCAAACTCATCTCAACAATAATTATCAAAACAACATAAACTCAACCAACCAATAGAACCTTGCTAGCTCTAATACCAATTTGATGCAGAGATAAATGTTCACAACATCCAATCTAGCTCATGAAAAAGAATACTCTTTCTTTGTGGCAATTTAAACTACTCATTCTTGAGAAATAAGACTCCAAATAGGTCCATATAAAAAATAATGTACCCTCAAATCAACTCCAAAATAAAAAATAACTAGGGGCAGCATTGAAACAACTCATAAAACTATCAAATCAATCATCTTTCTCAATAAAATCATCTATTAGAGCAGCAAATACAAAAACCCATACTCAAGGCTTGAACTAAGCTCCATTCAATGAGGGTTTGTAGAAAGTATTGTTTCTAAACCTCATACCTACTTATCTCACCTTAAATCATGATGGAATATGTTTGCACAAACTCAAACAATTATAAAAAATTTATGTCCCAAAATATTTCACTTTTCCACCCTTGAACCACTCAAATTCACCAAAAACATGCAATTTTAGCAACTAGGGCGACCTAGGGCATCACCAAAAAATAAGAAAACCTTATTGAAATTCTTCAAAACCTTTAAAATAGTAATAAAACCTCAAAGTGAATCATTTCACCAAGTTTTATAATTTTCCACATACAAATTGGAAGAAATCACATTTTTTTGTGTGCAACCCCAACAACCCTATGTTCAAAATAGTTTGTAGGAAATGATTTATTTGACCCATTAAATGGAAATATAAAAAAATACTAGTAAAATTAAATTTTGTCCACGAAATCGATATATTTCCATACATCTAGGTTTAAAGTCCGTAAATGTCCATACATGTCTGTACTGACATGTTTTCTGACTGCAATTTCTGAAAAAAACATTTTCTGAACTGGCTGCCTACACAAAAATCCTCATAACTTTCTTATTACTCCATGAAAATGAGTGAGACTTGAACCAATGGAAATATTATTCAATAAAATACACCATAAAACTAATTTTACAATGTTTTCAAGCCGTACAAGGCCTAGAAACAGGGAGAAAACTATTAAAACTTCAAAACAGGGTATTAAAATTGACAAAATTGATTGCAACTTACATTACCTTCCTTTGGCTCGCCTCTCCAAGGATTAGTTACATTGTTACAAAATAAATAATTACTTCCCCTTCATTTCCAACTAATTAACTACCCCTTACAACCAACTGACCCTTCACATTCTTCCTTTTGTTCACATTTTGCACTTTTGCAATTTTACATGTTTTGCAACTTTTGCAACAAATTGACTCAACCAACACCTTAGTGACTTTAAATACATTAAAATATAACCACCCAAGACATTTTACAATGTTTTTACATAAATTTTACATTCAAAGACTCAATTTTTGAAATTTAGCCTTTTGAAGGCATTTGTGAGCAAGGTGCTCCTGCACCACTTTCTCAGCTTGCATTTGGTTACCATAGGGGTATAGACCGGTTTGGATTCAGCCATTACAAAATTCTTTAACAATTCCTTAACATACTTAGATTGTGAAATGAACATCCCTTTGTCATTTTGATTTACTTGAAGTCCAAGGAAGTAATTATATTCACCAATCATAGACATTTCAAATTATTTTTATATTTCTTCGGCAAATTTCTTACACATACCTTCATTTCCACCATAGATGATGTCATCAACATATACCACAATTATCAAAAAAAATTATTTCTCAACCTTTAAGTAAATATTTTTGTCTACGAATACTTTGTTGAATCCTTTCTTTGTCAAGTATCTATCCAATCTAGCATACCAAGCTCTTGGAGCTTGTTTAAGTCCATATAATTCCTTCTTTAACTTACAAACCATATCTAGTTTGTTTGATAGTTGAAAACCTTTTGGTTGCTCCATATTTACTTCTTCTATTTCTCCATTCAAAAATGCATACTTGACATCCATCTGATATACTTTGAAGTATTTATGATATAAAAATTCCAAGAACATCTGAATAGCCTTCATTCTTGCTATAGGTGCAAAATTTTCTTCATAATCTATTCCTTCAACCTATGAATATCCTTTACATACAAGTCTTTCTTTATTCCTTACCACATCATCTCTCCATTCAACTTGTTTTTGAATACGCATTTTGAGCAAATTACATTTTTGTTTGTAGGTCTAGGGACTAGTTCCCATGTCTCATTCTTCTCTATTTGATGTACTTCCTCTTTCATTGCTCTAACCCATCTATCATCATTACATTATTCACTCATAGTATTAGGTTCTATCTTAGAAAGTATACACAAGTTTACCTCAACTACTTTGATTCTTGTCTTCACTCCTTCACTGATGTCTCCAATTATTTGTTCCTCCAGATGATTTCTTTGTACATATTTAGGAGTCTTAGGTGCAGGTTCAAGAATCTATTCTTCATCACTTTGTTCTTTCTCTTCCTTTTCTTCTTCTTGTACTTGCCCATAGATAGAATCATCAAGTTCAACCTCATTTATTTCCATTGATCTATACATAGCTTCATCAACCTTTACATTTAACTATCAATTATTTGTATCAGTCTCTTATTAAATCATCTATATGCCTTGTTATTTCAATATCCAAGAAAAATTTCTTCATCACATTTAGCATCAAAATTTCCAAGATTTTCATCATCTCTTCTAATATAACATCTACTTCAAAATACTTTAAAGTATTTAACTATAGGATTCTTACCAATCCATAACTCATAAGGATTATTAGTGTTGTTACCTTTGATCTGAACTCTATTAAGAATGTAGAGAGCAGTGTGGATTGCTTCTCTCCAATGCACATCAATAAAATTTTCTTATTTCATCATAGTTCTGGTAGCCTCTTGAATAGTCTAGTTCTTTATTTCCACAAATCCATTTTGCTAAGGGGTTCTAAGATCAGAATAATGTCTCTTTATGCCATGGTCTTCACAAAATGTATTGAACTCACCAAATGTAAATTCTCCACCTCTATCAAACCTTAAGCATTTTATTTTCAGGTTTGCCTCATTTTCTACTCTTGCCTTAAACACCTGGAATCTATCAAGAGCATGGGATTTTTCTCTAAGAAATGTAACCCATATCATCCTAGACTAATCATCAATTAAGAGCATTTAAAGTACCTATCACCATTTAAGTTTCCTGTTCTTGTAGGACTATAGAGGTTTGTATGGATTAATTCCATAATTCTGGTAGATGATTGTTCCTTTCCTTTAAAGCTATTTCTAGTTTATTTTCCCAACTAGAAATGTTTTCAAATTGAATTTGAACGATTTATGATTCTAGGCAGATCTCTGACAACTTCCCTAGAACTGATCCTGATCAAATTGTAGAAATTCACATGTCCCATCCTCTAGTGCCAGAAAAAACTTTCATTAACCGTAGAAACAAAACACTTAGCATCACCACCTTTAATTTTATAGATGTTTACATGAGTTCTTCTTCTAGTTGCTACTATAGTTTTGGATCCTTTTCTAATCTCACAAAGTGTTATTCTAAAATAAATGCTTAAAAACTTTGTTGCACATTTGTCCAACAGTTAAGATATTATGCCTTAAACCCTTAACATAATAGAAATTATCAATATTATGTTTTCCATAATAATTAATTGTTCCTTTACCAACAATCTTAGCACCAGAGTCATCGCCAAACATAACTATTCCTCCATCATACTTCTCAAGTTTAGTGAACTTACTCTTATCTCGAGTCATATTATTTGAACATCTAGTGCCAATTGCCCAAAATTCTTCATCTTGTCTAGCATGAAAAGAGGTAACCATAGTACCTTTTGTTTCATCCTTCTTGTTCTCTAGACTAGATTCCTTTGCACATCTTTCATGGTTAGAAGATAAAACTTTATTTTCTAGAGGTAGAAATAAGCATTCATCCTTATCCTCCTCAAAGTCTGATTCATCATCAAAAACTCTTGCATCTTCTTTGACATAGTACAATTTCTTGAAATTCTTATCTTTTTTATCTTTGTGATTATTATTATTTTCCTTACTCTTCTTGTGTGTAGTTCTATTAGGACATATTGATGCATAGTGACCAATATTTCAACAACTGAAACAATTAAAAGGAAACTTACCTTTGTATTTACTAGTACCTTTCTTTAATCTCCTTGTGAAATTTTCTTCCAAATATTCTGAATTATCATCATCTAAGTCATCTCTTATCTTAATTTCTTTTAAAGATCTTTTAGTATTCTCCTTCTCTCTTTCAAAGTTTTACATCTTCAATGCAGTCAATACACCAAATAGATTCTCCTTAGTAAATTTATTTGGATCATATGATTCTTCAAGAGTAGATACTTTGTCATTGTAATTTTCTAGTAGGGTCATGAGGATATTATTAGTTATAGATCTTCATCTGACATGGTACCACCTTGATTCTTCATTTCAGTTGCTATAAGTTCAACTCTCTAATAATAGCTTGCAATATCTTCTTCATCTTCCATCCTTCGGTTCTAAAATTTTCACTTAGTAGTTAGTTTCCTTGAAAACTTTACTCTATCATTCCCTTCATAAATGTCTTTCAATTATTCTCATACTTCATGAGCAATAGCTAGAGAAATAACTTTTGTTCTTTCAATTTTAGATAGAGCACCGAAGATAGTAGACCTTTCCCTTTCAATCTCCTCATAAGTTTCAATCTCATCAATAGAGGAAGGACCGCCAGTGGGTTTAATATACCTTTTCTCCATAGGTTTATAGGCCTTCAAACCAATTGAAACCAAATAACCTCTCATATATTCTTTCCAGTCACAATAATCAGCTCCATCAAAAATAGGAATTTGCAACTTGTGTGCCATCTAGTCTACCTCAATTAGTTATTAGTTTTACTGACAAACCAAAGCTATGATACCAATTTTTGAAACACACAAGACAAATGAGAGGGGGGTGAATCTTTTGTATCAAATTATTTACTTCTAAACTTAATCAATTCCACTTTAACTTCAATTTTTTATTAAGTGTGGACATAAAATTAAAATAACCAAAAATAAAACACCAGAGACACTAGATTTGCATGGAAAACCCAATGAGGGAAAAACCATGGTGAGGATTTAGCTCACAATATAGTAATAATGGAATAACAAATACAAAGGCTCACTGCCAAAGGGCTCACTGCCCAAATACAAAGGCTCACTACCCAGAACTAGGGCTCACTATATAGAAGGAGCCCCACTACCTATAGAAAATAAAAAGAGATAAATAAAGATCCACCACAGGGGTTCCTCACACTCGTAGCTTTGATAAAAATATTGTAGATACCATCAACTCATTCCTTTAAGGAATCTAACACAATAAATATTTTTTCCTCCATTCACTCTTGCACTCTGCTTTATGCACTTGTTTGCACACTTCACTTGATTTCTCAAATTTTCAATGTTGAATGGATGATCAATTCGCTACAACTTGATTTTCTTGTATACATCTTCAACCCTAGAAACATTCTCCAAGGTCAGCTATAAAATTTCTTTACAAATTCAAACTAGGTCGGCTACTCAAAACTCCCATGGTGGATAAGAATGAGAGAGAATCAATTACATATTTAATTTAAGACCCAAACAACATCATGGATCAATTGCATTCTTCCTCAAATTGATCAAAAAAATTAATGCAATGTGTAGACACTAGGTTAGCCAAACCTAATGAAAACACCAACAATCTTTGAAGTATGTGCATTTCCAACAAGATGATCACACTTGGATGATTCAAAATGCTTCACCACACATATTTACATCTTTGATAATTCCTCAGATACATTTTCAACAAATACATCAATGTTCATTCACATAAAACTCTTCAACAGTCCAACTAGACCAACCAACAAAATACAGGAGCTTTGGAGCAGGTCTTTTGGAGCACCAAATCACAAGAAATCATATCAAAACATAGAAACCATCAAAAATAATAATCTCCCAAATCTGAAAGATCTAAAACCAAATATCAGAAGACTATGGAGCCAAATAATTTCTCCCAGGCCACAAACAAATAGTTCTTCCAAACTAGTTCACACACCGGTGAAATTATCTTTTACTCTCCATCAAACAAAAGCTAAAACTCAGGATATATTATCCATTGAATCTCATGAACACACTTACATAGTCGTACATACATAAGATGAATATAGAGAAAATTTAGATCACAATATCAGAGCACACTTAGAACACACACTCAACACTGCCTTCATTATTTCTTAATTGTATCAAAAGAGCTTGGAAAAAACACAACTACAACTTCATAAATAGAGCTCCATGTACTCTGAGCACTTCTACAATATCTCAACTATAAATGTACCATCTATAATCAACCTGAACTATATGGACATTAATGACAACACTAGTGACAACACTATCAAACACATCCATACTTGCAACAACAAGATCATAAACAAAGACTGAAGAGGGAAAAGAAAAAGTGGTAATGTCAACACAAAATTTGGACAACCCATTGAAATCATCCACCTCAAATAATTTAGAATAAAAGACCACATACATAACAAATTATGATGAAACTGACTATTCATAACCACTGAATCCAAAAGAGATGAATTTTCTTTTCGGAAGAGGTTATGAGCTTATGAAACAACTTGGATATAGTTAATAGGAATGTGGTGCTAGAGAAAAAGGTATATGTGTCCCTATAGATCCTCACACACATGAAAATAATAGTGGTCTTAGTTATTGTCCCTTGAAAGAAAGAAACAAACCATCAATCAATATCAAGACTATTACAAAAGATTCTTCCAATCTGAGTTTAACAGTAGTGCATCTTGAACTGATAGACATCAATGCTCCTGATTATTATCCTTTGCAAGAACTAAAAAAAAGAAAGAAATATTCTCTTAATTTCAATTTCATCTCATAAAACACTAATGATTTGAATTCATTAGATTTTACACCCTCCTATAAAGGAGAGTACAAAATCTCACAATCTAATGACATCTTGTACTAGGCAAGAGATATATTTGTCACAAAATAAAGGAACATCTTCTACCATTGATCCAAAGAGTATCTTGTCGAGACTACTCCAAGATTATTTGATATCCCTCCCTCCAAGTTCTCATTGTGCATATCATAGAGTCCATGTTCATGCTACTAATTAATGTAAGGCTTTAAGTGATACAATTCAACATCCTAAGTAGTGCTATTCTCTTCCTTATGAGGGAGTACCTAATTCCTCTAATTGATACTAATTTTAACTTTAGAATGTTTATTATCGGCTCACCCTTGTCAAACTACCCTAAGTGGGGGCAAGGGGTTAGGTAGCTTTGTCCTTGTATGTCACTTGTTGTTGTCTCTTTTGGCTAGTTGATCACCTTTCATGTATATATAAGGGAAATCTTGGGATGTGGAAGACATGCCTTACGTTGACTCACATGTGACATAATAATTCATGATCTAGTTTGATTCGAAAACAAATGACTTGGCATAGGGATTTTTGAATAACCTCTCATGTCTTCTTCTACTTTAAAGTGGAGGAATCCATCAAAACTCATGTTACAATGTGTTGTTTCCTTGGTGGGATCATTGGGTTTGATTTCCTCCAAGACTATGATATTTCTTTGAATTTTCCTCTCTTGGAGATATTAAGCACGATGTTCCCTAAGAAGAGAACTTGCATGAACTAAGAAAAATACCTTTGAGAATTCCTTACACTATTTTTCATTTACAATACCTATTATATGGCCACCTTGCATAACACACTTTGTAAGCCTGTAGATCCATCCTATTTGTTCATGAGTTCCAAGCATACAGAATTTTTCTTACCTCATGAAGCTCGAAGTTCATTATTTTTTCATGAGCTCCAAGAATATGAAGTTTTTCTTGTCTCATGAAGCTCAAAGATCATTATTGTGTGGCACCTTATCAAAGTTATTAGGGGGTATAGATTTGGTCTAGTTGTATGGGAGTCGAATGAAGGAATGAATTTGCTTATCCACTCGTGTATGTGGGCACATACCAGTCATGTGTCTCACCCTTCCAGATACTCACCTCATAGATGAACTCAAGTTCTATTGCCCCAGAGTGAGCTTAATCTTATCAAAGTTGGACCCACCCTTCTTATTCTTTTATTTCTTCTTTATGTCTTTGGTATTATATGTTTATGTATCTTGTTTTGCTGTAAATCATACACCTTGTGTGTGTAATTTTGTGCTCATGTTGGTTTGATGAAGGATCTTATATTCTGGGGGCTTGGCCACCACCTTTAATCTTTTTCATCCATTGTCATCTGCATTAGTACACTTGGACAACTTTTCAATGCCTACTTTAGTGTGAGTTTGAAGCAAGTTCATCCTCTCACTAAAGTGGGGGCTAGATTTGGTAAAATAAAAAGTACTCCTTTTCCTTTCTAAATTTAGGAATAATTAATGGAAAATGGGACATAATATCACCTTTATCTAGTTTTTTGATGTATTTTATAGATCGACATTAGGTTTTGAGCCCTTTAAAAGCTAAATAGACTTAACTTTTCCCTGATTTAATGTTGTAAAGTGTATTTATTGATACCTTCACATTAAATTTAGGAGAAATGTAAATTAAGTGGACCTAATCTAGTGTGGTAATGTGTTCTACACATTCACATTGGATTTAGGGCCCTTTTTAGCTAAATAGACCTATTTTTAGCTTATTTTAGTGTTGTAAAGTATATTTATTTACACTTTCACATTGGATTTGGTGCTCTATTATATTTATGATCTTAATAAAATAATTAATAGGTACTTAAGACCCTATATTATGCATCCCAAGGAATATTTCAATCAAAAACTCAAAAAGATCAACAAATAAACTTAATTTACACACTCCCCAACACTTTACTAATCAAAATAGGCCTTGTGGGACCCATTCATTACTTTCAGTGAATGAGTACCATCAAGGTGGAACCCATTTTCCTAGTTTGGTGGATGAGTCCCATTTGGCCTATTTTAAAGGTTGTAAGCAAGAAAATTTTGGTTTTAGGTTCAAATTTCATGAATGTCAACCTTTGGGGTCTAATAGATGATATCTTAGCCAAATTACCTATATAAATGAGGTATCAAATCATTATTTCATTAATCATTCTTGAGATCAAGTCAAGCACTAAAAATTTAAGCATTCCAAGACTTTACAAGATCATCAAGAGAGCATTCAAGATCATTTTTAGGCATTCAAGGGTAGAATTATTCATCGATTGTTACAACAATTCAAAATCCATCATGATTTCAAGTATATCAACCATAAATAATTTTATTGAGCTAGTGTTGTGATGTATCATTGGAGATCCAACATCAAGTATTGTTCTACACCTATTGTCAAGATCAAGATCTACATCCTTCATGACCATTTCATGTTGAGTTTCAAATTTACAAGACAACATTTATAAGGCATCATTAAATTTACTATTGTACTTGATTCATGTTATTTTTTTCATGTTTCATGCTTTCATTTCATTATCTCATCAATTGGTTTAATTACCTAGAAGGGATTTGATCAAGGCAAACCCCTATTCCCTAAAAATCAATGCTTGTTTTCTCTCTTTCGATAATTGCAGATCTAGGTGCTTTAAAGACTTGAAGGATCATTGAATAATATATTACAATCTTGGAGAAAGTTTTCAGAGTTGTCTCCCCATTTGCAAGGTCATAATATTCACCAAAAAGTCATCTATATGTCTGAAATCAAGGTTTTAGATCTGGAAACAAAAAGGAACAAAAAGGATCGACTTTGAAGACCAGATTTAGACTTTAAAATTAAAAAAAACCCTACTAGGTGAATGAGTCCAAGTTTATGTCAATTTTGATATTTTTGCAGTTTTGGATACCCTTTTTCTAGAAACCTGTTCCTATGCAGAAACCTTGATCAGGGACTGATTTTCCCAGATTGGAGAATGAATCCTAATAGGCCAAAATCTTAGGTTATTCAACATTTCAGGTCTTCATTGAAGTCTATACAAGTTTCCAAGTGCAAAATTCTGATTGTACAACTTTATGTTATGATTTGTATTCATTTCTAGGGCATTAAGTAAGTCATTGCATAATATTAGGCTTTAGTGTTACAACTTGTACTTAATTTGTCTTTCTAAGTCATTACTTGGTGGTGAACCCCTCATTAATCTATAAACATACCCTAGGACAACCCTATTACAAGATCTCTTTCTCCATTGTATTAAGAGCTTAGGGTTACCCTTGAATGTAGTACGTGGAAAGTGGGTGTGCTCTATGTCCTAAGTCATATCATAACATTTAAACCCCAATTTTCATATACCACATTTTGGTGAACTTTCATTTAGATAATTTCATTTTTTTATTTGAAGTCCATCATCATACTAGATCTAGCTTGCATTGAATTTGCATTAGGATTTGCATTAGTTGATTGGAATTGTAGGGTCTCTAATTTTTTCATTAGTGAAAGTGCATATAGCTTACATTTTTGCATCTCAAATCATCAAAAATAAATATAAATTTTCATTTGCATTTAATTTATAGCTCATACACACTAAAAAGCATAAAAATCATTTCAAATTTTCTAATTTTTTTGAGAAAAATACCTACTGGGATTCATTCACCGCCTTGGGTGAATCAATCACAGTGCATATCTAAAACTACATTCAATAGAATTTAAAACCTTGGTTTTTCACTTTTGTTTGCTTCCATTGGTTATCTATTTCATTGGGTTGAATTTCCGTTTCATACATTTCACTAAATCTAGCTTAAATTAGCCCATTTTGTGCATTGGTTAATTCCAAATTTGCATTTGCAACATTTCATTTTTAGATCATTACATAGTGTAATAAGTAAATTACCTTGTTTTAAATTCTAAAAATTGCATTTCATTCTAGATCTTTACACTACATTTTAAGTCTCTTTCCATTTTTGCATAGATCGCTTTTCAAAAAATGTTAGTATCTATCTTTTCCAATATTGAAAAGAAAAAGTTAGTCACTAAGCATGTTAGTCATTCATTCAATACATTCCTTAGTTATGAGAGTCTCTTAGTGAAAGAGAGTGAACATTTTGATGCTTGCCTTAAACCTACACCCCTACCTATCTATCCTATTTGTGGGGATGATATGATAGAAGATATTAAAAGCCTAGATAGCCATGATGATCATAATCGTTCTTGTCTTGATACAACAATAGTGAGGCTTCCTTAGATAATGGTGAAAAGTTAATTCTAGATTTCCCTTCATTAGAAATACAACAAACTAGCACCGCTCAGGTTATGAATGCAAAAGTATCCACTAGACCACCCTCAATTAATGGACCTCCTACATACCTTATAGGACATATTAAGAATCCTATAATCCTTTACCAACCTTCACACAAACCTCAAACTCAAAAAAAACCTTAACTTATACTCTACCCACCTAAGACGAACTTCGTTGCTCATACATATAACACTAGAAACAATCTGCAGCTAGGAAAAACACCTCCAACATCCCTCCCATTTCCTAATCCTATATTACCTAGTCCTCCTTCTTTTCCTTCACATATTGGGAAGGAGTATGTTCTTGTTGAATAACTTAAGAATACTCTTGCAATGATATCCCTATGGGACCTAATTCGAAATTCACCTAATTATCACACTATGCTTCAAACATCCTTGCAACAAATTTTGGTTCCCTCTAATGCAAACCTGAATGACATAGTAGCCATGATTCAAGGAATAAACGCTGACATTGTTCTCCACCAAAGTGAAATCCCCCCTTTGGAAGTGCAAAAAAAATATGATGGTTTCATGGTAATAGTTCACTACAAGGGAAGAGGTATAAAGTGAACCCTTGTTGGCAATGGATATGCACTCAATGTGTGTTGTGTGATCCTTTTGGATAGGCTTGGTGTGGATAGATAAAAAATTCAGCCTACCTCTTTATCCATTAGTTGATTTGATAATGTGGGAACGTATTTATTTGGTGTGATCACTTTACTTATTATAGCTAGAGAGGCCACATTAGAAACATTGATCCATGTTATTACTAATGATCTTTCATATAACCTCCTTCTAGGGAGACCATGGATTTATGAAATGAATGGTGTGCCTTCTAATTTTTATCATATCATGAAATATGTCTACAACAATAAAGTGCACATACTTGAAGTTGATCCCAAACCAAACAATTATTTGAATTTTGAGAAAGGTAGGGAGAATCCTTTGAAAACATTAACACCAACCACATAAGTATAACCTGTGTAACAAAAAGACAAATAAAAACACATTGAGGAAGTCAAAAAAATACTAGAAGATGATTGGGGTTCCTTGGATTTTAAACCTACATTCACGGGAGAATAAAATATCATAAAAAAAGACTCTAAAATGGAAAGGAAAAATTGGTAATGTCAACACAAAATTTAGAAAACCCTTCAAAAAATTCACCTCAACTAGTTTAGAAGAAAAGACAACATAAACAACAAAATTTGACGAAACTAACTATCAACAACCACTGAATCCTAAAGAAATGAATTTTTTTTATGGAAGAGGTTATGAGCTTATGATACAACTTGGATATAGTGTAAAAGGATGTGGTGCTAGAGAAAAAGGTATATGTGTCCCTATAGAGCCTCACACAAGAAAATATTAGTGGTATTGGTTATTGTCCCTCGAAAGAAAGAAAAAAACCATCACTCAATATCAACACTATGAAAAAAGATTCTTCTATGCCAACTTTAAAAGTAGTGCACCCTAAACTGATAGACATTAATGCTCTTGATTATTATCCTTTGAAAAAAATGAAAGAAATAAAGAAATCCTCACTTAATGTCAATGTCATCACACAAAACACTTACGATTTGAATTCGGTAGATTTTACATCTTCCTTTAAAGAAGAGAAAAAAATCTCGCAATCTAAAGAGTCTTGTGTAGGAATGACACCTAGTACTAAGCAAGAGACATATTTTTCACAAAATAAAGGAGCATCCTCTACTTTTTATCAAGAAGGTATCTTGTGAAGACTCCTCCAAGATCATTTGATATCCCTCCCTCCAAGACCACAAAATAAATTTTACTACAAACATTTATTTTGTGTATATCATAGAATTCACCATCATTCTACTAATGAATGTAAAGCTTTAAGTGAAAAAATTCAACATCTTAAGGAGTGTGGCGCTCTTCCTTATGAGGGAATACCTAATTAATCTAATTGATACTAATTTTCACTTTAGCATGTTTCTTATCAGCTCATCCTTGTCATGTACTAAGTGAGGACAAGGGGTTAGATAGCCTTGTCCTCACGTGTCACTTTTATTTGTATCTCTTGGATAGTTGATCACCCTTCATGTACATATCAGAGCAAGCTTGCGATGTGGAAAACATGCATTAAGTTGACTCACATGTCACATACTTATTCATGATGTAGTTTAATTCATAAACATATGACTCGACATAGGGCTTTCCGAGTAAGCTCTCATCACCAATTTAAAGTGGTGGCATACATCACCACTCATGTTTCATTGTGCGAGTTTTCAATTCTTGTGATATGTCCTTTTCTTGGTGGTATCATTGGGTTTGATTTCCTCTAAGAGTGTGATGTTTCTTTGACTTGTTCTCTCTTGGATACATTAGGCACGATGTTCTCTAAGAAGAGACCTTGCATGAATTAAGAAAAATCCCTTTGAACATACCTTAAACTATTTTTCATTGAAATTGGTTATATGGCCACCTTGCATAAGGGTATGTGCAGGATCATCATGGAAAAAATAGGCCCTTAAGTTGCAATAAAAAGACAAAAAATCAAAGTTAGACAACTTGACGTAAAAATTTGAATAAGTTATCTATATTATTTCAAAAAAATGTTAAAAATAGAATCTATAGAAAATTGAATGTAGTTTCTAAACTACTTGACCTTTATATAAAATAAATAAATCTATTTGGTGAAAATTTGAAATTTCAATGTAGTAGTATTTAAATTTCAGGGTAAAAATAAGAAGTAGGTGTCTGTCTGACCACCCTAACCACAAAAAAATGATAATATTTTTTTATAAGATTTTAGATATAAGTAGAGGACTCATGTCTCGATGTGATGAATATTTTTTTATAATTTTTTTCCATGTAAATAATTAACTATGATTTTTTTATTACAAATTTTAAAAAATATAAAATCTCGTCTTTCTAACCACCTTAACTTGGTAAAAAATTCATGAAATTCATTTTTTTTTTTAATCCTATAGTATGTGAAGCATAGAATGTGACAGATGTTTGAAATTCAAAAAATGTGATACCATTTGAAAGTTATAAATTTTTTTCAATCAGCCTATCAATCATGACTTTATTCATAATTCTAATAGAAAATGAATAATAATTATTTATTAAATTCAAAATAAAGCATAATTTATATTGGTGGAAAGCTGAGAATCTCCTCTAAAAACCCTTTTTGTTTCATCAATTTTAGGTAAAAAAAAGTCGTCAGCCATATGGGCCATCATATGGCTTAAATATGGCCACTTTTTGGCCCATCATTATCTTGCACATACCCATAACACACTTTGCATGCATACGAAGTTTTTCTTATCTCATGAAGCTCAAAGATCATTATTACATGGTGCCTTATCAAATTTATTAGGACGTATAAATTTGGTTTTTTTGTATGGGAGTTGAATGGAGGCATGACTTCCCTTAGCCACTCACATATGTGGGCACATATTAGTCATGTATCTCACCCTTTCAGATACTCGCCTCATGGATGACGTCAATTTCTGTGGCTCTAGAGTGAGCGTATTATGGATACTCACCCCGTATATGACTTGAAGTTTTGTTTCCTCGGAGTGAGCATTCATTTTTGGAAAAATAGCTTTGATTTGATCCACCTCCTTTTATTTTTTCTTGTTCTTTTTTTTCTCCTCTCTTTGTCATGGACATTGCACAATCATGTATCTTGTTTTTCTACAAATCATACACCTTGTGCATGTCCTTTCATTTTTATGTTAGTTTGAATCGAGATATTGGATCCTCGAGGCTTGACCACCTCCTCAATCATTTTTATCCTAGACCATCTGCATTGGTATAGTTGGACCCATCTTAAATGTATACTTTAGTGTAAATTTGAAACAAAATCATCCTCTCACTAAAGTGGGGGCTAGATGTAATGACAAAAATTGACCCCCCTACTTGGAAATAGTACAATTTCACCTAAATTTGGAATAATTAATGATAAATTGGACTTGATATTGTCTTGATATAATGTTCTGATGTGTTTTACACATCCACATTAGGTTTAGTGCCATGCTAAGCTGAATAAAATGAACTTTTCTATAATTTAGTGTTGTAAAGTGTATCTATTTACACCTTCACATTAAATTTAGGAGGCTTGTAAACTAAATGGACCTATTCTAATTTTGCAATGTATTGTACACATTCACATGGGATTTTAGGCCTTTCTTAGCTAAATACACCCTATTTTGCCTTAATTTAATGTTGTAAAATGTATTTATTTACACTTTCACATTGGATTTTGGTCCCTCTTACATTTTTTACCTTAATATCATGATTAATAGGCCCCTAAGACCCTATATTCTGCATCCCAAGGCATATTTCAATAAAAAAGCTAACAAGATAAATAAATAAACTTAATTTACACACTCTTCGATACTTTAGAAATCAAAATAGGCCTTGTGGGACCCATTCACCACTTTGGGTGAATGAGTCACATCTAAGTGGGACCCATTCACTTATCTTGGAGAATGAGTCCCATTTTCCCTATTGTCAAGGTTTTAAGTGGGGAAAATTGGGTTTTAAGTTCAAATTTCATTTATGTTGGCTTTGGGATCTAATACATAGGATATTAAGTTTATTGCCTATATAAATAAGGTCTCAAATCATTATTTCATTAAACATTCATGAGATCAAGTCAACCACTCAAGAGTTAAGCATTCCAAGACTTTAGAAGATCATCAAGAGAGCATTCAAGATCATTTCTAAAGCATTCAAAGGAAGAATTCTCCCTCAATTACTACAACACTTCAAGATCCATCATCATGTCAAAGATTATAAAGTATCAAGCATGTTATTGAGATAGTGTTGTGATCCAATATCAAGCATTGTTCTACACCTATTGTCAAGATCAAGATCTACATCCTTTATGGCCATTTGATGTTGAATTGCAGATTTACAAGACATAATTTACAAGGAATCATTTAAGGTATTATTGTCCATGATTCATGCTCTTTCTTTCAAGTTTCATACCTTCATTTCATTGTCTTATCATTTGGTTTAATTACCTACAAGGGGCTTGACCAAGGCAAGCCCACATTCCCTAATAATCAACACTTTTTTTTGTCCCTTTGTGTAACTACAGATCTAGGTGCTTTGAATACTTTAACATCCTTTGAAGATTAGGTTTCAAGGTTGAGAGAGGTTTTCAAGCCATCACAAGGATGTTATCTTCACAAAAATTCACCTATAGGTCCAAAATCAACAGTTTTAGACCCAGAAACCAAGAGGAACAAAAAGAGCAGACATTGAAGACTAGATTCAAATATTGAAATTCTTGAAAACCCTAACTAGAATCATTCACCCATATTGGTGAATGAGTCCTAATTAGGTCAATTTTGATATTTTGCAGTTTCAAATACCCATTTTCCATAAACCTATTCCTATGAAGAAATCTTGACCTGGGACTAGTTTGCATAGATTGGTTAATGAGTTGGGCCAATTGATTTAAATTTTAGGATTTGCAATATTTTCAATCTTCATTCAAGCCTCTACAAGTTTACAGGTGCACACTTCTAATTTTACTATTTTTTATCTAATTTATATGCACTTCTAGGTCACTTAGTGAAGCTTTGAATTATACTAGGTTTTTGCATTTGATCTTACATTATACTCTACATTGCATTTTTCTTTCTAAGTCTTAACTTGGTGGTGAACCCCTTATTAGCTTAAAATCAGCCCCTAGGACAACCCTATTGCAATATATCTTTCCCCTTGCAATCAGATCTCTAGGGTTATCCTTGAATGACATTAGAAAGTGGGTGTGCTCTATTTCCTAAAACCATATGCTAGCACCAAACCACTTTTTCTACATTTAATTATGGTAAACCCGACATGAGATCTCTTTCTCCATTGCATTAAGATATCCAGGACAACCCTATTGCAAGATGTTATATTCCTATCACAAAAAATAGAAACATATCAGAGTGATACATGATGATCCTAATGAAGGAAAATTATTTTCTTCTCTAGAAGATACTGAAATTGGACTTAATATCACCTTGATCTAGTGTTGTGATGTTTTTTATACATCCACATTAGGTTTTGGACCCTTTAAAATGTTTTAAAGTTTATTTATTGACACCTTCACATTAAATTTAGGAGCCTTGTAAATTAACTAGACCTAATCTAGTGTTGTAATGCATTCTACACATTCACATTGGATTTATGGCCCTTTTTAGCTAAATTGACCCATTTTTCCTTAATTCAGTGTTGTAAAGTGTATTTATTTAAAATTTCACATTGTATTTTTGGCCCTATTCCATTTATGACCTTAATATCATCATTAATAGGCCCCTAAGACCCTATATTATGCATCCCAAGGAATATTTCAATCAAAAACCTAACAAGATCAACAAATAAACTTAATTTATACACTACCCGACACTTTACCAATCAAAATAGGCCATGTGGGACCCATTTGTCACTTTGGATGAATGAGTCCCATCCATGTGGCACCCATTCACCCAACTTGGCGAATGAGTCCCATTTGGCCTATTTTCAAGGTTTTAAGTAGGAAAAACTGGGTTTTAAGTTCAAATTTCATGTATATCGACCTTTGGGATCTAATATATGATATATTAGGTGGATTTCCTATATAAATGAGATCTCAAATAATTATTTCATTAAGAATTCATTAGATCAAGTCAATCAATCAAAATTTAAGCATTCCAAGACTTTACAAGATCATCAAGAGAGCATTCAAGATCATTTTTAGGCATTCAAGGGCAAAATTATTCATCAGTTATTGCAGCAATTCAAGATCCATAATCATGTCAAGGATATCAAGCATCAAGAATGTTATTGAGATAGTGTTGTGATGTAGCATTGGAGATCCAAGATCAAGCATTATTCTACATCTATTGTCAAGATCAAGACCTACATCCTTCATGGCCATTTCATGTTGAGTTGTAGGTTTACAAGACATAATTTACAAGGCATCATTTCAGGTATTATTTTCCATGATTCATGTTATTTTTTTCATGTTTCATGCCTTTATTTCATTATATCATTATTTGAATTAATTATCTACAAGCAGTTTTGCCAAGGCAAACCCCTATTCCCTAAAAATCAACATGTTTTCTCTCTCTCTCTCTCTCTCTCTCTCTCTCTCTCTCTCTCTCTCTCTCTCTCTCTTTGTGTAGTTTTAGATCTAGGTGCTTTGAAGACTTGGAGGATCATCGAAGATTAGGTTACAAGATTTGAGAAAGTTTTGGGTATTGCTTCCCAATTTACAAGGTCATAATCTTCACTAAAAAGTCATCTACAGGTATCAAATGATGGTTTTAGATTTGGAAATAAAGAGGGAAAAAAAGAGAAGACTTTGAAGACCAGATTTAGAATTTGAAATTTTAGAGAACCCTAATTGAACTCATTCTCCTAGACTGGGGAATAAGTCCTAATTTAGGTCAATTTTGAGATTTTTGCAATTTTAGATACCCTTTTTTCTAGAAAATTGTTCTTGTGTAGAAACCCTTATCTGGGACTGATCTTTCTAGATTAGCGAATGAGTCCTAGTAGGCTAAAATATCAAGTTATTCAACAATTCAGATCTTCATTCAAGCCAAGCTACAAGTTTCCAAGTGCACACCTCTAATTTTGCAATTATTTTTTCTTATTCATATGCATTTCTAGGTTATTTTGTAAGGCATTGCATCATATTAGGATTTAGTGTTACAAATTGCATTTCATTTATCTTTCCAATTCATTACTTAGTGGTGAACCCCTCATTAATCTCTAAACATATCGTAGGACAACCCTATTGCAAGATCTCTTTCTCCATTGCATTAAGATCTCTAGGGTTACCCTTGAATGTAATAGGTGGAAAGTGGGTATGCTCTATGTCCTAAGACCATATGCTAGAAGCGAACCACTTTTTCTATATTCCATTTTGGTGAACCTACATTTAGAACATTTCATTTTATTATTTGGAGTCCATCATCATCCTAGATCTAGCTTGCATTGAATTTCCATTAGGGTTTCCATTAGTTGATTGGCATTCTAGGGTCTTTAATTTTTGAGTTAGTGACAATGCATATAGCTTAAATTTTTGCATCTTAAATCAGAAAAAAATCAATTGAAATTTGAATTTACATTTAGTTTACATCTCATACACACTAGAAATCATCAAAATCATTTTGAATTTTCTAATTTTTTTGAGAAAAATCCCTACTAGGACTCATTCGCCACCTTGGCAAAATCAGTCCTAGTGCATGTTTGAAACTACACTTAATAGCATATAAAACCTTATTTTTTCACTTTTGTTTTCTGCCATTGGTTACTTGTTTCAATGGCTTGACTTTCTGTTTCATGAATTTCACTAAATCTAGCTTAAATTGGTCCATTTCATGCATTTCTTAATTCCAAATTTTCATTGGAAATATTTCATTTTCAGATCATTACATACTATAATAATTAAATTACCTTGTTTGAAATGTGATAATTGCATTTGATTCTAGATCTTTATATTACATTTTGAGTCTCTCTCCATTTTTGCATATATTTCTTTTCACAAAATGTTAGTACCTATCTTTTCCAAGTTTACGAAGAAAAAATAGTCAGTAAGCATGTTAGTCATTCATTCAATACATTTCATAGTTATGAGAGTCTCTTAGTGCAAGAGAGTGAAAATGTTGACACTTGACTTAAACCTACAACCCCTCCTATCTCTCCTATTTGTGGGTATGATGTGATAGAAGAGATTATAGGCATAGATAACCATGATGATCATAATTATTCTTCTCCTGATACATTTCCTCTTAGCAACGAAGGTATCTTGGTGAAAGAAGATTCAATTATTGAGAATCATGAAAGTATTGCTTTTCCTTCTCCTCCGCCCCCTTGGAAAGATATTATAGCACAAGAGGATGAGATCATAGACACATTTATAAAAACCACCTTAGCTTGTGAGAATGATTTTGTGGAAGAAGATGAGATTGTAAATAATGAGGATATGTTTGTGTTAGATGACCAAACCTGTAAGGTCTATAACAATCCTCTTTATGATCCTTCCCCTACCTATCCTATTTTGGAAGACATTAGGGAAAAAAGGAATGAAGTCATAAATGATCATGATAATCATACTTGTTCTTCTCCTAGTAACAGATCATAGCTATGATGAAGATACTTTGATATTAGAAAATATAATAGATCGTGAAAGTCATGAGAATCTTAGTTGTCCCCCTTCACCTAGGGAAACCCTTATTAACCAAGACAATTCAACTATTGATCATTCCCCTATTTTTTATGAATTCATTATGGAAGAACCGATCCTTGAATGCCAAGAAAATTTGGTTTGCAGTTCTCCTAAAATCCCTCCTCCTACGGAGGATATCATGGTGTAGTCAAATGACAACATTTTAGCTTCCTTAAATAATAGTGAACAAAGGAAACTAAATTTACCTTTATTAGAAATACATCAAACCAAGACACTTGAGGTTATGAATGCACAAGTTTCAATTAGACCCCCCTTGACTATTAGACCTCCTACATACCCTGTGGGACATCTTAAGAATCCTCTAGTCCTTTACCCACCTTCACACAAACCAAAAAATTAAAACAAACCTGAACTTATACACTACCCACCTAAGATGAACACTGTTGCTCATACATATAACACTAGAAACAATCTTTAACCAAGAAAAATATCTCAAACATCCCTCCCATTGCCTAATCCTATCTTACCAGTTCCTCCTCATTTTCCTTCACATATCAAGAAGGAGTATGATATTGTTGAACACCATAAGAATACTCTTACAAACATATCCCTATGGGACCTAATTCAAAATTCATCTAATTATCACACTATGCTTCAAATAGCCTTGCAAAAATTATGGTTCCCTCTAATGCAAACCTGAATGACATAGTAGGCATGATTCAAGGAATAAATGTTGACATTTTTTTCCACCAAAGTGAACTCCCCCTTTTGGAAGTCAAAAAACAACATGATACTTTCATGGTAATAGTTCACTACAAGGGAAGAAGTATTATGTGAACCCTTGTTGACAATGGATCTACCATCAATGTGTGTAGTGTGACCTTTTTGGATAGGCTTCATGTGGATAGAGTAAAAATTCAACCTACCATTTTATCCATTAGTGGATTTGAAAATGTGGGAAATCAACCACTTGGTGTGATCAGTTTACCTATTACAACTAGAGAGGCCACATTAGAAACACCGATCCATGGTATGCCTAGCAATATTTCATATAACCTCCTTCTAGGGATACCATGGATTCACGAAATGAATGGCGTGTCTTCTACTTTGCATCATATCATGAAATATGTCTACAAAAACAAAGTGCACATACTCAAAGCCAATCTCGAACCAAATATTTGTTTGAACATTGAGAAAGGCAATGAGAATCCTTTGAGAACATGAGCACAAACGACATAAGTAAAACCTGTAAAACAAAATGAAAAAGTAAAACTCATTGAAGAAGTTGCAAAGCTATTAGAAGATGATTGGGGTTCCTTGGATTTAAAACCAACATTCATGGGAGAATAGAAGATCATAAAAAAAGAATCTAAAAAGGGAAAGGAAAAAGTAGGAATATCAACATAAATTTTGAAAAATCCTTTGAAAACATCCACCACAACTAGTTTAGAAGAAAGGACAACATACAAAACAAACTTTGATGAAATTGGCTATCAACAACCTTCATATCCTAAAGAAATTAAAAAAAATTATGGAAGAGTTTATGAACTTATGAAACAACTTGGATATAGTGGAAAAGGATGTGGTGCTAGAGAGCAATGTATCTATGTCCCTATAGAGCCTCACACACAAGAAAACACTAACTTGGTCTTGGTTATTTTCCCTCGAAAGGAACAAATAAACCAACACCCAACATCAACACTACTACAAAAGATTCTTCTAAGCCGAATTTAATAGTAGTGCACCCTAAACTGATAGACATTAACTCTCTTGATTATCATCCTTTGAAAAACATGAAATAAACAAATAAATCATCGCTTATCATCAATTTCATCACAAAAACCACTTACAATTTGAATTTGGTAGATTTTACATCTTCCTTTAAAGAAGATAAAAAAATCTTGATATGTAAATGTAGGAGTTGAGAAAATACAACTTCACAAACCCCAAAGATCACCTGCATGCAAATAACCTGTCACAAAAGAAGAGATGGAGACAAACAAGCAAGGTTCTCTGAAAACTGAAAATGTATATATCAGAGAGAATGAGAGAATGAATTGATATGAAATACAATGGGATCAATCCTTATAAAAAGGAGATCATGCAAAACCTAAAGAAACCCTAATAGGAAAAACCCTAAAAGAAACCCTAATAGGAAAACATTTAATAATTAATATAATTATTAAATGAAATTTTATGCAAACTAACGTGAAATCTTAAGAAGAGAATAAAGGTAACTTAATCAACATAATTAAGTTAAAACCTTTACTCTAACACCCCCCCTTAAGATGAGCAACAGTGCAGCTACAAACAAATGCAAGAAAGCAAAGGTAACTAAAATGCAAGAAGGTAAACATGGGTCCTAACAACTAGGCCAGATCAGGTACCCAAATACAACCAAATCTCTATAAAGAGGAGAAATAGAGAAAACCTCATGGGAAAAAACTCTACTCCAAAAAGAGATGCAAAAAGCCAAGAAGAACATCACTGAAGTAGAAGAAGCTGCAAACAACTGTCGAAAGATGACTACTATGGTGCTGAAGAACCTCTGCTGAAGGAATGGAAGACCCCTTCCAAGGAAAAACCAAGGAAGAATTAGCATGAACAATATAATACCCCATAATGCTGAACTGGGAGAGCTTGACAGATCCACTGAAATGGTGTGTAACACCCTGTAGTGCATGAGGAAGAAGATACAACATTTGAAAGTGCACAAGAAAGCACCTGGAACTAAAAACATCATGTGCAAAACAAATCACACATGCATGAGGCTAGAATCATATGGATCCACTGTCATTGTGGAGGGACACTCATCGAACAAAGATGTGATGGCAAAACAAAGACAAACTACACAACCCCTCATTGCATTTTATAATAACAGTGCGAGTACAAAATCTAGCACAAAATTATGTGCAAAACCCCAAAAGATGCATGTACAATAGTGTGGCACTTTATCTCAGTGCGTTTACATAAAAGATATTGCTTACAAATGATGCTAAAAATGTCAAAAAAGGACAAAGCTAGAAATAGATGAAGGACAACCAAAAAACTGACTGTAGAATGCACCAATAGAAAAAAAAGAAGTGATAAAACCCACACCACTGGAAAGATGAGAAAACTAGTTTTCCAATGATATCTCGTTTGTGAAAAAATGATATCGTATGCCCAAGTTACGACCTCTGGAAGAAAACAACTCCAAAGATGAAAAAAGCCAGCACTAGATTAAATTTGACGGTCATATGGCCATCGCAGTGAAATCACGAACTTAAATTTGACGGCCAAATGACCGTCACCGTAAAAGTGTGATAGAGCTTATTTTAGGAAAAAATTGTTTTTTAAATATAAAAAAACAATAAAAAAAAATTTACAATAAAAAAATTAATTTTTTTTGAGAAAATTTAAAAAAAAAAAACATGTTTGGTTGGGGAGGCACGTGTGCCAACCCCCACCACACCCTAGGAGGGTGCAGGCCTACGCAGGTCTGTGCAGGGAACTGACCTATGCAGAACCCTATGCAGAGTACCCACCTACATGTGGTGCAGCCTAAGCAAGCCGTAAAAAGGCTTTATAATCTGCCTTTTTTTTTTAAAAAAAAATTAAAAAATCAAATTTTGACAATGAAAATTGCGATTTTTTTTTTTTGTAGAAAAAATATATATTTTTTTTGACGAATTTTTTTTTTCCAAAACAAATAATTTTATTTTTTTACCAAGAATTTTTTTGGGATCCATGCGTAGACGACGATCGTACGGCCGCATTTGCAAAAAAAAAAATTGCCCCAAATTTTGACTTTGTCCAAAATGGATGAATGAATAGTTGATTTAGGGGTTTTGGACTGCTGCAGACACAATGGTAAGGTCCGTTTGAGCTTAAAATGCTTCAAAATTTTAGGTATTCCCTGGATCAAAAAAACAAACCCCAAACCCTTGAAGCTCCAAAAATCTTCGAAACAAGAATAGGAAACAACAGGTCTGGAGCTCTGATACCATGTAGGAGTTGAGAAAATACAACTTCACAAACCTCAAAGATCACTTGCATGCAAATAACCTATCACAAAAGAAGAGATGGAGACAAACAAGCAAGGGTTCTCTGAAAACTAAAAATATATATATCATAGAGAATGAGAGAATCAATTGATATAAAATACAATGGGATCAATCCTTATGAAAAGGAGATCATGCAAACCCTAAAGAAACCCTAATTGGAAAAACCCTAAAAGAAGCCCTAATAGGAAAACATTTAATTATTAATATAATTATTAAATGCCACTTTATGCAAACTAATGTGAAATCTTAAGAAGAGAATAAAGGTAACTTAATCAACATAATTAAGTTAAAACCTTTACTCTAACACTAAAGACTCTTGTGTAGGTATGACACCTTGTACCAAAAAGAGACAAATTTGTTGCAAAATAAAGGAATATCCTCTACTTTTGATCAAGAAGGTATCTTGTCAAGACTCCTCCAAGATCATTTGATATCCCTCCCAACAAGAACATGAAATAAATTTTACTACAAGAGTTCATTTTATGCATACCATAGATTCCATGGTCATGCTACTAATGAATGTAAGGCTTTAAGTGATAAAAGTTAACATCTTAAGGTGTGGATCTCTTCCTTATAAGGAAATGCCAAATTCCTCTAATTGATATTGATTTTCACTTTAACATGTTTCTTATCGGATCACCCTTGTCCCGCACTAAGTGGGGGCAAGGGGTTAGGTATCTTTGTCCTCGTATGCCCCTTTTTTCTAGTTCATCACCTTTCATATATATAGAAGCAAGATTGGGATGTGGATGAGATGCCTTAAGTTGACTCGCATATGACATACTCATTCATGATGTAGTTCGATTCATAAACATATGAATTGGCATAGGGCTTTTTGAATAACCTCTCATTTCTTCTTCTACATTAAAGTGATTGCTCACAATAATGGTGTTAGCAACTTCTTTAAAGGGGGGGAATACATTGACACTAATGTTTCATTCTATGGTTTTCTTTATTCTTGCAATGTTTCCTTTTCTTGGTGGTTTCATTGGATTTGATTTCCTCCAAGAGTGTGATATTTATTTGACTTGTCCTCTCTTGGAGACTTTAGTCATGATGTTCCCTAAGAAGAGAACCTGCATGAACTAAGAAAAATCCCTTTGAACATTCCTTACATTATTTTGCAATTATAATACCTACTATATGGCCACCTTGCATAAAACACTTTGCATGCCTGTAGATCCATCCCGTTTGTTCACGAGTTCCAAGAATACAATGTTTTTCTTGCCTCTTGAAGCTTGAAGTTCATTATTTTTTCATGAGCTCCAAACATAGAGAGTTTTTCTTGTCTCATGAAGCTCGAATATCATTAGTGTGTGGTGCCTTATCAAAGTTATCAGGATGTATATATTTGGTCTGGTTATATTGGAGCCGAATGGAGACGTGAATTCCCTTAGCCACTTGCATATGTGGGAATATATCGGCCATGTGTCTCACTCTTTTGGATAATCACCCCATGGATGACCTAAATTTCTATGGCTTCAGAGTGAGTGCAATTTTTTCAAAGTTGGATCTAGCCATCTTATTATTTTCTTTCTTGTTTATGTCTTTGGTATTGTATGTTTGTGTATCCATTTTTGTAGTAAATCATACACCTTATATGTGTCCTTTTGTGCTCATGTTGGTTTGATGAAGGATCTCAAATTCTGTGGGATTGGCCACCTCCTTTAATCTTTTCCATCCTTTTTCATCTACATTGGTACACTTGGACCACTCTTGAATATCTACATTAGTGTGAGTTTGAAGCAAGTTCATCCTCTCACTAAAGTGAGGTCTACATGTGGTAACAAAAAAATTATGTGTTTTTCTTTCTTATATTAGCAATAATTAATGACAAATTTGACTTAATATCACCTTGGTCTAGTGTTGTGATGTGTTTTATACATCCACATTAGGTTTTGAGCCCTTTTAAAGCTAAATAAACTTAATTTTCCCCTAATTTAATGTTGTAAAATGTATTTACTAAAACCTTCATATTAAATTTAGAAGGCTTGTAAATTAAATGGACCTAATTGAGTGTTGTAATGCATTCTACACATTCACATTGGATTTAGGGCCCTTTTTAGCTAAGTAAACTTATTTTTTCCTTAATTTAGTATTGTAAAGTGTAATTATTTACACTTTCACATTGAAAATTGGGACCTATTGCATTTGTGACCTTAATATCATAATTAATAGGCCCCTAAGACCCTATATTATGCATGGAAAAGTATATTTCAATCAAAAACCTAACAATATCAACAAATAAACTTAATTTACATAGTCCCAAATGCTTTAGCAATCAAAATAGGCCTCATGGGACCCATTCACCACTTTGGATGAATATGTCACATCCAGGTGTGACCCATTCACTATTTTGGGAAAATAAGTCCCATTGAGGTGGGACCCATTTGCCCAACTTGACGAATGAGTCCCATTTGGCCTATTTCCAAGGTTTTATTGGAAAAACTATGAACTTTTAAGTTCAAATTTCATGTATGTTAGCCTTTGGGATATTATGTGAATTTCCTATATAAATGAGGTCTCAAAAATCATTAATTCATTAAGAATTCATGAGATCAAGTCAAACACTCAATATTTAAGCATTGCAAGTCTTTAGAGGATCATCAAGAAGGCATTCAAGGGTAGAATTCTTCAATTCTTCATCAATTGTTTCCAAAATTTTAGATCCATCATCATGATAAGGATATCAAGCATCAAGCATCTTATTGAGCTAGTGTTGTGATCCAAGATCAAGCATTTTTCTACACCTATTGTCAAGATCAAGATCTACATCTGTCATGGGACTTTCATGTTGAGTTTCTGATTTACAAGACACCATTTACAAGGAATCATTCAAGGTATTATTGTCCACAATTCATGTTCTTTTTTTCGTGTTTCATGCCTTCATTTCATTATCTCATCATTTTGTTTAATTACCTACAAGGGTTTTGACTAAGGAAAACCCCTATTCCCTAACAATCAACACTTTTTTGTCTCTCTCTCTCTTTGTGTAATTAAATATATAGGTGGTTTGAAGACATGAAGGATCATTCAAGATTAGGTTACAAGCTTGGAATTTTTTTTTGGATTTTTCTCCCTATTTGCAAGGTCATAATCTTCACCAGAAAATCAGCTACATGTTCGAAATAAGGGTTTTGGATATGGAAACAAAGAGGAATAGAAAGAGAAAACTTTGAAGAGCAGATTTAGTCTTTGAAATTCTAGAAAACCCTAACTTGACTCATTCATTAAGATTGGTGAATGAGTCCCAATTTAGGTCAATTTTGAGATTTTTGTAGTTTCAAAATACTCTTTTTCTAGAAACCTCTTCCTATGCAGAAACTCTGATCTAGGACTAATTTACCTAGATTGGTGAATGAGTCCTAGTAGGAAAAAATCTTAGGTTATTCAACATTTCAATTCTTCATTGAATGCTCTACAAGTTTCCAAGTGCACACTACTGATTTTATAGCTTTATGTTCTGATTCATATGCATTTCTAGGTCATTTTATAAGTCACTACATCATATTAGGGTTTAGTGTTATAACTTGTATTTCATTTTTTTTCCAAGTCATTACATGGTGGTGAATCCTTCATTAATCTCTAAACATAACCTAGGACAACCCTATTGTAAGACCTCTTTCTCTATTACATTGAGATCTCTAGGGTTACCATTGAATGTAGTAGGTGGAATGTGGGTGTGCTCTGCGTACTAAGTCATATGATAGCATTTAAATTCCATTTTCCATAAGCCACAGTTGCAATTTTATAAAAGTTGCAATAAAATTTTCCAAATCAAAGAAAATATTCTACGAGTTTATTTCTAGTTGTCTGATAGTGAACGCTTGGAATATGAGAGTGCAGACTAAGCAAAAGAGAACCCAAAAAGAAGTTTTTGGGCGACCTAGCTAGGACTCATTCACCATAGGGAAAATCAGTCCTCTGTGAGCTTAAAAAAATGAATTTTAGTGAAAGGTACACATTGTTTTCCCCTTTCCAAATCTTTGCTTTTATTTTTGTTTTTGTCAGATTTGATTATTGTTCTTCATTTGAATTTTATAACATACATTTTCAATGAGATCAGGGAAATAGATCCTTTGTGGTTTATAAATAATATTTTGGTAAACCCCTATTTCCCTCTTTTTCATTTTGGTGAACCTTAGTTTGATCCTTGCATTTTCTAATTTTTGAGCCCTCTTTCATCCTAGATTAAGATCATGCATTAATTTATATCTCATTACATTGAATTCTGTATCATTTAGGGTGTCTAGTTTGCATTTAACTTTGCATTTCATTTAAGGGTTTTAGGATTGCATATTTTGCATTCTTTAAATCTAAAAAATACAAAAAAATCAGTGATCTTCCATGTCATTTTACATAACATTCATTGGCATTTGAAAATTGAAACAAAAATTGCATATCAAACTATATTTTCTATGTTGTCATTTTATCACATTTTGCACTCTCATTCAACATTGAATTTATATAAAATTTAAAACTGATACTTGTTGTATGAAACTAGAATTTGGAAACTACTGAAATTCACTCAAAAATCTATAAAAAAATGTTTAAAAACCGTCACCTAGGACCCATTCACCCTAGGGTGAATGAGTCCCTAATCAGGGTCCCATTCTGATTTTCTAAAAATTAAAACATTCATTTCTTCATTCTTGTTTTTTGATTTCAAATTTTTGTTTCATCATTTTGGTCATATTTATCTTCATTTGATAAAGTTAGTGCATTGTGTTATTTCAAAATTACAGGTACAAGACATTATTTTTAGGTTTTCGTATAATGTAATTAGATAATTACCTTTTTTAGAATCTTAAAATTTGAATTCTAGGTCATTGCAAATTGTATTTTACCTACTTTCCATTTTGGGTTGGCATTAAGTTTGTGAAACTTGTATAAGTTTTACAACTTCTTTTCCTATTAGGAATACTATTGTGAGTCATAGTTCGAGACTCATTTCATCCCACAATACACCATTCATCATGAATCTTAGGTTTTCTAGCTCTCTTTATAATAGTGTTGATAATCAAACCACTATGGATCATAACATGCATACCCCATTTCCAATGACTTTCTTACCTACAACCAATGTGCATGATGTTAAAAATACCATACCTACCATGACTAGTTGTACTCAAGCTCTAGGGTGCACTCAAAGCCAAGGTGGAAATTCAATTCCTCCTTCCACAATACCCATCTTCATTCCCAAATACACTAATACTCAAGTTACCACAATCATTTAGCATACTAGCCATGCCAATACTTCCTAAGCTATTTTCATTGGGAAGCCTTATAGCTTTGTGCATTAAAATATCATATCTCCTCAAGCATCTCCCCTTACAAACCTACAATTCACTTGCCCTCCACAAAAATACACCACTCTACCTTATTCCCCTCTATCTTACAATACCAAAAATGATCCCATCATCAACACACTTTTTCACAACATGTCATCCCTTCAACAAAAAATCACCATCCTAAATAAATAAAAAATGGCGAACCTTAATAATACATAAAATTAAACTTGTTATCTGTGGAGATATTGAGAACACAAATGCCACAAGGTATAAAAGTTACTAGATGTTAGAGTAAAGTTTTAACTTAATTGTGTTGATTAAGTTACCTTTATTCCCTTCTTAAGATTTCATGTTAGTTTGCGTAAAGTGACATTTAATAATTATATTAATTATTAAATGTTTTCCTATTAGGGCTTCTTTTAGGGTTTTTCCTATCAGGGTTTCTTTAGAGTTTGCATGATCTCATTTTTATAAGGGTTGATCCCATTGTATTTTATATCAATTCCCTTTTGTTCTAATGAGATAATTTCTCCATTTTTCAAAGCTTCAAACCCTTGTTTGTTTTCTTCATCCATTCTCTTCCTTGTGACAAGTATCCATTTGCATGCAAGTGATCTTGGAGTCTGAAGTTGGATTTCTCAACTTCTACATGGTATTAGAGCTTTCCTGCTGCATGCCTCTTCTTGTTTGAGGAATTTGGAGCTACAAGGTTGGATCAGACATTCACATTTTTGGGGTTTGCATTTTTTGATCTAGGGAATCGCCTGCAATTTCAAAGCATTTTGAGTCCAAACAAACCTCACCATTGCGTCAACAACAATCCAATACCCCTAAATCGGCTGTTCATTCATCCATTTTGGACAAAGTTGATTTGAGGGGCAAATTTTTTTTACCCGTACAGCCGTACGGCCATCCATCTCCTTGTAAAAAAAAAATATATTTATTTTTCTGCATCATTTTTTCGCAATTTTTTCATTGTAAAAAGCTTGATTTTTTTATGAAAAAAAAACCAAGTAGTTTAAAGGCTTGCTCGGGCCTAGTTCAGGTACCCTGCGGTTGCATGGACAGTACCAAGGGTACCGCCGCCTACCATTATGGCAGGTGGTGGCCCCTTGGGCGCCACCCCCTACAGCAGTTGGTACTGCATGGGGACCGCCCTGCCACCTTGGTAGGCGGCAGCCCCATGGAAGCCCCCTGCTTGTTTTTTTTATTAATTTAAAAAAAAATTAAAATTAAACACTATTTTTTTTATTAATTTTTTTAAAATAAATAAATTATTAACTCCTTTTTTTATATAAATTTTTTTTTTTCATGTAGTAAGCCCAATCACACTTTTGCGGTGATGACTGTTTGGCCGTCAAATTTAAGCTCATATTTTTGCTGCGATGGTCGTATGACTGTCAAATTTAATACAACATTGGCATTTTTCTCCTTTGGAGTTGTTTTCTTCCAGAGGCCGTAACTTGGGCATATGATATCATTTTTTGGAAAACAAGATATCGTCGGAAAGCTGGTTCTGTCATCTTTTCAGTGGTGTGGGTTTCATCACTTTTTTTTTTTTGTTGGTGCATTCTACAGCCAATTCAATTCAAAGGAGCTGCTTTTAGTCTCGAGCTCATAACTTTTGATCTGTTTCTCCGTTTTTCGTGATCTCAACACGACATTGAAACCATATTTCAAAGATCTTTAGTTCCATCCATGCAATTTTTCCAGATTTCACTCTAGGTATATTTTATTCATTTTTTTGTGTTTTCACACTCTGGTGAATTACCTGGACATATTCATTCTTGGGAACTTTTTGTTTGCATGGGATGCTTCATTTTTGGTTGTTCTTCATGTATTTCCATTCTTTTGTCCTTTGTGGGCATTTTGAGCATCATTTTTAAGAAATATCTTTTATGTAAACGCACTGAGATAAAGTGCCACACTATAGTACATGTATTTTGGGGATTTTGCACATAAGGTTGTGCCATATTTTGTACTCACATTATTTTATAAAGTGCCATGGGGTTTGTGTAGTGCCTTGTTTTGCAATCACACCTTTGTTTGGTGAGTTTCCCTCTATGACAACAGTGGATCCATATGATTCCAGCCTCATGCATGTGTGCTTTGTTTTGCACACCACGTTTTCAGTTGCAGGTGTTTTTTTGTGCACATTCAGATGTTGTTTCTTCTTCTTCATGCACTACAGGGCATTTCACATCATTTCAATGGATCTGTTAGGCTCTCCCAGTTCAAAATTATGGGGGGGGTATTATACTGCTCGTGTTAATTCTTCCTTAGTTTTTCCTTGGAAGGAATCTTCCATTCTTAGTTGATTAATTTTTTTCAAACTATTGGTACTTGTGCCATCTGTATCTTCATTCCAGATGTTTGCCTATGTTTTCCATCTAATTTGAGTAGTGTCATTTGGGGCACTCATGCAGATTGTTGTTTTCAAACTATTGGTAATTGTGTCATCTGTATCTTCGTTTCAGGTGTTTTCCCTTGTTTGCCATCTGATTCGAGTAGTGTCTTTTGGGGCACTCATGTAGATTGTTGTCTTGTTGATCCTGATCATCCTATCTTTAGCAGAGGTTCTTCAACACCATAGCAGTTATCTTTTGATAGTTGTTTGCAGCATTCTTCTGCTTCAGTGATGTTCTTCTTGTCTTTCTGCATCTCTTTTTGGAGTAGAGCTTTTCCCATGAGGTTTTCTCTATTTCTCTACTTTACAAAGATTTGGTTGTATTTGGGTACCTGATCTGGCCTAGTTGTCGAGACCCATGTTTTCCTTCTTGCATTGTAGTTACCTTTGCTTTCTTGCATTTTTTTGTAGTTGCACTGTAGCTCATCTTAAGGTGGGGTGTTAGAGTAAAGTTTTTAACTTAATTGTGTTGATTAAGTTACCTTTATTCGCTTCTTAATCTTTCACGTTAGTTTGCATAAATTGATATTTAATAATTATATTAATTATTAAATGTTTTCCTATTAGGGCTTCTTTTAGGGTTTCTTTAGGGTTTGCATGATCTCCTTTTTATAAGGATTGATCCCATTGTATTTTATATCAATTCCCTTTTGTTATGATAAGATAATTTCTCCATTTTTCAGAGCTTCAAACCCTTGTTTTTGTTCTCCATCCATTCTCTTCCTTGTGATAGGTATCCATTTGCATGTAGGTGATCTTGGAGTCTGAAGTTGCATTTCTCAACTTCTACACTAGATTCAATAAATATGATGGGAAAGGAGATCCTGTTAGCCATGTTTCCACTTACACAGTCTTATGTAGTGATTTCATCTTTGAAGATAAGATCATGGCTAAGCTCTTCCCTAGATCCTTGAAGGATACTACTTTAGAGTGGTTTTTCTCTTTACAAAACAACTCAATAAACTCATTCAATGAGCTTATTGATCCCTTTTACAACAACTTCCATATTCACATGGGTCCCAAGATGATCCTAGATGATTTAATGACATGTAAACAAAAGGATGATGAGAAATTCACTAGTTTCATATCAGATAGAAAATGCTTTATTCACAAATAAACATTAAGATTCATGATATTGACCTTCAATGAATGTTTATTGAAAATTTATAAAAAAAATCAAAACCAAAATCGACATGATGAGATTTCCCTCCTTCACGTGCAGTCATGCACAACCCTTCGAGATTAGCAGGATTCAATTAGTAGTCATGATGTGAAAAATCCACCTAGTTGTCTTATAAAGTTTGAATCTACACCTCAAAATAGCTACCTACCTTTCAAGAAACAAAATAGGGGATTTTTACAACTTAATTCCCCTCAACCAAATAAACAAGTTGATAGACAAGTGGCTTCTATAAAGATGAAAAATCCTTTTTTCTTTTGGGGATAGGAATAGAATGTTAATCCCTCTACTTGACACCCTTCAGAATATTATGCTGCAACTTGTGGAAAAGAATATGATTTCCTTACCTCCTATTAGAGCTCCTAATCCTAATAAACCATTACCCTCAAACTGTAGATCAAATTCTTATTTCCATTACCACCAAGAAAATAGGCACGATATAGAATATTGTAAGTGTCTTCAACATATTGTGAAAGACCTCATTGATTATAATTGAATTCAAATTGGAGGTCTGAATGATCAAGGTAATAATTTTGTAGCTCCTAAACTAAAACTTAAAAATATTTACAAATCCCATGTTGGAACACACTATTTCATTTATCAAAGCTAGTGAAACAAAGAATGATGTGATGAATGTTGACATGGATGATGAAATGAAAAAACTAGTGGCATTTATTAAAATCAAACCTCATAAGGACCAAACTAAAATACTCCTTCATATTTATTTCTCACAAAATGACATAATCAAACATGCACATGATGGTCCTCTTTGCAAAGATGGAAGAATCAATGACAAGCCTACCAATGGGATATTAATTTATCTCATCTATGTAGAGAGTTTGATCACTGAAGAATTCTTATTTATGCATGAAATTTATCAAGTTACATATGACAAACTGAAAGAAATGATTATAATGATTAATGGTTTTACTTACCTTGCAATTGGCTCGATAAATATCAATCTAAAATTCAGATCAAAAATAGTAAAAAAATGTCTCATTCACCATCATCCCATTTTCAAACCAATTTTGTGTGAGTTTAGGATATTCATGGCTTCACTCCATGAATTCCATCTCATCGATTGTGCATAAATGTTTAAAGTTTCCCTTTTTTAATGAGATCTTTAATGTGTAGCATAGTGGCTTTAATATTTTGTCTTTCCATGGGAACTTTTCATTGGATTTATTTTTTACAAAGCCTATTGAACCTATTAGACCCTATAAATAGTTCTTTTTGAAATCATATCAAACATTTAAGGCAAAGCGCATAGCAAAAATATCCCTTAAAAATATGCATCAACCAATGATTGAGCCACCTATCGTAGATGAAACCATGATTGAACCAAAATCCCTTCCAAATATCCAAGTGAATCCTATTAAAAATCCTCCTACCACTTCTTATAAGAAGCTGCAAGATAGTCAAAACAATCCCATTGTGCCTCCTAAAACTAAAAAAGTTTACAAAGCTAAAGAGAAAGTGGTTGAGAAACCTCCTAGGGTTCCTTTTGTTACCCCTAAGGGAAGAAAAGAAACCTATGGTTGACAAAATTTATCCTACACAATCACAAATCAACAATGTATTATGAAGAAATCAAACTGCTAGAGAGTGTAGTCATAGACACTATGTTACTGCTTGTATGTTACAAACAAAAGAAGAAAAGAGCAACACAGAAAATAAAAATTGAAACTTATATCCTACAAGACATAACATCTATTTTCCCTCACTACAATGTAAACAAGAACCTTCCAAATACATTACCATTCGACCTCATGTTGAGATTAATCTAGATGATGACATTGACATTGCAAAAATTGATGAACAAGTGTATGATGAGTTCAATTCATTGTTCTCTTCTCCCAAGAACTTAAATGATGATAAGAGTGTTGAACTTGTTTCTTCCCCTATTTTATCACTTCTCATTGTCCCTTTGACTAGTTTTCCAACTTTTGCATATACCAAATAAGATTACAATGTGGATGACCTACTATAGGTTGACTCACATGAGCCTTAATAGTATTTTGATTTATTTTATTTTTTCATGTTTCTTTATGTGATTGCATGTGTGTAATATTATCCCCCATACAATTCTATTTGATGTATCTATCTTTTTGTGTACTCCTCTATTTGTATCTATATTCTTCTATATGTTGTAAGAATTTTATCTTTTTCTCTTGTCTTGTGTTTTCCTTTTAGGGATGACACAAGGAATTGAAACATCTAGGTCTCTTCCATGTTGAACCAAAAGGTTTTTTCTTTATTTTTTCTCTCTATGTGTCATTCTTATAGTTCTATGATTATATGGGGAATGATGCCATTTTTTATCTCTATAACAACATTTTAGGAAAGATATACTCACCCTAAACCCATAGATCCCTTATGTATTTTGGCAGGCAACCCCTCCTTCCTTTTTCATGACATAGCTTCATTTCAAAAACCCATGACTTGGAATAGGGCTTTCCAAGTAATCTCTCATGTCTTGGGATTAAACATTGGATACTTTAAAGAAATTTCTCACAAGAATGGTTTTAGCAACTACTTTAAAGTGGGGGAATACACTAATAATATATTTCAACATTTCTCATGTTTCATGGTGTCATTTTATTTTTTCTTTTGATGCATCCTTTTGTTGGTGGTGTCATTGGGTTTAATGTCCTCTAAGAGTGTGATATTTCTTAGTGTATGACTTTCCTCTTAGTAGTGATGTGATGCATTGCATTCCCTAAGTTATGAATATTTTACTCTTGACTTGTCCTCTCTTGGATAGATTATGCTTGATGTTCCCTATGAAGAATAACTTACATGAACTAAGAAAAATCCCTTTGAACAAAACCTTTTACTAGCATTATTGTTCATAAGTCTTAGAATAATGCATATTGTTAGCCTTATGAATCTCAAAACCCTAAATTCAAGGCGACCAAGCATAACACACCTTGCTTTCTTATGGATCCTTTCCTTGTCCATAGGTGTTTAACATAATGCAACTTGTTAAGACCTATAGAGCTTGAACTCTAATTTCAAGGCCACCTAGCATAACACACCTTTCTTGCCTATAGAGCCTTGCCTCGCATTGTGGTGCCTTATTGAAATTGTCAAGAGGATAGATTTGATATGGTATGGGATCCTATTATGATTATCTCATTTTCCACCCCTTTGGGATAGTCACCTAGTGGAAAACCTAAGGTTCCACTACCTAGAATGAGCGTGAAAAAAACAAAAAAATGATAGCTTAGATGTGTTCCACATCGTGTTGGACAGTCTAGGCTTAATTTTCCCAGTCTTCGATGTTGTATGATTGTGTATATTTTTCATTGTTGCATACATAAGTGTCTTAAATGTCTATTTTAGTGTGAGTTTTACATGGTGTCATCCTCACACTAAAGTAGGGGGAAAATGTAGTGTAAGAAAAATGATCTCTTTTTCACACTTCATTTGGGAATAATTAAAATAAAATGAGCCTAATGTTGTCTTAATTTAGTGTTGTAATATGATTTTTATATTCGCATTAAGTTTAGGGTTCTTTTTAATAAAATGGACTTAATGGTTCCTTTTTTTATGTTGTAAGGTGTACCTTTACAATTTCACATTAATCTAGGGCTTTATTAATTGATTGAGGTTAATTTTCCTTAATTGGACCCTTTAATTCAAATCCAAGCCTAATTAAATGCAAATGTTGAGGGATAAAACCTAACATTCATAAATGCCCTTACAAATGACTTAACTTTGGAAGATGTGTGTCCTATGTAAGTGACCTACAACATATTCACCATAGGGAAAATGGGTCCTCACTTAGTCCTACGACCCTGATTTTACATAACATTTCGCCTTGTCCGATTTGTGTCCTAGGTAGGTGACCTAGGGCCCATTCACCCTATAGCAAATGGGTCCTCACTTAGATCTAGGACCTCTCTTTGAAATATGTTTTCAACAGTATTTTAATGATTTCAAATGCAGAATTCAATGTTGTCTTGTTATATTTGAATATCAAGAACTAATGTTAAGATATGTATAAATACAAGGCTATTTCACTAAGTTCATCCAAGAATTTCATATAAAATCAAGAGTATTTTCACAAGATCACTTCAAGAGAATTCAAGAGAAATTTCAAGGCATTTAAGGGTAGATTTGAAGAAGATTATTGCAGCAATCAAGATTCTTTTCATCATATCTATAGTGTCAAAAAATATCATTAGTGACATTTTCAAACTTATTTGGTCCCTCCATATAAAATTGATCTTAATTATTCCTTGACATTGTGTTATAATATGTTTGACACACTCACATTATGGTGTTGTCACAATAGTGGTTTACACTTTCTCGGAGATCCTTATTTTTGTTGAAATCACATATTTTTAGAAAATAAAATGATTTAAGCCTTGAAAATTTGTAATTTTAGCATTCCAATTGAAGAGGGTTTGATCAAACCACCTTAGACTAAGCCCCATTAGATAGAATCCCGCTAGTTTTAAACCATACCTATAATAGATTCTACTTTACACCTATCAAAATGCTGATAAAAAACCAATTTTGATTTACCTTTTGGGGGATCAAATGAATTCATTTAAAAAGTATTTTTGTAAGTATGTAGTCCTTATTATAAGCTTCCAAAAAAGTATAATTTTAATTAAATTAAAATTGATTATTAAATTTATTTTTTATTTCGTGTGAATGGAGTGTTTTCACCGAAAATAAAGCTCGTTGTTACGGACATGTGGAAAAATAGAATATTATAATTTTATTTTTAGGCTAGTTATTGATGTCCTTGATCCATTTAAAAAAATAAAATTGAATTTTGATATATACATAAAAAATTTATGTTGTATAGAGTCTACCTATGTCTGAATTCTAATTGGTTTGATTTCAAAACTTGATTAAGGAAAAAATATTTAATAAAAAACTATGAAACCAAATGAGCTGGTTAGATATCGTAGTTAAAAATCTAAATTCAAAAAAAATAGAATTTTATCCTTCATACAAAAAAATTTATGTTGTATACAGTGAGCATCACTCCTTAAAAATGTTGTTTACTTATAAAAAATAGTTTTCGAAGGAGATGAAAAAAATGGTGCAATAGATTCCATTTTTTTTGAAACAAATATATTTAGAATCTATAGACAAAACTTTAGAAATCACTAGTTTGCATCATTTTCAAATTCCTCATGGTTTAGCCACTATATGAACTCGAAAGTGAAGATTTAGTTAAAAGAAATTAGTTCACTGTTCAGTTTTCCCAAATTTGTAAACAAATATTGTGGGATCACCCATTAGGTCTTCGACCCTTTTAAACTAAATAAAATTAATCCTACCTTATTTTAGGTGTTGTAAAGTGTTGTAGCACAATTTTACACTTTTCTATGGTTGTCCTTAATAATTAGTCTTCATTATGCTTTAATTGGCCTTATTTTGCATCCACAAGCCTCATTTAATGTATCCTTTCAAGAATGATCCTGATACAAATCAATAACCAATCATAATTCAAGTTTTTTCAACTTGTGTAGCCCAAATTTGGTGGTTTAGTACTCACACGCCACCTAGGTGTATGGGTCCCACTCTGGGTTCTGGGTCCCAATCCTAATTTCACACCTTTCTAAGAATTTTTGAATTTGGTCCCATAAATCATGCCTAATGGAACTCATTCGCCACCTTGGGTTTATGACTCCCATGTTGCCCAAGATTAATATTAATTCAAATTCTTGGCAAGATTTTATCCTCCTAGATTTGATGTGGCTTGTAGTGTTATAATTTTTGAAATTATTACATAATTAAGTATAAATAAAAGGTTCTTTCACTCATTTTCACCCCCAAGCCCTTCAAATATTCATGCATATAGAAAATTTAATCTCACAAGAAAATTCAAGTGTCTACAAGAGCATTTAAGAGTCTTCAAGAGTAGATTATCAAGTATTCTAGAGCATTGTTCAAGCATCAAGCATCATGTCAAATATTTCATGCATCATGTTTTTTTTGAGCTAACAATTGTGATGTAGGGTTTTATGATTCAATCTAGCATTTAATTCAAGATCTATTCTATCCAAACAAGATTCACGATCTACATCTACTGGAGCCATTTCATACATGTTTGCAACAATTCATTTCTAGGGTTTGTTGAGTTGCAATATCTTATTTTGTTCATTCATCATTCCCCATACATATTTCATATTATTTCAAGGTTTAATTACCAAAACGGGGTTTGACCAAGGAAAACCCCTTTCCAATAACAAAACAAAAAAATTCGCTCTTTTTACTATGTGATTTATAGGTTTAGATTGAAGATACATTAATGAGAAATTTTGGAGAAAGTTGTCAAAGTGTTAAAAGTGTTGAAAGTTGTCACCTTTCATTAGAGATACTTGGAAGAATTCTAGAGGTCGCAAATCAGAGTTTTAGATCTGAAAATTAAGTACAAAGCACATAGAAGACCTTGAACACTAGATTTAGACTTTAAAGTTCTAGAAAACCCTAACTAGATTGATTCACAAGTTCTGGAATATGATTTCTAGTTTACATCAATTTTTAAGTTTTTATAGATTTGGATACCCATTTTCCAGATTCTTATTCCTACACAGAAACCCAGATCTGGGACTGATTCGCCCAACTTGGCATATGAGTCCCAGTTAGCATTAAAGTCTAAATTTCTAACATTTTAGAGCCTCATTGAATCTCCTTAAGGTTTTTAGGTGCACACATTCCATCATGTAGCTTTTTGTTTTGTTTTACATGCTTTTCTAGGTCATTTAGTGAAATATTGCATCGTATTAAGGTAAAGCATTACACATTGCATTACATTTGTCTTTCCAAGTCTAGACATGGTGGTGAATCCCTCATTAGTTAATAATCAGCCCCTAATACAACCCTATTGCAAGATCTCTTTATCTTTTGAATTGAGATCTATAGAGTTTGTTATAGAATGAGAGAGTGAGGAAGATTGTGGGTTTCTATCTCCCAAGCATAGAAATTGTACAAAATTTCACCTTTCAATGTCAAAGATTTCTTGCATCATGCATGTTGTTTGAGCTAATATGGTGATGTAGAGTTAAAGATCTATGCAAGAATATCGAAGGCGTTATCTCTAATCAAGTTCCATGATCAAGATCAACATTCATTAAGGCCACTTCATGCTAGTTTGTAGATTTCTACTCCATGGTTTTAAATAAGGTTTGATGAGTTGTTACATTTTTTTTTTCATTCATCATTACTTCATGCTTTTCTATTTCATCACAAGGTTTAATTACAAAAATGGTGTTTGACCAAGGCAAACCCCCATTCCCTAACAAACAAAATTTCTCTCTCTTTGATGTGTGATTGCAAATTTTAGGTTGAAGATCCTTTGAAGGGAAAAATTGAAGAAAGTTGCAAAGTTGCAAGAAAAATTTTCAAATTATGGAAGCTCTTCTACAGGATTTATTTTCCACTATTTGACATTGAACACTTGGAATTTGGGAGTGCAGGTTGAGGAGAGGAGAACCCAGAAAGTATTTTTCAGGAACCCTCACTAGGCCGCATTCACCATAGGGTGTGTGAGTCCTCAGTGAGCTTCAAAACATGACTTTTGGTGAAAGGTACACATTATTTTCCCCTTTCCAGATATTCTTTTTTCTTATTGTTTCTATTAGATTTGATTATTGTTCTTCATTTACATTTTATAACATACATTTTGAATGAAATTAGGGAAATAGGTCCTTTTTGGTTTATCAATACTATTTTGGTTACAAACCCAACCCTATTTCCCTCTTTTTCATCTATGTATTCAAAATTATTCATAAATAGGAAATTGATATTGAAAGGTAGACTTATATTCGATTCATGCCCTTATCAGTTGGTGCTGCATGATATCTTTTGTGCCATATTTCATTGTCATTGTTCACTTATTTAGCTTGGTCGACACTTTTTTTGTGCATGAATATTTACTATTGTTTTCTTTGACAAAGTATTTGCAGCCAATATTACACATAACGAAGTAATAGTAACTTAAGCACTTATTAGTATAGTGTTGTCCAAATTATACTACAACACTTTGAGCATCATTTGATAATATATACGTGATGTTTATTGTTCTTTACCCTTATTTAACATGTTGTATGCATTACATAGAATAGACTATACTATAAATTCTATGCGCTAGTTAAGTAATCCCACGTTATCATTAAAAAACATACATCATGATTATATATATGTATATAATTTTATATGTATATATGTATATACATATATATATATTTACATGTATTAATGTACTAGTATGGGAATATCCATTTCATCGTTACATACTCGTAGGTTAATATGTGTATGTATGTATATTCTTATATACTATATATGTACATATATAACACAACTTATAGTTAAAAACATATATTCATAGTCTTATCGACCGACATATATACATGGTATGCATGTATATATATGTATGTATGTGTCACCTTGTTCGTATGACATTCCCACACATATCATGGGTAACCCGTACATGAGCATGCATAGATATGTCTATCTACGTATTCTTATGCACATATTTACTCATGTGCATGAGTTTTTCATTAACACATGCATATACACATATATACATATTATGCATATATATTTCATCGATCAAAAATACAAAAACAAGAACTCACATAATCAAAGAGACTTAATACTTCAGCTCGTAAGCATATGAACATTCTCAAATATAAGCACAAGAAAGACTAAGGATAACTTACTATTCCCAACTATTTTCTTGACTTGACCAAACTATAAGTGTATGTGTGAAAGCTCAATTTAGGTCTTTTATCATAGGTTACCAGACCAAGTTCTTCTACTTGAGTGATACTCCCCCTCTTGTCAGGAGACTTGATACTTTTCCTGCAACCAAATTTACACTTTACAATAGTAAGCTAAAAACTATACATTCACTTGCATCATATATTTTCATAATGAGAATAATTTCATAACATCAAATTGAACTAATATTTATTCTTCATACTTCTAAAACACATAAAGCATAAATACACTCATTCTAGGCATTTTCACCCAACTAGGTAAAAGTAAATAAGTAGTAACACAATGGGGTGTAACAATTATAGAATCTTCATATAGATTCTTGTAACTAGGGAATCACATATATATTTTTTAAATAATGTTTTACTATTTTTCCTTGACATGGTACTCAACCTAATGTTGTGTACTGATAACCTACATCTAGTAAAAAATAAAAAATAAAAAATAAAAATTAAACTATTAAAATATATACATCTTTGGAAACTAAACTTATTGATCTACAAAAGGGTATTTTTATATTTTAAAAATGTCTTTTACATGAGTACAAGTTGTTGAAACATCAAGCTTTTCAAATAATTTTATTTTTTTGGTGAATTGGAAAAGTTGTGGACATATATAACCTAGCTAGAATGAATATTACAAGATCATATGTTTGGTCAAAATTAATGTTTAGTTAAAAATACTTAAATTTACTTTTTCTAATAAGTTAGGTGAATGTGTGATACAAATTTGTGATGATACCTAGTGGCATGCAAATATCCTATGGTTGGTGGACCTAAAAACACATTATCATTGGGTTAAATTTGTTTATTGAAATTAGGAGTGAGAATGTTATAGCCTTGTGGGCTTTCGTTGAGGTCTCCCATAGGATCGAGGGGGCTAGGAGCTTGGGGGCTTAATCCTAATGAACCAACATCTTTTCGGTTGAGGCTACCTACCATATAGGAGGACTAATGACTAATAATCATCTTACTAGTCAACATGGTAGGCCATTCGACTGCAAGACCATGGGGGAGTTTGCAGACCCCTTGCCCCCCGCACTAGGGTTTTGATTTATTTTATTTCATAAGAAATTTCTTTTAGAACCACATAAATATATATATTTTATTGTAAAATAAATTATATGGTTATATGATTGTATGATAGGGGCAAGGAGGGCAAAAAAAAATTATTAACCAAAATAGGTCAAATTTAATGTCAATCATCCTCTCTTGAACCTCCTAGATTCAATAATGATGTTATTTTTTATCTCAAGAGGTCATATCAAACATTTCCCCTACAAAACCCTCACAGTGAACACCAAGAAAAAAACCCTTCTTTCTAACAAAGCTTCATAAATTCAGATCTATAAAAAGTAACCACAAATTTGTAACATGAAAATGCCAAATATACAAAAACAACCTTTAAAATACCCTCATGCCTTGCAATTTTTTCATTCTTTTACACAACCACCAAGTGGTATTACATAAAACCATGTGACTTATACCATGACATTACAAAACCATCAATCTCCACATTTAGTTTTTGGTACTATTGTTTCCCAATGTGCAACCCCACATTAAATATTTATCATAATTTTACTTACAACACATAAAGTCAAGGTGCACCACAACTAATGAAAAATCATGTTATAAAATTGTGCAAGGTGGATAACACACCGTTTCATAACATTTAGTAGATAGAAAAACTTGCATTTTCATCTTCCTGAGCTTGTTCATATAAGAACCCAATAGAATATTGAAATGGAAAGAATAATGATTATTTCTCAAAAAAAGGTAGTAAGATTGCCAATAAGATAAGTTTCTACCTATTCTGGACCCTGATCTATCACATAGACCCACAATCCTAGACTTGTAAAAAATTTTAATTATCCATGAATATGTTTTAAGTTTGAGATTAAACACACACTAATGGTAAGAAATAATCGTGGAAATAGTAAGACAATTTTTAAAAGATATTTATTTAGTCTAATATAACATATAGAATAAAAATACTAGTGCTAAAATCATGTCAATTAGGGACCATTTTACATAATCTACTTGGAGACTTACCCTTCATAATACATATTAGAAACAAAGAATATGTAAATTGCATAACTCAATGATAAATAATATCAACAAATATTTTATTTTGGTTTTATCTTAGTTACTATGGAATGGAACTTAATAAAATCACATGTATACAACATTTTTTTCTAACTTTTCAAATCTGTCAAACTCTACTTCAAAACTCTCAATAATGATACCATTCACTTGACTCTTTCAACTATTGTGGTAGTTTCACCAACTCTTGTTTCAAAACATCAACATGGTACTTTCAATATCTTCACAATCTGAAAGTGTCTCTTTAGACAACAATTTCTTTGCATTCAAAACATTTTTCATCACTTTTGAACTTTCATTCCTTTTAGAATTTTTATTAACCTTCAAACATATTTCTTTTTTCATATAGAGCTTCGGCTCTTCACTATTCTTCTCTTGAGAGCTTTTTCATCATCTAACAGTTTTCACATCCCACTCCTCTATATTTTTACATCAAATCTAATAAATAAAAATATACAGTAGACAAAATAATAAGCATTAATTACAATATTAAAAGCCTAGCTATCATCATCCAAAACACATTTAAAAACTTGTCCAAAACAAGCTAATACTACGCAACCACGCATGAAGGGAAACCAGGTTGCGGTATCGCGGGGAAGCATCGACCAAACCGCTCAACTACGCATGGAGAGGACGAGGATAGCAGTACCGCGAGGTATTGCCCAACCGTGAGGGGCACCAGAGATAACCGCGATATCGCGGTGTAGCCATGAGCAACTGTGCTACCGAGATGAGGAGCGATGAAGACTGCAGGGCTGCGGAAAAGAAAGAAACGAAGGAACTACGCTACTGCGAGGAGAGTGAATGTAGACTGCAGGGTGGCGGTAATCGAAGACTGAGACTACAGGGAGGAAGATAAGCCACACTACCAGGGCACACAAAGAGTAGGTTACAATATAGCGGTAGTAACCGCATAACCGCAAGGAGGAACAAGGAAGTCCATGGGGAGGCGGTAGATGCAAAATTTGGAATTATTTCCAACACTTGTAGTCATAACTCATGAGGTAGCTCATCTTATTCTTGCTCACTTACTAGAGGGAACTCAACCCAATCAATAATTCATAAGGCAGTTGTATGACTGTGGTAAATCTCGTTTGTCCCTTGAAGGAGTACATGCTAATCAATATTAGAATAAGTCAGTTGCTCAAGCTTCCCTCTTGTCAAGTAGTTCAAATTATATAATGGCATTGAATGAGACATAATCTAAATGGTTATAATGAATAAAAATTAAGTTTAGTGATACTAGGATATGGCATTCCATTCAAATGAATTCACACTAAGATTTTTATTAATTATTGATATTTTATTTATACTCACACTATTAGCTTGAAATATTCCTTTATTTTTCCTATTTATAAGTTTTTAAATTTCATAAATAAAGAAATCAAAATATAACAAAAAATAGAGTTTAAAAAAAAATAATTATATAACTAAAAATAACAACATATATAATAAATAGAGTATGAAATTGAATATATTCTTTGGACTAGTTTTACCTAGTTATGTTTCAATATCCAATAAAATTTGTCCTTATCATTTCCTCTCTTTCTTGAACTTGAATACCTTTCATTAACTAGCAAACACTTTATCATTTAGCTACTCAAAGTCGATTCAAGAAAAAAATTTCTATTATTTTCTTTAATATTTTTTTGTAAAAGAGTGTATATGACTTTTCATAATGAGAAAAATATTAAATTTATTTGTGTCATTATCTAAATGAATATATTTCAAATTAAAAAAATTAATTTAAATGCAACAATATAATTTTATTAATGTCAAAATTCATTTTCATATTAATTTACTCTATCATCTCATTATTGAAAATGATTATTATGATATATATAATAGTGCTCATGTCTTCTAGAAAAACAACAAAATATTAACAAAGATAAAATTTAATAAAATAATTTAATACATTAGACTATAATATTTAATAAATAGTAATATGATTTATCCATTAATAGTTTCCAAAATAAATTTTTTAAAACAATAAATTAATTAATTGTAAACTATAAAGTTATTAAAGTTTTTTTTTTATTGTATAAAAATTTGCATGTATTCCTATTTTTTCCAAGAATGAAGAATTTCTTTTACAATGTAGAATAAGTAGGAATCATGTTTTTATCAAAGCAAAAAACAAAAAAACTTTATACTTCAATTTGCACATGGTAATTGACTAAAATAATTTAAAAAAATTGCATGCTTCCTACCTTAGGTTGGGAACTAAGAAATTTCTTGAACTTGAATCTCTTTCTTTAACTAGCAAACAATTTATCATTTAGCTACTCAAAGTTGATTAAGAAAATATTTTCTAATATTTTCTTTAAGATTTTTTTTGTTAAAGATTGTATATAACTTTTTGTAATCAAATAAATATTAAATTTATTTGTGTTATTATCTAATTGAATATATTTCAAAGATTTCTTTGAAATCAATAAAATCAATTTAAATATAACAATATAATTTTATTAATATCAAAATTTATTTTCATACTAATTTACTCTATGGTCTCACTATCCAAAATGACTATTATGATATATATACTATTACTCATGTCCTTCAAGCTACAACAAAATATGAATAAAGATAAAATTAAATCAAAAAAATTGAACACATTAGATTGTAAAATTAATAAATAATAATTTGATTTATCCACTAACATTTTCCAACATATTTAATTTAAAATAATAAATTAATTAATTGTAAATTATAAAATTATTAACGAATTCTTTTAATTGTATAAAAAATTACATGTATTCCTATTTTTTCCGAGAATGAAGATTTTTTTTTTGTCACTGTAGAATAAGTGGGAACCATGTTCTCAAAGACATTTCATACTTCAATTCTATGTGGTAATGGACTAAAATAATAAAAAAAATTACATGGATTCTTCCTTCGGCGGGAAATAAGAACTTTCAACGCAGTGTAGGGTAAGTAGGAATCAGTTGTCCTCGTGGAAAACAGGGGGAATGTGTAGAGAAATCGGGGGAATATGTACATAAATCGTAATTGTAGGGTAAGAAGGAATCATGCCGTTCTCCAGGAAAACACGAGGAATGCTTAAAGAAATCGTATTTGTCACGCAATATGTTGGAAATCATAAAGTTATGGTCTAAAACGAAATTACGAGGGAATGCATGAGGCAAGGATACTTGTTTTTCACGCAATATTTTAGAGAAAAAGAGGCGGCCTCAGCAATCTTTCAAGATTCGTAAGAGAAAAAAAAAGGAGTGCGGTGATCATGAGCACACTACCGGAGGACGAAGGCAGTTTGTGGAGAGCTTTTACCCACTGTTTGCCTGGGTATGAATTTTCGTCTTGTAATACCAGTAATGTCACTTTAGAAACACCTGCAACAGTTTTGGCAGAGGGGGAGAAGCAATATTCTGCAAATACCAGGCCAAGCTTGTCGTCAGAAGGAAATGAAAGGAAAGACAAAAGAGGAAAAATTCATTACAGGGGAGTGAAATTCGTTAAGACTCGCCGTAAATATGCTGCAGAGATTCGAAATCCAGAGAAGAAGGGTTCAAGGCTTTGGCTCGGCAGCTTTGATACAGCGGAAGCAGCTGCAGCGGCATACGATCGTGCGGCTTTTAAAATGCGCGGTTCGAGAGCTATTCTCAACTTCCCTCTCAATGTTGAGTCTGGCGTGTATGTGGATATCTTTTCTCAATCCTCCTCTTCTCATGCTCCGTCAGACATACAAAATCAAAAGAGGAGAAAAAGAGCAGATGAAACTCAAGCACCCAAAGAAATAGGTTCGGATAATCCATAATTCTATTACATGCTTCTGCTCAGCCAAAGACTTGTAGCTATTTTCATATTTTCCGATTATCATCATTGTAGATGATTATAATTAAGGTGTAGCGATTATAAGGAGACATTGTCTTAGTTATCTTTGCATATGCTTGCAATTGGTACTAATAAAGAGACAGTCTTATATAATCCATATATAATAAAAGAGTCTTTTTATCTATTTTTAAATAGTTAGCTCTTCTCATTTTAAAAAATTTCATTACATTCTAGAAGGACGTTGCAGTAAGCATACATTTCTAAGAGTTTATGTCCTATGTGATACAGGGCATCGTATCACCGTACATATTCGTTGCAATTTTTGTTTTTTTTGTTTTCCTATGCTATTTGGAGCTGTAACCATCTACTTGCAGACACATTTAATGAAAAACATTACGAAAAATGAAGAACAAATTTAAGCAAATTTTTTTATCGAAACAATGAGCTGTAAGCATTTAGTACGGGATTTTTTTAGTAGTGCACCATGTTTAGGTGAGATTTTGGGGGAAAAAATGAAAGAAGTTTCTTGATTTTTGGAGATTTTTTCAGAGAAGAATAACAAAAGCAACAGCGAGAAAAGAGAGGACAGTGAGGAACAAGGGAAAAATCCAAAAAATAGAAAAAAGGAAGACATAAAGGAACAAAAGAGCACATGACAAATCAAGAGGAAGAAAGAGGAAAGCAAAGGAATCTGATATATGTCTAGTTCTTTGTAAATAAGTATAAATGATTGTAAAAGATGTATTTCTAAGTTAAAATATAATAGAATATTACTCTTTCAAAAACTACTGTCTTTTAGAATTGTGTGCATGATTTGTCAATGATAATTTTATGAGTTTGTTGCTCTTAAGCAGGTTATTCTTTGTGGGTAAATATTTAGGTGATTTTGGGAATTGGTGTTGTATAGTTAAAAAACCTTCCAACATGTCCAACATAGCTTTTGTCCTATTAACATTTGAATGTGTGTCTGTAAAATAGTTCTTTATTCCCATAGCTAGTTTTTGTGCCCCCTTAGACCAATATTTAACTTGTAGAGGTTGTATTTAGACCTTTGCAGAGGCTGTGTGAGTTTCCTACAATATAGTCTCCCTTCTCTACCTGTTAGCTATAGTGAGTTGGGTTTTCAGGATGCCTACAAGAGCATGGGTGACATCAACATGGTATCATAACTCAACTACAACTCAAGGAAGGAAGATAGTGACTTTGGAAAGGGGTTGGAGGAAGTCCTGCGAGTTATGATTTTGGGTGTATCTCTATAGCAAGGGATATTGCAGCTAGGAGGACTACAATAAAAAGAAAAGGGAAAGAAATGAGATTTAGGGAAGCAAGATGCCACCAAGTAGAAGAATGGTAGAGGTTGCAACTATAGAAGCAACAAGAAGGATATATGAGGTAGTAGAGGCTCCAAGGATAATACAAGCAAGAAGGGATGAAAGAGAAAAAAAAAAAGATTAGAGGTGTGACACATTAAGATACTGATGGTGAAGATGACAAAGAAGGAGAAGATATGGTAGGACGTGAACGTGAAAATGCATATGGACATATGGATGTAGAAGAAAAAATCTTATAAGGGCTATTTTTAACATTGGAAAAAGAACAAGGATGGATTTATAATGCTTCTTAGGAAGTTTAGAGCCATATGAGTTAATAGATTGGATAATAGAGATAGAGGAATACTTTGAATATGATGAAGTGGAGGACCCTAAAAGAGTAAATGTTGCTCAAACAAAATTGAAAGGGAATGCAAAACTTTGGTGGAAAGAGGTGTAGGTTGGGAGATGAAGAAATGGCAAGGATACTATCACTTGATGGCATTGAATGGTGAGAAAGATGAAAGTTAAATTTATACTTGATGATTATCAACTTGAACTTCTTAAGAAACCGTAGAATTTAAGGTAAGCAGAGTTAAGTGTGAAGGCCTATATAGAGGATTTTTACAAAATTTCTATAAGATATGGAAATAATGAATTAGACCATGAAAAGGTGGCTAGATATTTGATGGAATGAAGTTGAAAATTTAAGATGAGCTAAGTATAGTAAGGTTTCAAACTATGGAAGAATCATATCAATATGCTCTAAAGGTGGAGGAGAAATTGGCAAGAAATCAAGTAACAATCAAAGGAAGAGGTTGATTTAGCAAAGGAAAATGAAAACAACAAGAAAACTACACCAATGGTAAAGAGACCAACTCTTCAAAAAGATAAAAAAGACAAAGATGAAACAAAACCAATACCATACCCTATAAGAGGCAGAGGTGGATATGGAAGAGGCGGAGGTGGAGGATTTCAAGGTACATGTTTCATGTGTGGATAGTTAGGCCATAGATTTTATGAATTCCCACAAAGTAGACTAGAAGGATCAGGGAGAATAGGGGCTACAAGTGCACACATAGCTAAGAGGGATACCGAGTCTACAAGATCTATTATTAAACTAGATGAATTGGAGAAAGGGGTAAAAGAAAGAAGTTGGGTCCATTAAGAGGGTAAGTTTCAGCCAAAAAATATGCCAAAAGGAATGGGTACCTGAGCCTAAATTCAAACGGAGACCCATTCCACTTCAAGTACCCACTACTAAATGGGTACCCCTTTCAAAGAGGTATTTTACAAAAAAAAATGATTGTCAGTTCATTTTCACTTGCAACTTCCTCGGCCAAAGAGAGTGACTAGAGGAGAATGGGTGCCCTTTTTTGAAGCTCTATACACCACCAAATTGTACCTTCCAACCCCTCCCTTTGAAGTATTTGATCTTGACAACCTCCAATTTAATATTTATGTTTTTTCTAATTTATAATTAATGTTTTATTTGCAATATTCATAATAAAAGTTTCTTAAATTTAAATTTAAATTTAGTCTTCAAAAAACTAACATTCTCCCACTTAAAAATAAATTTAGCTTTGACAACTAACACTATTACCCACTATTTCCCATGGCATGAATTCTTCTCTTGTAATACCACCAAAGTCACTTTAGAAACAGCTGCAACAGTTTTGGCCGAGGAGGAGAAGATATTTTCTCGAAATAGCTGACCAAGGTTCTCGTCAGAAGAAAATGAAAGGAAAGAAAAGAGAGAAAAAAATCATTACAGGGGAGTGAAGTTCGTTAAGTCTCGCCGTAAATATGCTGCAGAGATTCGAAACCCAGAGAAGAAGGGTTCCAAGGCTTTGGCTCGGTAGTTTTGATAAAGCTGAAGCAGCTGCAGCGGCATATGATCGTGTGGCATTCAAAATGCACGGTTCGCGAGCTATTCTAAACTTCTCTCTCAACGTTGAATCTGGCGTGTATGTGGATATCTTCTCTCAATCGTCGTCTTCTCGTACTCCATCAGACATACCAAATCAAAAGAGGAGAAAAAGGGCAGATGAAGCTCAAGCATCCAAAGCAATAGGTTCGGATAATCCGTAGTTCTTTTACATACTTCTGTTCAGCCAAAGACTTGTAGCTATTTTCATATTTTCCAATTATTATCATAGTAGATGATTATAATTATGGTTTAGCGATTGTAAGAAGATATGTTTGAGGTTATCTTTGCATATGCTTGCAATAGGTACTAATAAAGAGACAGTCTTATATATTACATATATAATAAACTTGTCTCCTTATCTATTTTCTAGAAAATTAGCGCCTCTCATTTTTAAAATTTTCTTTTCATTCTGAAGACAGCACGTTGCAGTAAGGACATGTTCTGAGAGCTTTATGTTGGCAAGTATATTAATTATCTGTATGGTCGGCACAAACCAACCGACTAAACACCTTCTAGTGGCATCCAACACCGACCTCCACCGTCCCACGTTGCTCATGTTGCACCTATGCATCATAAACACCTTCTAGAGCCATCCAACACCGACCTCCACAGAGCAACCGACTAAACACCTTCTAGAGCCATCTAACTCAATGCTATAGGAAACGAAGAATTTATTATCTATTTGCCTATAAATCCAACGGATGAAGATGTATCACCCAGCATTCAGATTTGATAGAGTTGCTCCGTAGAACTAGGGTAGATGTATCTGCACTTGCATTTGTTTTGTATCAATAAAGATATGTTTGCTCTGTTCTGTGTTTTGTGTTCTGTGAATTGTCCTTCAACTGGTACCAGGGCCAGTGGTGACGTGAAGAGCCTAGAGAGAGGCAGATGAATCTAAAGAGTGTTATACGACTGGGAGGATTCAAAAGCTCTTTGCTGTGTAAGAGAAGATCACTGTAAGAGTCAGCAGCTGGAAGAAAGTTGAAGATCACAGATGCAAGTTCATCTATTCTAAAGCGTTTGTGCCTATCGCAGGCAGATCGTTGTTAAAGAATCGGTGAAGGAGCTAAGTTGAAGATGCCCATGTAAGGAGCGCTCAGAGTTCTGAGTTCTCTCGTGTCTTATTGTCTATGTTCTGTATGTACCTTCTCCCAATCTATCACTTTAAACGCAATGGCTATTACGATATGGATTTGAATTCTGTCCAAACATAAGCATAGACAGAACCAGCTTTCTAGTTTAAAAAATAGGGAGGCACTAGTTTACAAACCATATATAACCGAAATTTTGGATGGACTTTTTTAAGGCTTAGAAGAGGAGACCACTATAAACAATTTTTATGTTCCAAATTTAAGAAAGAAAAGAGACCAATGTAAGTATTTAAGAGAGCAATAGACCACCTTGCCATACACAACAAGCTTACTTTTATAAAAGTTCTTATCTCTCAACTCTTGTACTTGTTTACTGTTATGTTTGTGTTGAGAACCATGCCATGATGTGGTGGATATTTGTCATATTTGGTCATGATTGTAAAATGTATGTTATTTGATTTTGTATTGTTTTGATGGAATTTTCGAGTCTTTGACTGCACTCTTTGTTCTATAATTGTATTTTTTATGATTTTTTTGTTTTTATCAGATGATGACCTATCGTAAATATTATAGGGGAAAGGACTCAGTAGTTGTGCACCCTAACTTCACGCTTCCCAAAATCCTATGTGGAAATTTCAAATCACTCCAAAAATTTTACAGCAGCTTACATGGCAAGTCCCCTGCTTATAACTTTCGTTTCAGGGCCACATCATCAAATATGATGCCACATCAGCATGCTTTTTGTCATGGTGTCCAAAAAGGCCCAAAAAAAAATGCTACCAATAATTGTGCATTCACATCATGAGTAGTTGAGCATTGATGTGGCATCACATCATTGGTTGTTTTTTAGATCTAAGGGATACATTTTGTTTAAGTTAGGGTACTTATGTTACAATTATTGGGCATTATATAAACAATTATTGGGCATTATATTAACAACTACTATCACAACTATTGGAACATGCTCAACTACTGGGTCCTTTCCCCTATATTTTATTCAATTAATAGTTACTTTGTTTCATCATATTATATTTGTTTGTCTTGGTTGTGTGTGAAGAGAATTCTAGATAGATCTCTAAGGTTTTACTTTTGTCTTTATATTTCAGACATTTACAAAAAGGAAATATTCATTTTTTTTATCAGATTATTGTTTTTTGCCCTTGTTAGTAAATGTATTTTTTATTTGTGAAAAAATTGGAAGAAATATGGGCAAATGGAAAAGAGGTTATGTTAAATATTAAATTGGCATTTTGAGGTTTTTCACTATTTGTCATATATAGGTACATATTCATGCAAGATGAATTTGGTTGTGGCATTCTATAAAATAGCTCATGTGCCTAGTTTATGTTTCTAACTCTAACCTCGTTATCAACAGTGTTCATATTTAAAGGAATGATAACTGTAGATAAATAAGATCAAACTATTGCAATAAAACCTCTTACAAATGTATACAAACTATAAATATAATGAATAGGATCTTATGAGAAAAGTAATTGTTACTCCCAAAAAGCCATCAGGAAAAAAACATCTATACAAATAATCATCTAACAATTATGTCTCTGCCCTTACCCCACTGCCATGCCCTATGAATTCTACAAGACCTTTAAAATCTAAACCCTTGAACAAGCAACCTATTTTTCTCCTTCATAACCCCAGCACTAGCAAGAAGTCGAAGTTGGGGTAGCCTAAATCTTGTTACTCTATCTAAAGATGTTTCCCCTCATAATGATGATGTTCCTAACTATCCGAGGAAAGATTTATGCCTACTCCTCCCTCTCAATTAAGAAACCCAAAGCTATGGCCTCTGATTCTAAAAACCTGATAACTGGGGATGAGCAATCTTGTCCCCCTATTAGGCTCCAAAATCTTTGGTTAAACACTCTAGCTCTAAATATAAAGCCCAGGAGCTTGAAGATTTTAGGACTATTAAGAAGGTTAATATTGGCATTCTAGATGAAGGGGAGGAAGGATTAGTTGAAGATTATAGTAGTGGAAAAATTGAAAGGAGGTCTGATAGAGTGGCAAGTCAGAATGTTAAAGGTAAAATTATATCTTTTAAAGAATGAGATGAGGGGTCATTTGATCAGTAATATATCCCAACATAGGAGGAGCCTTTAGACATGAGCCAAAAAGAATTAGAAGTTGTGTTAGGGAGGGACTGAAGCAATGACATGACTAGTATGGAATAAGAGCTAGAGGGAAATTTTAATGAGCAAGAAGAGGTCAAGAAATCTAAGGAAGATGGAGAGGATGTTGAATGAATGGGAAAGGACCATGATGAAGAGTAGGTTAAGGTAATGGTAAGCTCTAAGAATGAAGGGAAAATGGATGATATGAACCTCTAGAATTATATGATCCAGAGGAATTCTTTGCAGGAATAAGTGAATAAGATGAATAATTTATTTAATAGTTTGATCTCTATAACCTATGGCATTATGAATAGGGAAATTTTTGATATAGTGTATGGACTATCAAAATTTAGGAAAATGAAACATAAAAGGGAAGCCACTCAAGATGCAGATATGCTATTTGAGGACAATGTTGGCAAAGGAGAGGATCCATGGTGAAATTATTTGGAACTATTGAGAAAGGAAAGGAATTTAATTAATTTTCAAAAAAAATAGTTTGATTTCTTGTTGTTTCAAATTTTAGGGCTTGTGTGCCTTCTTTGGTAGGCTTGCGTGCCATCTATTTCTTTGTTTTAGGTTATTTTTGGACTATTAGTTTTAGACTATTACTTCTTTTTTTGTTACTCAGGTGGCCAGTGGGTTAGATATGTGGTTCGGATTTTCTTTGAGATATTGATTTTGGTTCTATGTTGCTTCTCATTTGGTTTGTCAGCTTGGTTTTGGTTAGGCTTTCAAATTTTGTTGTGTATTGGATCAGGTCCCTAACCCTTCTTTTCTAATCAAAAGCATATTTTACTTTTAACTTCTCCATAATAAACCATATCACAAGGTAGGAATATTGAATCATCAACCAACTTGTATGGGACCTGCCAATGACATTCAAGATACTCAAATACTTGATTATCATGCCCAACTCGAGAAATTTTCTAAAAATAGTTTTCTAATTATCACTACTTATTAGAGTACAAAATTATAGATGAAATATTCAAGAACTTCCAAAAGAGAGTGAATCTAATAGTAATTAATCCAAAAAGTATCATGAAAATTATATACAAATGTATAATGATCTTCTTGTAGTTCTAGGGAAAGGAGGAAGTAGGAAGGTAAAAGTAAAACACTAACTAAAATTCTAAGAGATGTGATAAATTTTGAACACTTGGGCTTGTGTGAGAAAATATATCATGTGGGTATGAGGTGAGATAAATAAATAACTGAGTGAGCTTAAGTTAGTGTGAATAGGTCTACTAGGTCTAGGAGCTAGATAAATATAAATTAGATGTGCACTATTTATTTTTACATTAACAACCCATTAATTCCTATTTGGGGATTAAATCAAGAAAAGATAATATGAGAAGCAAAGCCTAATGAGGTTATCACATAGAAAATAAAATTCTCTAACAATTAGAGGAAAAAATTCTATAGAAAAATTCCTCCCCAAAAAAGAGAACTAAATTCAAATAAAGGAGGAATCGAGGCCCTAAAAGGACATCTTCTTTAACCTTAAAAAATATCACAATGTAAGATAAAAAAGTGGTTTAATAAATATTTCTACAAGCTTGTCATGACTAGACAGATTTTCTAAGGAGAGAACACCATCACAGATAAGATTATGAATGAAAGATATGTGAATTTCTATATAAGCTTTTTATTTTGATGCTCATTTGGGTTGAACATGAAATTTAGATGGGACTTTGGTTATCACCTAAAAGAATAGTAGGATGATCAAGTGGTAGACCAAAAAAATTCATAAGCTTTTGAAGCCATGATACCTCTTGGTTGAGAAGAATTGTACCTCAATACTTAGAATAAGTGGATGATAATACATTACACATTTTATTGTAAGGTAATCAATTGGAGACAAACCATTATTTCTTTCTTAAAAGTTGACTCCATCGAGTTAAAACCACCTATTCAATAAAAATTAGTGCAGCCTACTATCTATGAAGCTCGTGGTGTGTATTGAATGTAAAAATATGTGGTATCTTTAATATGCATCAAAATATACTTCAATGCATTTGAATGAATCTCATGAGGGTCATGTGAAAAATGAGAGAATAGCCCAACAATAAATGTGATATAAAGTGAGTGTATGTCAAACATAAAAGAGTAAAAACTAATTGTCTATACAAAGTATCACCAAGACTAGTTGTTGTGCAAATGATAGTGAAAGTGACACAAGACTAAAATGGTGTGGGATTATGCCTACAATCAAATATATTAAATTGATGAGGAAATTCAATTGATTGTTTCTAATATTATATCGATATATCATCAATAGAATAGAGAATATGATGACCAAACAAATGTAGAAGCATCAATAATGTCAAAGTTATTCAAAAAATTTAGTTGAATAGCTTGAATCATTGATGAACAACTACTGGTAAGAATCAACTAATATAAATATAAATATGTTTAGTAGAAAATGTATAAGGTGTTTTGCATCTAAATGGATTGATCAAAATGATGAACCCTTAAAATTTCCTATAAAACATGCAATTATGTGCAAGATATGATGCAAATAATAATTAGAAATCAATCCTAACTATTATAGCAACTATGAGGGAAGTTTTAAGAGTCTAGAATGATGTGTACCTTGCTGCAGGAAGGTTGTTTTTAGGTCACAAAGTATTCATTCGCCTTTAGTGGTGAATGGTTCCCTATTAGGGTTTCTGAAACTAAGATCTAGGTTTTGTTCATTGATGTCTGCACTTTCATATCCTTGGCGATGAGCTTCCAAAACCCTAAAACAAATCTTGTAGCATTCTTTCCATGTCCTTGCAATATGAATTACAACTTTCACAATTTTGCTCCAATCTTGCTCTCCACTTGATCTTCAACATATAAATCTATAAAAAAAAATTTAAGAGGCCGAAAAACTTGTTGATTGTTAGTGAATGGGGGTTTTCTAAAGTCATATCCCTTTTAGGCAATTAAACCAAATAATGCAATTGAAGCATGAAATATGAATAAATGCTTTGGAAAGTGTAATTAAGAGGGCTTAAATTTGAATTAAAGGGGCCAAATAAGCTCAATTTACCATAACTAGCACTTGCACCTCAATAAGGTGCAATACTTATGCTGATAGGCTGAGCTCACATTATTTCTGGCCGTGAAAAGCAATGAACGGTGTGAAGAAAGTAGTGATCTATCTCACCTATCCTTCTCTACCTCTTCCTCCCTTCCTCCCCCCTTCTCTCCCCCTCTTGCTCTCTCCTTCCCTCTCTATTTCTCTCTATATTGCATATCCCTCTCTACCTATCCCTCTCTCCATCCTACCTATTTCTCTCTCACTCTCTCTTTCCCTCTCTACTTCTCTCCCTCTCTCACTTATTCCTCTCTACATCTCTCCTCCCCCCTACAATTCTCTATTAACTTCCTTATCCCTCTCTACCTCTGCTTCTCTCCCCCTCTCTCTCTCACTCTCTAGCTCTCTCTTTCCTTCTCTACTTCTTTCTATCCCACCTCTCTCTCCCTCCCTATTTCTATCTCACTTATCCCTCTCTACCTCCCTTCGTCCCTTCGTCCCTTTACCCTCCTCTCTCTCTCTTTATCTATCCTTCCCTCTCTACTTCTTAACCCTCCTCTCCAATTCATTCCAAAAACAACACTTCCTATACAACTTTAGTTTTTTATTTTTCTATTTGTTTATTGTTTGGATTTTATAACACAAACAAATTTTATTTTTATTAAAAATTTATTATATGATTTTATTTAAAGAATATTTTTTATTTTATTTATTATATAAATTATTATATATATATTTTTTATTATATAAATTATTTTATTTGTTATATAAATTACTATTTTTCTTATTTATTACATATATTATTATTTATTTTATTTATTATATAAACTATTATTTTTTATTTATTTAATATATAAATTATTTATTGAAAATTTACATGCGCCGAACAATATTAAATATATTAATCGATTTAAATTAAAAGATGCTCATAAAATTTAATGTCTGCTAAATTTCTATGCTCTAAATATTTAGAGCCTGCTATAGGTTTTTCTTGTATAAAACTATCTAAGGAAAACACACAACTATTCTGAACATATCACATGGAGTTTTAATCTTACCAAATATCGTGCTTCGTAAACACCTCTGGTTTTTCAAAATAAGATTAAAAAATTCCCATGTGAGCACCACAGACCGATTTGTCGTAAACTTCTCCCCGACGGCATCAGTCTGGAGGAGATTCTGGTGGGGTCTCCCCACATAAATAGCCTATCGGCTAATTAGTTAATGAAATCCTAGATAAGTTTGAAAGTGTAATAAAACACTTTACAACACCCCAAATAAGGCAATGTTAAGTATATTTTTGTTATAAAGGCCCTACATTCAATGTGAATATGTACAACCCAATACAACACTAAATAAAGGCATAATTAGGTTAATTTAATATCAATTATTCCCAAATTAAGTGTGAAAAAGGGTTAATTTTTTCTACACTATATTTTCCCCCACTTTAGTGAGAGTTTTCCTCACGAAAATCTCACACTAAAGTAGACATTCAAAACCCATAAGTATGCAACAATAAGAAAGGCACAAAGTCATACCCTATTAAAGTCCAAGAAAAAGAAAAGAAAAGGATCAAGCACAACCATTCCAACACACTATGGAATGGGGTTGTTTATCCATAACCTACGTTACTCACTCTAGGGTAATGGAACCTTAGTCCATCCACTAGGTGATTTTATTTAACATGTGTGTTGACTCTGGGGTAGTGGAACCTCAGTATGTCCACTAGGTGAGTTATCCCAATGAGGTGGCTAGCCACACCAAGTTATCTTCCTGAAAAATTCAATAAGACACCATAATGTAATGATTTTTGTATGCTTTTGAATGTCATATTTGTAAGTTCCTATTCTTAGGGAACATTGTGCCTAATGACTCCAAGAGAGGACAAGTCAAAGAGTATTAAATCACCACTTATGGGATGCCTCTCACTTTACATCATTCCACTAAGAGAGATTGTATGCTTCTAAAGAAACATCGCACTCTTGGAGGACATAAACCGAATGAAACCACCAAGAAAAGGACACATCATAATAAAAAAGAAAATTGTGCCATGAAATATGCCAAAAGATGTCATCGATGTATGCCCTCACTTTAAAGTGGTTGCTAAGACCATTACTATGAGCAATTTCTTTAAATTAGCCAATTTTTTGTCGTAAGACACGAGAGATTTCCTCAAGAAACCCTATGCCAAGTCATATGTTTCCAAAATAAAGCTACGCCATGAAATAGAAAGGTGGGGTTGCCCCCAAAAATACATAAGGGATCTATGGATTTAGGGTTAGGATTTCTTTAGTACATTGTTGTTTAAGAGCTCGAAACTATCATCATTCCCCAAATACTCAAAGAAATAAAAGAATGACACAAAGAGAGTGAGAAAAAAGAAGAATCATTTCAGGTCAACATGGAAGAGTCCTAAATGTATCAACGCCTTATGTCATCCCCAAAAGGAAAACACAACACAAATGAAAAAGATACAATGAAAACACTTTTGGGTCAAAATGGAACATACCTAAATGTCTCGACGTCTTGCATAATCCCTAAAAGGAAAACACATGACAAATGAAAAAATCTTATGAGATAGAGAAGAATGTAGGTACATATAGAGGAATGCACAAAAAGAGAGAGAGATACATCAAACAAAACATTTCCAAGGATCACATTATGCACATGCAATCACATAAAGCAACATGAAAAATAAATAGAATAGTAAGGCACATGCAAGTAAACCTAGAGTAGGTCATCCACATCCCAATCGTGGACTGTATAAACAGAACAGGAAAAACTAGCCAATGGGACAATGACAAGTGTTGAACTAGGGGAACCACCAAGCTCAACACTCCTTTTAGGATATTTGTCATTTAAGTTCATAGAAGAAGAAAAAAATGTATTCAATTCATTATGTATTTCTTCATCAATCTTTGCAATATCAATTTCATCATCTAGATTAATCACAACAAGAGGTTGAATGATAATGTCCATGGAAGGTTCTTGTTTATGTTGTGGTGGGGGTATAGGATCATCATGCATTACTTCAGCTAAGTTTGGATTTTGATTTTCTATGTTGTTCTTGTCTTCTATAGTTTGTAACATACAAGCAATAATAGTGTGCATTATTTAGAATCTAAAAATTGCATTTCATTCTAGGTCATGCATCAAGCCTCTTTCCATTTTGGGTTTGCACACTAAGTTTGTAAAACTTGTATGAGCTTTAGAACTTGGTGTCCTATTATCAATACTATTTTAAGATGTATTTCAAGGCTCATATCATCCCATGATATCTCACTCGTCCTGGATCTTGGGTTTTCTAGCTCTCTTTATGATAGTGTTGATAATAAACCCTCTATGGCTCGTAGTTTGCATACTTCATTTCCCATGACTTACATTTATGTGGATCATGTCCATATCTCGCAAGAAGACATAGAAAGATTAGGTGAAAAAACTAGATAACTTACAAGACCATATCCTTAGTCAACTATAGATTTTTGGGGAAAAGGGGATTCCCTAGCACTTCTAAGGTTTTCACCTAAAAGGAGAGAACTCTTTCACACCCCAAAGATCTAGGGGATTCATTCAAGAATAATGAGATTGTAATTGAAGTATATCTATATGGAATGTCCTAAATGTAATGAACTAGAAATAGAAATCAACTAACTATTGAATGCAAACTAATGGAATGTAGGTTGTTTGAAAACACATGATGATATGCAAAAGGATAGAATAAAGACAATATAAGACAAGATAAGAGGTAAGAGAAGAAAAGTGCACCTGGAAAATGGAAAAGGCTAGAGTGAAGACTTTAAATGTCTTAAAAGTTTTGCAAAATCTGATTTTTAAGCCTGGTGGGACACTTGTGCCAAATTGGGCGACTTAGTCCAGTTTCGAGAAAATTTTGGAAAACTGCATAGGGGCCTGTTTCAACTAAATGGGTATCCAAATCTACAAAAATCTCTAAAATATTTGCATAGTGGGGCTAAGTCGCCACAATTGGGGGAGGTGTCCATTTTCTCTTTTATGAAAATCTGAAGGTGGAGACGGAAGCTATTGTCCTACACATTATATTCCTCCAAATATTTAGACCAGAAACCTTGATTTTCAGTATGTAGGTGGTTTTTGGTGTAGATCTTGACCTAGTCAACAAGGAGATGCCCTCAGCAAGTCTTCAACCTATTCTTGAATAATCTCGAAGCTTGTAAGGTACCTAAATCTGCAAACACACAAAGAGACAGAAAATGTTGATTGTTAGGGCATGGGGGTTTCCCTTGGTCAAACCCCTTTTAGGTAACTAAACCAAAATGGAGAAATAATGTAATGAAGTATGAAACAATGGGGTTAGTACCTTTCCATGATGATTGATCTTGAGTTGCTGCAACAATGGAGGAATAATCAACCCTTGAATGCTTTGGAAAGATTCCTTGATGACTTAGAATACAAAACCCCTAGCTTGCTTGAGAAGATTGAAAGATGAGTGACTGAATAATGAATGATAGATGTGAATTACGGTTTAGAAGCTTGTATTTATAGACAATCCACCTAAAACACCTATTAATTTGATCCTTAAGGCCAACATGGAGGAAAAATACACTTAAACCTTAATTTTTCCCACTGAAACCTCGAAAATAGCCGAAATAGGAGTAAGTCACCATGTTGGGCAACTTAGTCCCACCTGGATGGGACTAATTCATCTAGATGGGCAACTTGGTCCCACAGGGGCTCTTTTGCTAGCTAGATTGGCTGAGAGTGAAGAAGTTAGGTTTATTTGATGATTTTATTAGGTATTTGATCAAAATAATCCTTGGGATACACAATAAGGGGCCATAGGGGCCTATTAATGATGATGTAAAGGATAATTAAGGGCTAAGACATCTAAAATTGTCCCTTTCTTCAAGGGTATACAATTTTCTACATTACATTTAGCCCCCACTTTAGTGAGAGGATGAACTTGCTTCAAACTCACACTAAAGTAGCCAAATGGTACCAATGTGGATGGTGAGGGATGAAAAATATGAAGAAGGTGGTCAAGCCCCTAGGATTCAAGATCCTAAGTGAAATCGACATAAGTGCAGAAGGTCACATTCATAGGTGAATGATTTGCAGAAAAACAAGATACACGATCATGCAATGACAAGGACTAAAGGAAAGAGAAGAACACAAGTAAAAAGGTTGATCAAGCTTCAACCATTTGTCTAGCTAGTTGTGGATAAGATCTAGGTTGTTTGTCCAAACAAGAATACTCACTCTGAGATGATGAAACTTATGGTTGTCCACTATGTGAGAAGTTCAAAGAAGTGGTTTAGTGAGAAAGTCATGCTAGTGTGTTAGCGTCCCACCATATAATTTGACAGAGTAATGCCAGTGTATCAGCTTCCCATCATACAAACCATACCAAAGTTACCCTCCTGATAAATTTGATAAGGCACCACAATGTAATTCTATTTTAAATGCTTTTAAATATTATGTAAAGATTTTGTTAAAGGGGATTTTACTTAGTTCATGTGAGGTCTCAATTTAGGGAACGTCATGTTTAATGTCTCCAAGAGAGGAAAAGTGAAAATGGTCTGATCTTGTTTCCAAGAGAGGAAAAGTGCAATGTCCCATCTCGAGCAACATTGTAGATGATGTTTCCAAGAGAGGGAATCACAAGAAAAAGAAAATCACACAATGAAATGTGAGTGTTGATGTATGCCACCACTTTAAAGCAGTTGGTAACAACATTACTATGAACAATTTCTTTAAAGTAGAAGAAGAAGACATGAGAGCTTGTATGAAAATCCATATGCCAAGTCATATGTTTCCAATAAGATACATCATGAAAAGGGTAGTATTTCACATGTGAGTCAACTTAAGGCATGTCATCCACATCCCAAGCTTTCTCTTATATGTTCATGAAAGGTTAAAAACTAGCCAAAAGAGACAATGAAAGGTGATATACGAGGACAAGGCTATCTAACCCCTTGCCCCCACTTAGTGCAGGACAAGAGTAAGCTCGGAATGGATGATGGTATGCTGCTCCTTGTGATTGATGTGTAAAATGAAATAGTGAGTGTGTTATGATCCTACAACTATTACATGGCAAGGAGTAGCAACTAATGTTATTTATATTAATAAGTAAACAAAATTTCTGAAAAGTTGGCCTTCATGGTATACACTTTCTCATATATGTGAGTAATGCCATTGTAACTTGGTTGGTGGGAAATATTTCTCGTAGATGGGTAAAGGATGAGTTCGAGTTCATTTGGAGTTTTTTGATTATGTGATGGTGGATAAAGAATTAGAGGATTCTTAGGATGTCCCATGAGGTATGTATGAGGTTCATTGATCAAGGGGGATCTAATGGACAATTGTGTATGCATAACCTCGGTGGTCTTGGTTTAATGTATGTCTAAGAAAGGGAAATCTAGAATATCCTGTTTGTTATCACCTAAGGGAGACTCATCATTTTCTTGCACCATAATAGTCTCCCTAGGAGGAGAGTTTTTATGAGAAATACAATCCAAATGTTCTTGACATTCAAGGGCTGGTACTTCCAAAATAACTTCATCATATGTAAGGGAATTACCAATGGATTGATTGTCTTGTATATTTATACTAGAGATATTAGGAGAAGGCTCTAGTTGATTGTCTAAAATATCCTTCTCTTTCACCATAGTATTGACCCTAGTAGGAGAGCTAGTAATATGTTCATCACATTTCATGGTTAGAATTTGTAAACCAACTTCATCACTTGAATAGGGGCAACATCAAGGGAAGGACCACTAGGAATGTCATGCTTATCAAGGATTGAATTTTTGTGTTCAAAGAGGTCTTCCCAAATGGTAGGGTCATCAAGAAAGGGAGGAATAAGATTCCCATGAGTCTCAATAAGGATAGCTTCTAACACTAAACTATCTTCTTCACATCAAGGAGGGATACTAAAGGAAGGACAATTTTCATGGGCATGGTTATAGAGTCTAGGTAAGGTGATTCTTAGGAAGGTGTCTATGATTTCATTTTCTTGTGCTAAAATATCTTCCCAAAGGGGATGAGGAGGAAGACAAATAAGACCTTCGTGATTCTCAATGATTGCATCTTCTTTCGCTAAGATACCTTTGTCTTTAAAAGAAGAGGTATCGGGAGAAGAAAAATTATGATAATCATCATTGTCTATGCTTGTAAGATCTTTGAACACATCATCCTCAAAAATAGGAGAGATAGGAGGTGGTGTAAGTTTAAGACAATCATCAACATTTTTATTCTCTAGACTCTCATAACTAGGGAATGCATTGAATCAATGACTAACATGTTTATTAATTAAATTTTGATTTGAAATTTTGGAAAGGATTGAAACTAACATTTTTGAACAATGTAATATTAAGACCTAGAATGAAATACAAATTTTAGACTTCAAACAAGGTAATTTTTTTATTACACTATGCAATAATCTGAAAAACAAAATGTTGTGAATGCAAAATTGAATATTTTCAATGCATGAAATGAGCTAATTCAAGCTAGATATAATGAAATGCATGTTACAAAAACTCAACCAACTTATATAGATAGATGAGGGTAGAAAATAGAAGCCTAAAAATAGGGTTTTGAGCTCTGTAAAAGGCAGTTTCAGGAGTGGAAAGGGACTAAGTCACCCAATGTGGCGAACTAGTCCTACTCGGGATTTTTTTCAAAATATGCAGATTTATTTGATGGATGTTGATGGTTTTTGTGTTGTATGAGCTAGAACTAAGATGAAAATGCAGAATTTTGATAATTTTGAATGAAATGCAATGCAAAAATGCAATTTGTGTGGTATGAAAAATGTCTTGCAATGTCAGTATAACACACCTTCATGAAATGTATTACATAAAAGGAAATATAAATAGAATAATATTAAAAGCTACAACTATCCTCTTAATTCATTCCATGGTTCTCTAATATCAATGAACCCTAAAAAATCATGCTCTCGGATCTTATTAATGCTAGACATGAAACTGCAAAGATTGACAACTTAAGATACAAGATGTTATTGAGGAAGTCTACATGCATATGTTTTTGGATTTTTGATAAGATGATGATAAAATCTAGATGTTGAGACTAATGATGCAAAAGATTATGGAAATTCTATATGAACAATGAGATAAACTTAGCTATTCAAAATGAAATTGCCATTATAACACTCCATGAACTAAAATGCAAAACTAAGCTAACAAGCTCTTCAAATTCCTCTCACAAATTCACTAAAATTTAGCAGCATAAACTCATCAAATTCTTCCTATTGGAAAGCTATAGAAAAGAGTATTATTTATATATTTTCTAAGGCTCAAGGTGATGTGACAACAAAGGACGGTCTGGATTGCGATCGTGCGACATCAATGGTGAAGCATTAGGAGGTTAGAGAGAATCAGGGAGATGGTTCCCTTCAACAAGAAAAATTGCCAAGTGTTAAAGGGAATCAAAGAGAAGGAAGAGCCATGTGTATCAGTTAGTTCCAAATTGGTTATAAAGTTTTTTGAAAATATTTCATATTTTCCAATTTATAAAATTCATTTTTGTGAGACACAAGATGAGGTAGCAGGTGAGTTGGAGGTGGTTAGAGGAAATATGTAGAAATGTGCTTAAATTGAATTAAAAATTCAATTTAAATGGAGATGGTAATTTAGTAAGATGCCAAATTAATTCATTTGTGCATTTTAACCAATTTAAGAATAATATGCCAATTTGATTTTAAAAATTCAAATTTAAGTAGAAGAGGGAAAGCCAATTAACTAACAAATTGATTAAATTTGTCCATTTAATTAATTTAGGAAGATAGTGAATATTGGAAAAGAAGAATTAAGATAATGAACCATATAAATAAATTTAACAATTTATTTATAATAGTAGAGGAATTAAGAATATTAATCAAATAGAAAGTATTTAATTAATATATGCTCCATACCAGTTTTGCATGCATAAATTTTGTTCCTCTTTGAAGTGATGTTCACAACCGAATTGATTTAAAGAATAAATTTTCCCGACTGTGATGATAAAAAATTTTGACATGCCCTAGACTCTGATTTTTGCATCGATGATGAAAGGATGCCCCCTTAGGAGGTAAATCAAGGATTTTTGAATTTTTAATGATTTTTGATGATTTAAATTAGTTTTCAATGATGTGTTGATGATCGATAGATTTGATAAAGAGGACTTGATTTATCTATCCAAAATTAGAAGAGTTTTGCCATGTTACTGATTAGTTGATAAAAATGCCCCTATTGAAAAATAAAAGAAAATGCCACCATAATTACCCCTTAATTAACCTTTAAAAGGTGAAAAAAGGGTAAGATAGAAGTCATTTGTAACTTGTGCTTTTTGAAAACTGAGAGCCTACAGAGCAAAGATGGACATAATTCCACACCACACACACAAATTCAAGCGAGTTTACCTCCACCAGTGTCCGACCACATATGGGCCTCTGGTACATACCCGAAGAACTACTTTTTGAATTTTGAATTATGAATTTTCACGCTTAATTTCCTTTTAAAAACTTAGATTTTTTACAGTTTAGCACATTAGGTTAATGTTTTAGTGCATTTGAAACCCGATTTAGCACATAGGGACACTGTAGTAGCACATTTGGTTAGGGTAGAATCCAAAATGTATCTAGTGCATCCAAAACCCGATAGAGCACATTACGATGATATTTTACCACATAAAGTTTTCAACGAATTGAAGGGATAGAGTCGCGCATAGGATTGATCAAGTAGCACATCTGAGAAATGACGTATCGAGACTCTGTTCTAGCGCAAAGAATCCATTTTCCAGTGCATCGATGAAATGGTGCATTCAGACTCTGTTTCGATGCATCCAACAATTTTCCTAGCACATCTAGTAAATCAATGCATAGAAACACTGTTTTAGCGCATCCAACCAAAATTGATGTTTTTGATGATTTCTTCCTAGATTTTGACGATTGATGATCACATCAGCCGATGATAAGATGATTTTGATTGATAGGTTGATGATCATCCTCATGATAAGTGAGGAATGATGATAGGATTAATTGATTGATAATCATCCTCATGATATGCGAGGAATGATTGATAGGATAGATTATTGTTGATCAATCTCATGACAAATTAGAATCAAGTGATAGGATAGATTCTCCTCGAGATTTTGATTAGAATCTCATGTGAGCTAATTTGATTAAATGATGTTCTTGATTGATAGGCTGATTGATTGATTTTCTAACTTGATGTTTTAATTTTATTCTAGGAGGGTGGGTTAGGGAACCTTTAGGTTCGTGAGCACTTTCTAGGGACATGGGATATGATCTCACAACTGACTCGAGTAGATCTTTCCATCATTGATCAGTGCAGACTGACTTCATTGATAGCCATGACCAAGTAGCAGATTAACCAAGGGCTACTAACAACACTTTTAGAGAGGCACCATAGCGACCACAACACTTTTCATTTGTCAGCAGGAGAGATGACAGTGACCCCAGAGGATTTTTATCGGATACTGAGGATACCAATTGCTGGCGAGCTTGTTGTCTATGATCATGAGGAGTAGGAGGGCACCGAGGCAATCTATCAAATATTTCATGATGACTAGTTTCTTGGTTATGAGATTCCATGGTGGGAGTTGATTGCTTCTCGATGAGCTTTACCCTGTGTTCTTGCTAGATTCATCGGAGGATTTATCTGCCCTGACCATAGGTCTAAGGGATTTTTAGTGGGTTGGGGATGGTTTTTTGATAGCATGATTTTTCATGGCCTGAGATATGCCTAGGGGTCATGCATGTTAGCACATTTATATCATGACTTGCACCAGGTGGTCTATCTTCAGGTAGGCAGTCTTGTAGTAGGTTGCACATTGTTACAACTCTAAGCCAGGGACCATATAGCGATCACACGATCAGTGGGAGGTAGGGATTGGCCGGTAGGATGGCCATACATTTTTGGGTACACAGGGCCACTTGTCTAGTATAAGTTAGAGAAGTTAGAGTATTGGAGGTGAGTCTTGGATGACCTATACATAGTGATTTGGTGGTCGTATGTGGATTGTAAGGCCTGGGCAGAGGATAGTACCAATTTTCCTTATGCATTTTGTAGCAAATATTTGATTGGGTGGACATCGTACATTTTGGAGTGGTCTATTTTTGGTAGAGTATACAAATAGTACAACCAAATTTAGGGGATGCCGCAGGGGGTAGCACATTATGCGCGACGTAGGCAAGAAATAACCAAGTGGGGACCAACCCTCAATTATGATGCAACTTGCAGAAAGTACTACAACATGCAACCGATATACTGGCAGTATCATCTAGAGGTTGTGGATGCTTAGATGACAACTTATTATGTTGATTATTTCCACACGCATCCCTTTCCACATATTTCTAGTCTGATGAGCCTGCACTAACTTTAGAGGTGGGGAGGAGAGTTGGATTGGCTGGACAGCCGAGAGGAGGAGATGGTGATGAAGAGGAGGCAGGGGATGACAGGGGTGATGATAAAGAAGATGATGGGACTGACAATAGAGGCGGTGGGGATGGAGATGGAGGAGGTGAAGGTGGAGGAGCACCAGACTTTGGGGTTATCCCCAAGAGGAGGAGATACAATATTGTAGGGCATAGACTGATGATTCTCAAGATGCCCTCCTAGAGGCAACAAACTCAGATATATGGGTTATAGGTAGAGGTCCAAACACTTCAGGGACAACTTGCCTAGGCCCATGCTTAGATTCAGGCACAAGCTTCGCCACAAGTGCAGATTTAGGGGCAAATGGTGCAGATACAAGGCTAGGTAGCTACTCTTATTGTAGAGAGAGATTTTTCTAGGAGGTAGGCAAAGAAAGCTATGGTAGTGGTTGATAAGGTACAAACTATAGCTTAGGGTACTAGTACCATCAATTTGGTTAGAGAGCTTAGAGCATCCACCAAGGAGGAAAAATATTATAGAGCGAGGTACTATGAGGTTGTACCAATAGAGAAATGGGTTATCTTTGCTAAATCTAGATCCAAACAATCTCATTCACACACTACTAGCAAAGGGGTCACACAACCTCTTCCACCAGGTGGACCTCCACTAGGGACAGGGCCACTAGGGGCAAGACCATCAGGGGCAAGGGGTGCTGGACAGAGGCCTACCACATTAGGTGGCAACACTACAAGCTCCCACAGACATGTTTTATTTATATTATGTTTCAGAGACTCGGCCTTGTGCCACATTTTTGATGTATCATTTCTTAGTTGATATCATTATATGCTTGATATGTTTTAATGAGGTTATATGATATGCAATGACATTCGATGATCTATGTGTTGATGGTTTATTATGGATGGATGCATTTAATTTATGTTTATGTGATGATGCCATGTTCTATCTGATTATGCATGTATGGATGATGATGCATTTTTTTTATTATGTTTATGAATGATGTATTTATGAGATGGGTGATATGGATGCAAATGATATGAGATGTGATTTTTGCAATTTTTTCATATCCATATTAATGTATGGATGCAAATGGTTTTATTATGAATTGTAGATGGATGATTACATGTATGGATATGCCGGTATTGGCATGGTGTGATGGTTTATAGGTGGCATTGTTGTTCTTGCCACCAAGGTTCAAACCCCATTGGGGTGGTATTGTTGAATGGTTGTATTTCGGTTCATAGCTCCGGTCAAAAGCGTTTACCCTTTGAATAATATACATGTATGGATATGGATTCTTTGATGGATGCAAATGTGATACATGTGGATGTATGAATATTATATGAATGTTATGATGCAAATGAAATGTAATGCATTTTTTAGTGTTTTTGGTATTTTCTATGCGAATATGTGAAATGAATTATGATTATGAATGCAAATGGATTATGATGTTGAATGAACTTATGTTGTTATTATGGATGAATATGGATAACTTATAAATGAATGAAAGAATTCATTTATTATGAACTTGATGTGATCATTTGGATTATGAATAATGATTGTAGTATGCTTTATTTTTGGAATTTTTTAGATGCAAATGAATGTATGATATGGAATGTAAATGCCAATGCAAATGAATGATTTTTTTTGTTATATCAAGTAAAATCAATCTTGTAGAAACAAATAACATCAACCTTGGGAGTAACTAGCTTAGAAAATCTATAAGGCAAATGTAGACTAAAATGAAATGCAATTCTATCTATGCAATGTTGTCAATCTCATTCGTTGTGCATATTGTCATCATTGAGTGTTTTATTATGTTGAAAGTTAGTACAAACATCGATGGAATAATTTAGACCATGACGACTTGAGAGTAAAAATTCCATAAAAATTTCGTTGAGATTTGATAATGTAAGATAACAGAAGCATCGAGGTATAATTAGACCAAGATGACCTGAGCATCACTTGTGTAAATAGACAAGAGTTAATCATTTTCCTATGCAAATTTTGAATGTCATCAATGATAATTTGTAGAGCATGTCTCACGATAATTTGAATAGTAGTAATGATTGATTCACAGACAATAGAAAAATAAAATATCACTCTCAATCACAGTGCCTCTAGTTCATGACATCATTGAGGTACTCCTGAGAAATGATAACAACAATCAAGATATAAGTAATTGAACATTTGTCTTAAAATGATCCAACCATGATTCAAAAGATTATCATCTGGTGAGGACTGATGTGATTAGTTTGATGTTTGATTTGAATTTCAGTGGTTGATTGGTTGGTCGATTGATGTTTGATGTTCATATTTGAAGGTTATAGTAATTGTTGTTTTCTTTTTGAGGTTGCCTCATTGATTGCTTGTTTATTATTTAAATCTAAATGGTGATTTTCACCCAATGATATCAGGATTTTTCCCCTAGTGAGAACAAACCAAATTTATTATGGATATGTACAATGATAACCAAGCCAAGGTGGGACATGACCAAATCAACCATATATGGACATGAATGTTATCACAAGATAGGCGTGACCGTGCAGTGATAGCGAAATGCGAATGGTCAACATAGGGTCAAATATACGGAGAAGCTGACCTATCACAAATAGCGCCTATGACTAGGTTTTCACCATTTGTTTTTATAGTAATTTTCTAGATTATATGATTATTTTGTTGTTACCAAGATGCCTATTTGCTAGGTTTTCATCAAGGCAACAATTTTTTTGATTTTTCACATTTTTTGTATTTTTTATTTTTTTGGATTTTCTCTTTTTCTAATTTTTTTTTTGTTTTCACCCAGATGCTCATTTGCCAGGTTTTCATCAGGATGACCATTTTTTCAGGACCTTTTCTAATTTTTAGGACTTTTTCTTATTTTAAGGATTTTTTCAGGACTTTTAAGCATGCACCAGATGCATCATGTGTAGAAATTTTTCAGGTGAAGGTTATTCATTGGTTCTTCAAATAGGTTCCCTTCTGGTGTAGACAACTGGTATGCCCCTGATCCAAATACTGAAACAACAAAAAAAGGACCTAGCTAATTAGGCTCAAATTTTCCTTTCTTTTCTCAATCGTGCTAATTCTGGGGGTTTTCCTTCAGTACTAGATCACCTACCTAAAATGTCCTAGGTTTGACCTTGTGATTATAGCTTCTAGACATTCTCTATTCATATGCTTTCAGGTGATCTAGTAGAAGCTGATGACATTCATTCAACAATTCTAGCTCCTATATTCTAGACACACGGTAATCTTCATCTAATATGAGACCTTTTAAGGACAGGCAACTCAGGGATGGTATCTCGACTTCAATGGGCAAGATGAATTTAGATCCATAGACAAGGGAATATGTTGTGGCTCTTGTGGGAGTACAAATACTTGTATGATAGGTCCACAAAGTGAGCTTTAGTTGATTATTCTAGTCACGCCTAGCATCATTGATGGTCTTCTTTAGGATCTTCAAGATTTTTTTAGAGGCCTCTGCTTGGTCGTTCCCTAGAGGGTAATAGGGTGTAGAAAACTGATGTTGGATATGGAATTTCTCACAAAGTTCTTGCACGTACTCATTCTTAAAATGTCTACCATTGTTAGTGACAATGGACTGAGAGATACCATATTTGAAGATGATGTAGTTTAGGATGAATGAGGAAATATGCTTCCTGGTGATGGTGATTAGAGGCACTGATTCAACCCACTTTGTGAAGTACTCTATGACTTTGATAATGAACTTGTGTCCATTTGATGAAGATGGGTGAATTTTTCCCACAAGATCCAACCCCCACTGACAAAATGACCATGTTGATGCAAAAGGTTGTAATTCTTGTGTCAGTGCATGAATAAGATTACCATTTATCTTGCATTTCCTACATGTCTTGACAAATTGAAAGGATTTTCTTTCCATATTCAGCTAGTAGTATCCCAAATGAAGGAGTTTCCTAGAGAGGGTTAGACCACTTGAATGAGTGTTGCAAATACCCTCATGGACTTCTTGTAAAGCCATGTCAGACTCGTCACTTTCTAGAAATCATAAAAGAGTTCCATCAAGACCTCATCAATATAGGACATTATCTATAAGGGTATGGCGAGAAACTTGGTAGATTAAATTTAATTTTTGGTTGCAGGAGAGATCAAGAGGTAGGGTATTGTCTTTCAGATAAGTGTATATCTTCCCATAGATGGATGGATCGACATCATGTAAGTGACATATGAGTTGGGATTCAGGGCTATCATATGTAGGGGTAAACATTTGTTCCACCATGAACTCATAGAGACCTCGTTTTTCTAGAATCTGCAGCAAGGAAGAAATAGTGGTCATGGCATCAACAAATTTTTTGTTAGCCCTTAAGATTTGACCAAATTTAATGTTGAAAAATTAAGTTTCTTGAAGTCATCAATCATTCTCTTATAGGGCATCAATTTATCATCCTTGGTTTGGTAATCATCATTGACCTGATTGATGACTAGTTGAGAGTCTCCATGTAAACTTGGAGTTTTGTAATTTTCCATTCCACTGCTATTTTGATCCCGATGATGAGTGCTTAATATTCTAATATGTTGTTGGTGCAAGGAAACATTAGGCGATATGAATTTGGAATGGTGTACCCTAGGGGAGTAATGAATAAGATTCTGGCTCCCGATCCATGCTAGCTATAGGAACCATCAAAGTACAGCACCCACTGCTTGGTTGTTATTGTTAGGACATCTACATCTATAAATTTGATCTATAGGGGATGATCATTATGAAGTGGTGCCTCAACTAGTTGATCGGAAATGGCTTGCCATTTAATTTCTTTTTGGTCAACTTATTGGATGTGTAATTCACTGAGCACCTTCACCCATTTGGCCAACCTTCCTGTCAGATTTTCTTTGCTTAGGAGGTATTTTAGTGGATCTATTTTGGCAATGAGTTTGACGGTATGAGTTAGCATATAGTGTCACAATTGTTGTGTAGCGAAAACTACAGATAGACAAGCTTTCTCAATGGGTGTATAATTGATCTCATAACCATCTAAAGTTTTGTTGATGTAATAAATTTCTCTCTCCTTCCCTATTGAATCTTCTTATGCCAACAAGGCTCCCAATGATCAGTCAGTAGTGGCAATGTACAATAGAAGAGGTTTTCCTTTTGCTAGAGGTGCTAGAATAGGTGGACTCATCAGGTATTATTCTAGTTGATTGAAGGCTACCTCACATTTCTCATCCCATCAAAAAGAAACATTCTTGTGTGAGAAATGAGTGAAGGAATGGGTCTTGTTAGCTAGTTGTGATATGAATCACCTGATTGATTGGAATATACCTTAGAGGGACCTTACTTGATTGATGCTTTTTGCAGATGGCATCTCCATGATGGCTTTCACTTTTGCATGATCCACTTCAATACCTTTCTATGACACTATATACCCAAGTAGCTTCTTTGACATTACCCCAAATACACATTTCTTTGGGTTGATGCAAACATTGAAATTTTCCAGACAGGTGAATAATTTGTCTAATATCTCCAAATGCCATTCTCTAGTGTGGGATTTTTCCAACAGGTCATCCACATAGTCTTCTATGAAATTATGCATCATGCCATGGAAAATAGTTGTCATAGCTCTCTGGTATGTGGCCCCGACATTCTTCAACCTAAATGGCATGAAATTCCATTAGAAGTTTCCCCATGGGCAAGTGAAAGCGGTCTTATCTTGGTCTTTAGGAGCTATCTTGATTTGGTTATAGCCATAAAAGCAATCCATTAGTGATAATATGCCATGACTTGTTGTCAAATCTACAATGATGTCAATATTCGGCCAAGGGAATTTATCTTTCGAGCAAGCCTTGTTGAGGTCTTTGAAGTCAGTGCAAATTCTTATACTGCCATCAGGATTGGAGACATGTACAATGTTGGATATCCACTTTGCATAGTCAATGGGTCTGATGAATCCGACATCCAATAGATTCTTTAATTCTTCCTTTCACCAATAGGGAAATATGCGGATGCATTTTTCTCAATTTTTGTTTAACTAGCTTGATTCCTATAGGAAGAGATAAATGATGCATGATGATATCTAGATCTATCATTGACATGTTGGCATCGGACTAGGAAAATTTGAATTTTTCATTCCTCAAAGAACCTAACAAAGTTGGGTTTTTCTTGCTCTGTTAGTGATCCAGCCAGATGAAGAGTTCTTACTATTTCTACATTGATAACATTTTGTTTCCACAGTCCATGATCATTAGTAATCAAGATTTCTGGATAAAAATGTGTGCAATTTTTTCATCATAAAAAAATAAAATGTTTTGGATCAAACTCCATGATCCATCATCAGGATGATTAGCAAATAGAAAGAGAAATGAAAATTAGATAACAGATTTGGATAGAAATAGGGGAGAAGGTGGTATGGGAGGGTTGTGAGGCACAAAATCCAAAAAGATGAAAAAGTCGAAGGGAGGAGAAAAAGAAAAAGAGAAAATTGTAAAGAAGAATTATAATGAGAAGACCTAGAAAAACATCAAAATAATTAAACAAGAGGACCAAAAGGACCCTTTAATTAAAGAAAGGAACAAAGAACTTTAGGAAGAAATAAAAAATGAGAGGAAAATTAAAGCCAAAAAGAACACAAGGATAAGAGAAGATATAAAAGAGAACAAAAAGACAAGAAAGTAGAAAAAATGAGACGAATGAAAAAATAAATATCAATAAATGAATAACAATATTTTTATGAGAAACCTAACAAAAAACAAAAATAAAAATGAATTAGAAAAGACAAATTAAGATTAAAAACACAAAGGAAAACAAATGGGTATGAGCAGGATCGTCATGGAAAAAACAAGCCCTTAAAAAAATTTGAATAAGTTATCTATATTATTTCAAAAATGTTTAAGAATAGAATCTATAGAAAATTGAAATTAGTTTCTAAACTATTAGGTTTATTTAAAAAATAAAAAAATCTATTTGGTTAAAATTTGAAATTTCAATGGAGTAGTACTTCAATTTTAGAGAAAAAAAAAGAAATAGGTGTCTGTCTGACGACCCTAACGACAATAAAATGATAATATTTTTTTATAATATTTTAGATATAAGTAGAGGACTCATGTCCTCATGTGATACATATTTTTTTGTAATTTGTTTCCAAGTAAATAATTAATTATGATTTTTTTATTACAACTTTTACAAAATATAAAAACTCGTGTGTCTAACCACCTTAACCTAGTCAAAAATTCATGAAATTCAATTTTTTTTTTTTAATCATATAGTATGTGAAGCATAGAATGTGACGCATATTTTGTATCCAAAAAATGTGATACCATTTGAAAGCTATAGATGTTTTTCAGTCAGCCTATCAATCAAGACTTTAGTCATAATTAAAATAGAAAGTGAATAATAATTATTTATTAAATAAAAAGTAAAGCATAATTTATATTGGTGGAAAGCTAATAATCTCCTTGAAAAACCCTTTTTGTTTCATCAATGTTGGGTAAAAAAAACTTCGTCAGCCACATGGGCCATCATATCACTTACATATCGCCACTTTTTGGCCCATCATGGTCCTACACATACCCAAATAAAACCCCCAAGACATGAAGACACCACCAAAAAGTAAAACTAAAAAAATAACATAAATTGTAACAAATAAAGGCAAGACAATAATGAAAAGAGACACAAAATATAAATGGAAAGGAAGGCAATCAAAGAATGAACAAAATAAAGAAAGAACACAATAAAACAAACCAAGAGAAGAATAAAAAAATAAATCTAGTAAAGAATAAAAATTAAAATAAAGAAGAGAAGATAATTAATAAAATTAAAAAAAACAAAATAAAGAAATGAAAAAGGAGAAAAAACTAAAAAGGTAGAGCCTAAAATAATAGAAATCGAAAGTAACAAAAATAAAAAGGAAACAAAAAAGAAATAAATAAGAGAAGATAATTAATAGAATTAAAAAACAAATAAAGAAAATGAATAATAGAGAAGAAAACTAAATTCAGAAAAGTCTAAAATAATAGGAGAGAGAAATAAAAAAGACATAATCGAAAGGGAAAGCAAGGAACCAAGCAATAAAGAAATTGAAAAACAATCAAGTAAGAAAAAATGAAAAAGGAAGTAAAGAAAAGCAAAAAGTAAAAATAGCCAAAAATTATAGAAGAGGGAGAGAAATTATAATAAAGGACAAAATAGATAAAGAAAAGATGAAAGGAATAAATAAGAAATAAATATACCAAGTAAGAAGAAAAAAGATAAGAGAACAATAAATGAAATTAAGTAAAAATACAAGAAGAAGATAAGGGAAGGAAATAACAAAGAAAGGACAAGAAAGGGGAGGAAAAGGAGGGAGTAAAGAAGGAAAAGCAAGAGAGGATAAGGAGGAGGGAGAGAAGGCCAGAAACCCACAAGAGCAAGGGAAGGGGAGAAAGAAAGGGCGAGCAAAAGGTGGGGGGCCGGGGAATGAAAAGCAAGAGGAAAGAAAGGGGATTACGAGAGATCAGGAGAGAGGGAATTGAGGCTATTTACAAGGGGTTTCCACGAAAAACTTAGGGCCCAACATCCATCCCGGTTAAGGTTAGCGGGGTGATTGTTGTTTTGATGGCCTCTTTGAGTTTTCTCTTGAAGAAGTTATCTTCGTTGAACAAGATTTTGGTGTCTTCTAAGGCGATGTGATGCTTCGTCTTAGAGGAGTGTTCAGCTAGAGCAGATTTGGAGATATGTTCATGCCTTATGTCAGCGCAATGTTCTTTGATTCATGTGTTGATAGAATGTCCTGTTTCTCCAATATAGGGGATGCCACATGAACATGACACTTTATAGACACTAGATTGGAGGAAAAGATCTTGGGGGTCTTTGGGGGAAGGAATGCAATTTCTAATGGTGAAGATGGGCTTGAAAGTGAAATTGATACCTTTTTTGAGGAGGATCTTAGCAATTTTTTGCGAGACAACCTCAACATATGGGAGGGTGGCTAAAGGAGAGGAAGGGTGGCGAGGGGCTACGAGTTGTTGGGTGAGCCTAGCTTTGGCTTGGCAGATTTCCCTGTTGATCTATTTCCTTTTATAACCATTTAATGAGAAGACATGGATTAGGTGGGCCAATTCTTGGTCAAGATGCTCATTATCATAGTTTTATCCAGAAATATTGATTACTATTTCTACATTACTGATATTGATTGATTGTGTTGGCTCGATCAAGACTTTAAATCTCTCCTAGAAGTGTTCTCAGAGAGTGTCAAATTTCCCATCCTTTGGTGCCTCGAAGAGGTTTTCACCATTGGATGTGCTCTTTATTTTTACTCTATTGGGATCTAATACTACCATAGAATAGTTTTCACCATTAGATCTTTCTTTTGTTTGATTTATTTTGTAGATAGGAAATTTGGCACTCCCCTATCGGGAAGCTTGGCTATGATGTTCAATGGTGGAATCTATTTTAAGATCGACTGTGTAGAGGAATTAAATGACAACCTCATCATTTGAAAAGGTTAGGATATCAATAGGCTCGATTTGGTCCCAATCTATGAGTTCAAGATGTAGCAATGGTAGGGAGTCATCAGATGGGTTTAGATCAGATGCCATGAGGGTCCTAATAGTGACATCATCATTGTACAATACTATGGCTAGGTCGAGGTCTAAGATTTCATTATCCTTTGAGTGATTTGTGTCACTAGGAGTTTGATCATCTTCACTAGAACCATCGATATTGTGCGATCCTAATTCAAGTGGTCTTAGTCCTAAGCTTTGTCCCTCCTCGAGTGTGGGAGTCTACTTATGGATCACATCAATGTCTTTGCAATGGCAGGAATCTTTGGATAGTGAATCCCATTCATATTTATTGGAATCAGACTCATAGATATCACTTGCTTGTAGTTGTAGAATCTATTCAACAAATTTCTATTTTAGGTCCTCTTTTGTCTCCTCTTCGTTTTGGTGTTCTCTACATCCAAATCCTATTTTTTCTTTTGTATTTTTTATAACAGGTTGGATAGGTTCTATAATACCCTCTTTTCTTTTTCCAATAGGTCCTTGTCCATTATATCCCATCTTTTCTAGAATTGAAAATCCTTTACCATACTGAGTGGTTTGGACATTGGCCATTGCTTCCTAGGAATCAATTTCATCCTTATAGAGATAGTTCAAAATATCCTTGGCATCAAATTATTCTACTTGGGTGCCTACTTTTATGAATCGACCATCAAAAAGGGTGATCGGTTGTGAGGATGATGAGGTTGATGGTTTCCCATAAGATTTCAATGAGGTTAACTACGAGAGGCAGAGGGATTGTGCAATGGAATATTCATCGATACCTTTATCTTTGACTTGGGCCTTCTTTTCAAATTGTTTGGCCAAAGTATTAAGCTAGGCTTCACGATTGACAGATCTAGAAGGGGTATTTTTCTATTCTTTCTTTGGTTGTTTGGAGGATGAACTTGATTCACCTCCTTCAGTGGAGAATAAGGCTAACAACTTAGACACTGTATTAGAATAACTTGAATTGTTGGGGATATCAAGGGTGGAATTAGGAGCTTCATGGTTGTGAGGTACAAATATATTCTGGATAGCCTTTAGCGCATTGCATTGGGGTGATCCCACAATAGTGGTTTACAATTTTTGGGCAAACTGAACACTGCAATTATTATTTTTAACTAAATCGTCACTTTCGGGCTCTTGTAGCAGCTAAACCGTGAGGAATTTGGAAATGATGAAAACTAGAGTCTCATCACATTTTGTCTCTAGATTCTAAAAATATTTTTTTCAAAATTTTTGGAATCAGATTGCACTTTTTTTTCCATCTCCCACAAACACTGGTTTTTTCAGAAAACAACATTTTAAAAAAGTGATGCTTACTATATACAGTATAACTTTTTTTGTATGAAGGATAAAATTCTAATTTTTTTGAATTTAGATTTTTAACTATCATATCTAGCACTTCCATTTGGTCTTATACTTTTTTATTTAATATTTTTTCCTTAATCAAGTTTAAAAGTCAAACCAATTGCAATTTAGACATAGGCGGACTGTATACAACATAACTTTATCTGTATGAATCAAAATTCAATTTTTTTTTTTTAATGGATCAAGAACATCAATACCCAGCCTCAGCATATTTTTAAAATTTTTATTTTGATAATCTGCTATTTTTCCACATGTGCAGACCAGAGATTTTGATTTTCAGTGTAAAACCTATGTTTAATAAAACTAAAAAATAAAATACATAATAAAAGCAAATCGTATTAAAATTGTATTTGACGGATAGCTCATTCTGAGGACTATCATTATCTAGTTGAGTTTCTGAATTTTTGTGCATTCTCATTTTCAAATTGAGCTTCGAACGACAATTTTTTACAAAAAAAATCATTTTTTTAAGGAGATAGGGGAAAAAGGGTGTTCGGTCGAACCTATTTACATTAAAATATGAAAAAACATCATGGGGTCCAGGAAAATGACGGGGTTTTTTCAAAAAAAATCCTTATTAAAGAGGGTTTGGCCGAACCCTAGTTCAGTCAAACCCCTTTATTTTAATATTTTCGGCTCACATGTCAAAGGGGTTCGACCGAACATTTTGGTTCGGTCGAACCCCTTCACTTTGTGTAGAGGGAAAAAATGACTTTTCCCTTCCTCCACAAAAGTGTTCACCACTTATGTGGGTTCACCCATTGTTGAGGATTATGACTTGGAGGATTTTTTGTCAAATTTTGGAATTCTTGATTTTTCTCTAGTTTTGGTATCATTAAGAAGTGTTTCGGATCTTGACTCCAATGCAACTCGAATGGAGTCAATCAGAGTCCCAAGGCTCAAGATATTTATGGTCAAACTTTTGGTCAACTCCTAGACCCAGGCCAAAAAAGAGGGCAAAAAATCAAAGTCATGAAAACCGGTCAAAGTCAACACCATTGTGTAGTGCTCATCATCATGATTTTGACAGAGTTCATTTCGCAGAAAATACAGTCTGTATGGCAATGTTACAAAAGGTCAAAGATTGGGTAAAAATTGCCCCAATGACGTCAGCACCCAGTCAGCTCGACAACCAATCAGCCCCTAAAAAATGGAATTACATGGAAATATTATTGTTGAATAATATTTAAAAAAAAGAAAAGGAATATATATATATATATAATATTTATGGTGGGTCCCACCCATCCAAGGGGGGAAACCCACATTAAGTGGGCACCACCCATGGTATGGGGGTGACCCACATAAAGTGGGATGCCACCTAAGGAATAGGGGGCAGCCCACCTTATATGGGAAGCCTCCCTTTCCTTTAGGAGAAAATCTTAAAAGGAGGAGAGGATGGTGGGATCACCACCCACCATTTTCTCTAAAAGGGATTTAATTTGTTTTTTCATGCCTAAAGATAAGGCTTTATCCCATGTGTTAAGGGGCCTAATATATCTCATATTTTAAGAGGCTCAAAATATTTTCCTTTATACAATAAATATTAGGAATATTATTCCTAAATTAAGGGGCCAAATAAAACCTTACATAAAAATATCCCCTAAATAATAGAGAATAAAACCATTTGTAACCATTCAAATGGAAAGGGAATTATTTTGAGGGGATATTATCCTTTCAGAAATTGTTAAAGGAGGATATTATTGAAAATTTGTCTATGTAAGGGAGATTGGGTAGTTAATTGGTTTTAAACCAATTTTGGCATAAAATGTAATATAAAAAGGGGTAGAATGGGGGGGGTGAAGTGATTTTGGAAGAACTTTGCAAGTGTGAGAGTTTCTTTTCTTGGATAAATTATTGTATTTCCATGCTTTTGGAGAAGCTTGTTTCCATGCACTTTGGAAGTTCATTTGAGAATTTATTTGTAAACCAAGAGGAGGTTTTGCTGATGAATGTAACCGAATTTCTGGAGGAATAATTGGATCGGTCCACGCATTGGAGAGGGGCCTAGAGACATAGTCATTTTAAATGATGAACTCCATTATCAATTTCATTTTCACTCTCTTTCTCTCTCTTTATGTTCTTTCTTTAATCTCTTTGTAATTTCGTTAAGAATTAATTTTTAACTAAGCACTTTTGGATTGTGATTAATCATTCAATGCATCTATCATAGATTCGTTAAATCATATAGGATTTGGTATCAGAGTCATGTTTGGGTAAGATTTCAGGTTTGAATGCTAATGCACTCCAAGCTTTAGAAAGGAAAAGGAGAGCTTGAAGAATATAATCCTAAGATCGGCAAAAGAAGAACCTTGCAAAATATGGAAGGAACTGAAGCTGGGAAGAGTACTGAGCCTAAGCTTGATGATATGTCTTTTCAGCAAGCCTTACTTGAGATGAGGGAAATTCTTGGAGAGCTTTATGCATATAAGAATAAGCATGAGCAGAAGAAAGGAGATTCTTCGAAGAATGAAGATTCTAAAGATCATAAAGACAAGAAGAAGCAATCTGAAGATGATGAACAAATTCTGGTTTATCCTCCATCTACCGCATCTTCTCCTTCTTCCCCTTCTTCCTCCTCTTCTTCTCCCTCTTCTTCTTCTCCCACTAATAATCCATTTAAGAGGAAGTCGAAGCCTGTTATTAATCTAGGTGTAAAATTTGAATTTCCTAAGTGTAGTGGTGAGTCAAATGTTGAAAAGTTAGATGATTGGATCCAATAGGTAGAAGTGTATTGTAGGATTCAAGGCCTAACAAAAGATGCTTCTATGATTGAGTTAGCCACTCTTTGGTTGGGAGGTACAACTCTAACTTAGTGGGAGAGTAGAACTCGAGAGGAAATTTCTCGCCATGGTAAGGTTAATATGACTTGGATGGAATTTTTTTTGCCCTTAAAAACCAATTTTATCCTTTAGGTTATTATGCAACAATTAAGAATGAATTGGAAAACCTTTATGAAAGGTAAGGGTCAGTTTGTCCAAGATTACACCCATGAGTTTAGCAAACGAGCTATTATTTTAAATGTTCCTTTGTATACTCAAGATACATTACTAGGTATGTGCAGGATCATCATGGAAAAAACAGGCCCTTAAGTGGCAATAAGAATTTAGAAAATCAAAGTTAGGCAACTTGATGTAAAAATTTGAATAAGTTATCTATATTATTTCAAAAATATGTAAGAATATAATTTTTAGCAAATTGAATGTAGTTTCTAAACTACTAGGTTTATTTTTTATTTTTTTAAATCTATTAGGTGAAAATTTGAAATTTCAATGTAGTAGTACTTAAATTTTAGGGAAAAAATAAGAAGTGGGTGTCTGTCTAAATACCCTAACCACAATAAAATGATAATTTTTTTATAAGATTTTATATATAAGTAGAGGACTCATGGCTCGATGTGATCTATATTTTTGTGTAATTTGTTTCCAAGTAAATAATTAATTATGAATTTTTAACAACTTTTAAAAAATATAAAAACGCGTGTGTCTAGCCACCTTAACTTGGTCAAAACATCATGAATTTTTTTATTTATTTATAATCCTATAGTATGTGAAGCATAGAATGTGATGCATATTTTAAATTCAAAAAATGTGATATTGTTTGAAAGCTATAGATTATTTTCAATCAGCCTATCAATCTGGACTTTAGTCATAATTCTAATAGAAAATGAAGAATAATTATTTATTAATTTCAAAGTAAAGCATAATTTATATTGGTGGAAATCTGAAAATCTTCTTTAAAAACCCTTTTCGTTTCAATAATTTTGGGTGAAAAAAAAGTTGTCAGCCACATGGGTCATCATATCACTTACATATCACCACTTTTTGGCCCATCATGATCCTACACATACCCTACTTAAGTATATAGGTGGTTTTCATTCTTACCTATGACATACCATTCTAATGTTGAGTCCTAATAATTTGGATGAAGTGTCAGTCCAAGCCACTCATTTAGAGTCAGGGGGTAAGAGCACTTTTAGTGATAATTTCTCAAATAAACCATCTAAGTCTGAGGGGAAGTTTAAGGGTAAAGGTAAAGGCAAAGGGAAAAAGATAGCTATAGTTAAGAAGGAGGGTGATAAGCCCACATGATCCCATGGTAAGAAAGAGGGGCATGATGATTCGAAGTGTTGGAAGATGCTCTTGGAACTAAGGTTGAAAAGATATAGAGGAAATAAAGGCAAGCAAAAGACTATTGTAATGATTCAACAGGATCTTGGATCTGACTCTAGAGATGAGACAAATATTGCTTCTACCAGGACCCAAGGTAAAGATAAAAGTATAACTCTCTCTACTGATACAAGTATTTCTAGTGCAAGTGCATGTAGTGCAAGTACAAGTAGAGTATCTTCTCCTCCTAAAGCTGATAGACAATGGAATGAATTGTTTCATATTCGAGTTGTATCTAAGCACACTAAGATTGACACAATGTTTGCTAAGGGTTATCAAGTCAACTTAATATATGAAGAGGTGGTAAAGAAACTCCATTTAACTATAGCACCTCATCCAAAGCCATATCCACTTAGATGGGTTTCCAATGATGCTCAATTGCAAGTAACAAAACAATGTAAATTGAAATTTTCTATCATTGCAAACTTTGTTGATAAGGTAGAAGTAGATGTTGTCCCTTTGGATATTTGTGGGATTGTGTTAGGGAGTCCTTATCTATATGACAAAAAATCAATCTTCTATAGGGGGGAGAATAAGTATCATCTTTTTAAGGATGGGATAGAATACACTGTACATGCACACAAAGTTAAGACTAATCTTGTACTAGTCAAAGTTCATCAAATGAAAAGGTTGATCAATTCTAGTAAGAACTTTGTATTAATGCTCATAAAATCTCAAGAGGATGAAAAAGATGAAGCATTTAAGGGGTGTAATCCTAAGCATAAAACTGAGATGGTCAAAATAGTTTCTACTTATGAAGACTCATTTTAGGAACCAAAGGGGTTTCCACCTAGGAGAGAGATACAAAATGAAATCCTTTTACAGTAGGATGTGCCTCTTCCAAACATCGGCATGTACCATTTGTCAGTTTTGTAGAATGAGGAAATCAAAAACCAAGTTCAAGAGTTGGTGGAAAAGGGAGTCATACGTACTAGTACATCTCCTTGTGGTTCTCCAATTGTGTTGGTTCCAAAGAAGGATGCATATTGGAGAATGTGCATTGACTATTGAGCCCTTAAAAAGATAACAATAAAGAATAGTTATCCTCTTCCACATATTGATGATTTACTTGATTAGTTAAAACATGCAGTTTATTTCTATAAGTTAGACTTATGTAGAGGATATCATCATATAAGAATTGCAGAAGATGGCATTTGGAAAATTGCATTTAAGACAAAACAAGGACAATTTGAGTGGTTGGTCATGCCCTTCGAGCTTTGCAATTCAACAACTACATTTATGAGAGTCATGAATGATGTCTTTCATCCTTTTATTGATGATTTTTTCATAATGTATTTAGATTATACTGTTGTATTCAGTCGAACTTGGGAAGATCATGTAAGTAATGTAAAAAACATTTTTGATGTATTGAGAAAATAAAAAATCTTTGTAAAGATGTCTAAATACGAATTCGCTAAGACATCCTTAGTGTACTTAGGCTATGTCGTAGGAGGTGGTCAATAGAAATTAGAGCCTATGAAGGTTGGATTTATTGTAAAATGGCCTAAGCCAAGTATAGTTATTGAAGTCAGAAGTTTCTTAGGTGCATTCCAGTACTGGAGAAAGTTCATTGCAAACTTCTCTTACATTACATCACCATTGCACTCATTGACCAATACAAAGAGAAATTTTCAATGGGGAGGTCCACAGCCGAAGGCCTTCAACACTTTGAAGGAGAAGTTGAGCATAGTACCAGTTCTGGCTTTACCATATTTACACCAACCGTTTGAAATCGAAAAAAATGCAAGCGGATTTGCCATGGGAACAATGCTAATGCAAGGAGGTAAGCTAATCCTGCTCACTCTAAAACCTTTTTAGGTGCAGTCATTAACTATCCTACTTATGATAAGGAAATTTATGCATTATTTCAAAGTGTTAAAAAATGGAAACAATACTTAATGGGGAAGGAAATAGTAATCCATACCAATCACCAACCATTGCAATATCTGCATTCACAAACTAAGTTGCAACAAAGTAGGCACTTTAGGTGGATGGGTTTTCTTCAAAAATTTCATGTAGTAATTAAGTGCAAGAAAGGTTCCCATAGTAAAGTAGCAAACATGCTCTCTAGACCTCCATTTTCCAATGCTTTGATAATCCTTAAAAATAGTTCTATGATGCATGCAAGTTTTGAAGAACAATATGCTACTGATGAAAATTTTAAGGATATATATGCAACTCTAATCCAAGGAAAACAAATAGAAGAAAAGGATTACTATGTGAATGATAAAATCTTGTATCACTTAGGGAAATTATGCATTCCAAAGAATGAACAAGCACATGTAATTAGAGAGGCACACACATCGCAAATTGCAAGACATTTTGGGGTTATTAAAACTTTGGCACAACTAAAAAAATATTAAGGGATGTGTGATGTGTGCAACTAGAAAACCAAGTAATGGGAAATTGGGGTTGTACACACCTTTAACTGTATCATCCCATCCATGGGAAAGTGTTTCTATGGATTTTGTCAGGGGGTTACCTATGTCTAGGAAAGGGCATGACTATTTGAATGTAGTAGTTGATCGGTTCAGAAAGATGTGTATTCTTATGCCATGTAAAAATAAATTCACTGCTAAACTAACAACTCATATGTATTTTCAGTTTGTATGGGTTCACTTTGGGTTACCCACTTCCATTGTACCGGATCGAGATTCTTGATTCCTTGGGGAGTTTTGGTCAGTCTTATGGGGACTTATGGATACTAAACCAAAAAGGAGTATAGCCTTCCATCCGTAAACTGATGGACAAACATAGGTAGTCAATAGGACAGTTGTACATCTGCTCAGAGGATACTATAGTAAACATCCTAAGTTGTGGGATGAAGGTCTTCATTATGTGCAACATTCCTACAACCATGAAGCTCATTCTTCTACAAAGAGGTCTCCTTTCGAGACTTGTTTCGGTTATGTGCCCAAGACACTGATGGATTTTTGTTTTGGCAAGGACGATGTTGAACATGGACACCATGATTTAGAGAACGCTTTGAAGTTCATCTAGAAAGTCCAAGCAATTCGTCAAGTAGTAGAAGCATAGTTGGAAAAGAGCCAAGCAACATACAAGGCTCGACATGATAAAGATTGCACCGACCACCATTTCCAAGTCGGTGACAGTGTTTGGTTAAATATAAGCAAGGAAAGAATGCAAGGTGAAATAAGGAAGATCAATCCGATCAGATATGGTCCATTCGAGATTCTGAAAAATATTGGCACCAATGCCTTCTACCTTAATCTTCCTCCATACATGAAGATTTACTCGGTAGTCAATGTTGAGAACTTGAAGTTGTATGAACCTTCGATGATACTAGATGAGGAGGCTGAAGTGAAATTTCCATTCGTTGACGACCTTTCACCAGAGTACATGTAAAATTTTCCTGGAGACGTCATCCTTGACAAGAACACCAAGACTTCACAAAGAGGAGCAGTTGAATACCTCCGAGTGGGGCTAAATGGGATGCATCCAAGCAAGGAAAAGTGAATGGATTTTTGTAAAGTGATGGAACTTTAACCACACGTACTTTCTGAGTAACCAACTTTCGGAGGTCAAAAATCTCTCTAGTGGGGAGGACTGATCTGAAGGATTTTTCATCAAATTTTTAAATTCTCCATTTTCTCCATTTTTTTATCATTAAGAAGTGCTTGGGATCCTAACTCCAATGCAACTCGAACGGAGTCAATTGCAGTCTCGATGCTCAAGATATTTATGGTCAAACTTTTGGTCAACTCCCAGACCCAAGCTAAAAAAAAGGGCAAAAAATAAGTCATCAAAACTGATCAAAGTCAACACCATTGTATAGTGCTCATAATCACAATTCCAACAGAGTTCATTTCACAAAAAACAAAGTCCATATGGTGATGTTATGAAAGGTCAAAGATTGGGTCAAAATTGCCTTGATGATGTCAGCACCCAGTCAGCTCGACAACCAATCAGCCCCTAACACATGTCATTACATGGCAATATTATTGTTGAATAATATTATAAAAAAAGAAAAAGGCAAAAATACACATATATATATAAAAAAGATTTATGGTGGGTCCCACCCATCCAAGGGGGGAAACCCACATTAAGTGGGCACCACCCATGGTATGGGGGGTGACCCATATAAAGTGGGATGCCACCTAAGGAATAGGGGGCATCCTACCTTATATGGGAAGCCTCCCTTGCCTTTAGGGGAAAAACTTAAAAGGAGGAGAGGATGTAGGGATCACCACCCACCATTTTCTCTAAAAGGGATTTAATTTTTTTTTTCAAGCCTAAAGATAAGGCTCTATCCCATGTGTTAAGGGGCCTAATATATATCATATTTTAAGAGGCTCAAATTATTTTCCTTTATATGGGAAATGTTACGAATATTATTCCTAAATTAAGGGGCCAAATAAAACCTTACATAAAAATATCCCCTAAATTAAAGAGAATAAATCCATTCATAACCATTCAAATTGAAAGGGAATTATTTTGAGGGGATATTATCCTTCTGAAAATCATTAAAGGAGGATATTATTTAAATTTTCTCTATGCAAGAGAGATTGGGTAGTTAATTGGTTTTATACCAATTTTGGCATAAAATGTAATATAAAAAGGGTAGAATGGTGTTGAAAAATTGAGGTGTTTTCTTAGCTCAATACTCTGTAAAAATTTAAGATTGGTGATCTAAATAAGCTTTTCCTTTTGTTACAAATTATTTGTGGGTGATTATCTTGATTAATCCATTTTACTATTGTATAATGTAGACAAAAATTGATAGAAGAACTAGACAAGATAATAGAAAAATTACACAAGATGTACCATGGAGAAACCCTTTTGGGAAAAAACTCCACCAAGAATTATTCTCTATTATTCAAACTCTGAAATACAATAGATCCAATTATTGCTTGAGAATTATTTTTCTTGCCTTCACCAATCTTCTTCACAACCTACAATAAAAACTGATACAATGTCTCTTCAACTTGCTTGAGATAAATAGGCTTTAATCAACATTGTAAACTCCAAATGAGTTACAATAACAATGCTCAAGCCCTAGCCCTAAAAGGTACACCTATCTCATGCAAGTACTGTTGTGTCGTGAAGAACAATGTCAAATCATCTCCTTCATCCATTTGGGCATCCCAAACTAAAGTCATAACTCAACCTTTATTTTGTAAATATCTTAAGGCTTCATCCTCAAAGTTGGCAGCCAAAAGAGAGCCCCACTTAACTAAGCCTTCAAAAATATCTCAACATAAAAAGGAGCTAATTCGAAGAAGCCAACTTGGGCACCCAAAGTGTGTCCAAGATATTTCTTGTTAACTGAAACATTTCTCAACACCATTCATCCAAGAATGGTCATACCCTATTAACTAAAGGTAGTACCTATTATCTCTCATGCATTCCAAGTTAATTGAAGTCAACTAGCATTTAACTAAAACTAACAGAAGATAACTAAACCATAACTAAATTGAACTAAACTGGACAAAACTGAACCATAACTAAACTGAACATGTGGAAAAATAGTAGATTATCAAAATAAAATTTTGAAAAATATGTTCAAGCTAGGTATTGATGTTCTTGATCCATTAAAAGAAAAATTAAATTTTGATACAAATAAAAAAAGTTATGTTGTATATAGTTCGCCTATGTCTAAATTGTAATTGGTTTGACTTCGAAACTTGATTAAGGAAAAAATATTTAATTAAAAACTATGAAACCAAATGAACTAGTTAGATATCATAGTTACAAATCAAAATTTGAAAAAAATAGAATTTTATCCTTCATACAAAAAAAATTATGTTGTATAAGGTGAGCATCACTCCATAAAAATGTTGTTTACTAATAAAAACTAGTTTTCAAAGATGAAAAAAAAGTGCAATTTGATTCCAAATTTTTTGAAAAAAATATGTTTAGAATCTATAGAATAAACTTCACAAATCACTATTTTGCATCATCTTCAAATTCCTCATAGTTTAGCCACTATAGGAGCCCGAAAATGAAGATTTAGTTAAAAAAATCAATTCAGTGTCTAGTTTTCACAAAAAATGTAAACCAGTATTGTGGGATCACCCAAGACTATAAATGTCTCAAAAGTTCTACAAAATCTAATTTTTAAGCCTGGCAAGACACTTGTGCCAAACTGTGTGACTTAGTCTAGTTTCAGGAAAATTCAGAAAAACTACATTGGGACTTATTTCAACCAAATGGATATCCGAAATAGTAGAAATCTCTGAAAATTTTGCACAGTGGGACTAAGTTGCCACAACTAGGGGAAGTATCCTTTTTGTCTTTTTTGAAAATTTGAAGGTGGAGACAGAAGCTCTTGACTTGCACTTTCTGTTCCTCTAATTATTTAGACTAGAAACCTTGATTTTCAGCCTATAGATGTCTTTTTGTGTAGATCTCGACCTAGTCAATAAGGAGATTCCCTTAACAAGTCTTCAACCTATTCTTGAATAATCTCAAACATTGCAAGGTACCTAAATATGCAAGCACACAAAGAGAGAGAGAGAGAGAGAGAGAGAGAGAGAGAGAGAGAGAATGTTGATTGTTGGGGAATGGGTGTTTGCCTTTGTCAAACCCCTTTTAGGTAACTAAACCAAAATGGAGAAATAATGTAATGAAGCATTAAATAATGGAGTTAGTACCTTGCCATGATGATTCATCTTGAGTTTTTGCAACAATGGAGGAAGAATCAACCCTTGAATTCTGTGGAAAGATGCCTTGATGAATTAGAATACAAAAAACCTAGCTTGCTTGAGAAGAATGAAAGATGAGTGATTGAAAAATGAATGATAAATGTGAATTAAGGTTTAGAAGCTTGTATTTATATACAATCCACCTAAAACACTCGTTAATTTGATCCTTAAGGCCGATGTGGAGGAAAAATACACTTAAACCCTAATTTTTCTTGCTCAAACCTCGAAAATAGCCCAAATAGGACTAAGTCACCATGTTGGGAAACTTAGTCCCACCTGGATTGGATTGATTCACCTAGATGGGTGAATTGGTCCCACAAGGACTCTTTTGCCAGCTAGATTGTCTAGGAGTGAAAAAATCAAGTTTATATGATGATTTTATCAGGTATTTGATCAAAATAAGCCTTGTGATACACAATAAGGGGTCATAGGGGCCTATTAATGATGATGTAAAGGATAATTAAGGGCTAAGACATCTAAAATTTTCCCTTTCTTCAAGGTTATACAATTCTCTACGTTACACTTAGTGAAAGAATAGAGATTAGCATGGTTCCTATTATACAAAATCTAAGAAAATTGCTTAAAACTTGAAACGAAACACAAATTGTCTATAGGATTAGTTACTTCTTTCATGAGTGCTTGAATAAATAAGACAATGATGACATACATGCCATAGTCAAATTTATTTTAACTAGTGAAATGAAGAATGATATGATGAATGTTGATACGAATGATGAAAACATAAAAGATGACAATGAAGAACAACTAATTAAAATTGTAGGAATTATTGAAGCTAAACCTCGTAAGGGCTCATCTAAAAAGCCTCTTTATATTGATTTCTCACAAAACAATATAGTTAAATGTGTACCTGATGGTCCTCTTTACATAGCTGGATGAATCAATGATAAGCCCGAGTATGTGTAGGATCATCATGGAAAAAACAGGCCCTCAAGTGGCAATAAAAAATCAAAAAATCAGAGTTAGGAAACTTGATGTAAAAATTTGAATAAGTTATCTATATTATTTCAAAAATATGTAAGAATAGAATTTGTAGAAAATTGAATGTAGTTTCTAAAATACTATCTTTATTTTTTATTTTTTAAATCTATTTGGTGAAAATTTTAACTTTCAATGTAGTAGTACTTAAATTTCAAGGAAAAAATAAGAATTAGGTGTCTGTCTGACCACCCTAACCACAATAAAATGATAATATTTTATATATAAGTAGAGGACTCATGTCTCGATGTGATGCATCATTTTTTGTAATTTTTTTCCAATTAAATAATTGATTATGAATTTTTTATTACAACTTTAAAAAATATAAAAACTCATATGTCTGACCACCTTAACTTGGTCAAAACTTCATGAAATTCATTTTTTTGTTTTTTTAATCCTATAGTATGTGAAGCATAAAATGTGACACATGCTTCAGATTCAAAAAATGTAATATTGTTTGAAAGCTATAGATTTTTTTCAATCAACCTATCAATCAGGACTTTAGTCATAATTCAAATAGAAAATGAATAATAATAATTTATTAAATTCAAAGTAAAGCATAATTTATATTGGTGGAAATCTGAGAATCTCCTTAAAAAATCATTTTCATTTCATCAATTTTGGGTTAAAACAAAGGCATAAGCCACATGGGCCATCATATCACTTACATGTCGCCACTTTTTGGCCCATCATGATCTTGCACATACCTTCCCACTAAAGGGATATTAATTGATCCCATCTATGGAGAGAATGTGATCATTGAAGAATTTCTATTTGTGCATGAACACTATCAAGATACATATGATAAACTAAAATCATGGATCAGTACACATAATGGTTTTTCTTGTCCTACAATTGACTCGATAGATCTACCTTTAAAAGTTGGACTGAAATCATTACATGTTTCATTCACCATCATCCCAAAATTGGACCAATTTCATGTGAAGTTAGGATACCCATGGCTTCGCTCCATGAATGACATCCCTTTTGTTGTGCATAAATGCTTAAAGTTACCATTTGGCAATTATATCTTTATTGTGCATCACAGTGGGTTTAATCCTGTCCTCCTAAGGGAATTTTTCATTAGATTTCTTTCGGCCCAAGCCTATGGAACCTATTAAACCTCATAAGGACTTATTTTTAAAATCATATCAAAAGTTCAAGGAAAAGTACATAGGAGAATTATCCCTTTGAAACATGCCTCAACCTATGATTGAAACATATATCCTTGGTGAAACAATGATTGAACCAAAAAACATCCAAGAACAACCTATAATGAATCCTCTTACAATTTCTTATAAGAGACCATGGGATAACAAAATTAGTCCCGTTGTCCCTTATAAAACCAAACAAGTTTACAAACCTAAAGAGAAAGTGGTTAAACAACCTCCCATTGTTTCTTCCATTCCTCCCAAGGAAGAGAAGAAATCTATGATTGAAAAACTTGCTCTTACACAAACACAAATTGACAATAGATTAAAACTAAATAAAAATGCTAGAGAGTGTAGGCATAGACATCACGCTATTGCTCATATGTTAAAAAAATAAAGAAGACAATAATAACATAGAAAATCAAAATCTGAACTTACCTGAAGTAATGCATGATGATCCTATACCCTCACCACAACATAGACAAGAACCTTCAAGAGACATTATCATTTGATCTCATGTTGTGATTAATCTTATGTCACCAAAAAGTGTAGCCTTTGACACTTTTTCACTCATTTGGGCCTTTTCCCTTGGATTTTGGCCTTGTTTTGCTTTGATCTGATGCTGTAATGTGGTCAACACATTCACATTAGGCCTGAATGCTTGCAAATCAACAGTAAACTAATGATGTTTTAAAAAGGTGTTGTGAAGTGTTGTAACACATCTTCCCTATTTTCTAAGACCCTTTCAACACAATTCACCTAAACAACCCCTTTTTACCCCTTTCCAAGCCTTGTGCCAAAGTGTTGTAAGGCGTTGTAATGCATTTTTACACTTTCCTAGGCTTTTCATCACAAATTTAACCCCTTTTAATGATAAATTGCTCCCTTAATATACTTTTAGGCCTGAATTAAGTGTGTTTCGAGAGGCAAGTCTAATAAAAATCATTAAAAACCTTTTTATTCCTGACCACCACCATAATTTGTCCAAGTGGACTAGGTCATCACCTTGGGTGACTTAGTGCCTTTTGGATTAAAATTCAACATTAAAATAGAAAACTTATGGGAATTTTCCTCCAAAACCCTAGTGTCAGCCTATCAAGTGATATTTTTAGGAAATTAGGGTATACCTTGTATAAATAAGGGTTTTCATCCTAAGTTCACCCCCCCTAATATCATTTTTCGTCTTCACAAGAACTCTTGCACTCCAATCTTCTCAAACAAGAATTCAAGCAACCTCCATTGGAGTTGGTTCATGCATGTTGCAGACTTCTTCAACTAAAGGTTTGGTGAGTGTTTACATTGGTTTATCATTTACTCATCTTTCTTTTCCATTTATATCTCATTTAGGTTTGATTACCATCAATGGGGTTTGACTAAGGAAAACCCCTATTCTCTAACCCTAACATTTTGTATGTCTTTGCATTTGTACTTTATGGGTTGTATGCAGATTTGGCAAGGAATAAAGTGTTGAAAAGGTTACCATCATTCCATTCAAGTCAAATTAAGACATCAAACCCTAAGAGGAGAAAAAGGACAACTTATAGGTCATTTTCTAAAGATTCAAACACAAGCTTCTATAGAAAATGAAAGTGCAAGTGGGGACCCACAAATTTAGACCTTCAAACTCTAAAAAGTACCAGGAGGAATAGGTCACCATTATTGGTGACCTTGTCCTTGTACCAGGTCTAAAAAAGGGTTTTAGCATTTCTAGATACCCTTTTAGCAGAAACCCTCTCTGACAGATTTTCCCAAAGGAAGGATTAGGTCATCCATTCTGGCGTAAGCATCCCTATACAAATTTCTAGCAAATTCAAGAACACTCCAGTGCTCCTCTTCTGTAATTTTCAATTCTCAGATGCACAATCTCTGTATTTTCCAATTTCTTTCTAGATTGCATACATTTAGGGCATTTAGTTTAGCTTGCATATAGTTTACATTTTATTTCATTTACATTTCATAGTTGGTTTAGTTTCATTTAATTTCAGCATTTAGCCACACTTCTCACTCACAACACAACCCTATTCAGCCATACCCTTTGAATGCAATCACCAAAATGGTATATCACTAGGTGAAAAAGTGACATTCTTCCTAAACTAAGCTCCTGGGTGAAAAACCCTAAGGGCCTATTTGGGGGAATCCTCTTTCCCTTGTTTTCTATATTTCATCTTTTTGGTGGTTCATTTTGGTGAACCCAACTATAGAACACTTGTTAATCTTTTGATTTTTCATTTCATGTTAGGAAAAAGCTTGCATTGCATTAGGATTTTGCACTGTTTGCATCCTAGGGTCCATAAAAAAAAAGTGCACTAGTGAACATTTCATGTTAGATTGCATTTTTCATTAAAAGAGTAGAAAAAAAATTGCATTTTCCATTCTGTGTTTGCATCAGAAAAGCATAAAAAGCATAAAAAATTTGTCAAAAATTTATAAAATTATAAAAAATAGCACTACTAGGACTGGTTCACCACACTAGGTAACCTAGTCCTCTTGCACCATTCACTCCATAATCTTTGGCCTTTTTAAAGCAATTCCTACATTTCAGTTCTCCAGTTCTACATTTCTATTTTCTTTTTCAGAATCTTAGTTACCAACATTTTAGTCTCTTTTGTTTACATTGCTTTTGTATCCACCCCACCTTTAAGAAAATTTGTATGATTATTTGGTGTTCTCTTGCTGATATTGTAGTGAGGCGAAGGTCTAGAATCATGGAATCTAACAACAAAACTCTTGTTGTATATCTTGGGATATCTCAAGCTTCTACTCCTAGTATTTAAAATAGTGCACTTGGCCTAGAGACTATCCTTAGCAACTCTATGCACCTAGGAAACACACATGTTGACCATAAATCTGATGACCTTCCCCATGACAAGATATTCCACATTCATGCAGACCTCACTGACCTCCAACATGAAATAATCCTTCAGAACATATCCACCACTACCATCTCCACCATTGAGAACATTCACCGTATGCTTGTGACTGATGATGGCCTAAGAGTTGTGAAGAAAATAGTGGAAATATACCAAAAACATGCTTCTTCCACACCTATGGTCTCTCACCCACCCACCCCTATTGTTAACCAAGGAGGACCTTCCATTCCTCCTCCTTCAACAATAGATACCATTCCTACTTACGCCTCTCCGAGTGTGACAACAACCGTACACACATTAGTAATGTGATACCTTCCCTTGGTATCCCTACCAGTATTCCTAATTCTTAGGTGGCATCACATCCCTTAGCCTGTTCCATCGTACCCCCTATTAGAATCCCATTCACTTGTCCCTCCACTACATTCACCCCATGACCACTTCCCCTTCCACCCAATAACACTTATATTGATCCCCTTATCACATATATTTTTCACATCATCACTTCTATGCAACAAAAAATCTCCACTATCAATCAAAGCCAACATGGTTCACCTACTCACTATGTTCATAGCAATCCATTATCCTTAGAGATCCTACATACCCCAATGCCACAGGGGCTATAAATACCCAAGGTTTGAGAAATACGAAGGGAAGGCTGATCCTTCTAATCACATTAATGATTATACTACTTTATGTAGTGATTTTTCTCTTGATGACAAATTGTTAGCCAAGTTGTTTCCTAGGATCCTTAAAGATGTCACCTTGGATTGATTCATGTCCTTACTGAAAAATTCCATTAGTTCCTTCAATGAACTGGTGGATGCATTTATCAACCATTTTCAAGTCCATATGAGCCCCAAGAAAACCTTGGCCGATCTCATGAGATCTAAGAAAGACACTAATGAGAAGATAACCAACTTTATCTCTTGTTATCAGACACTTTATTCCTTAATTGATGTCAAGATACCTGATATGTGCATCTGCAAAATATGTTCACTAAAAACTTGCTCACACCCCTCCAAGACAAGCTCACCCTAATGAAGTTCCCTTCCTTCATGCACTTGTGCCAAACGCTCTATGATTATCACAACTCCACTAGTAGTCATGACAAGTGATCCACTTCTAGTAGAGTTGAGAAGTCTGACGCTACAAACCAAACAAAGGGTTTTTACAATTTAACCCTCCTTCCCAAACCCCTCCACCCACCAATAACCATGTGGCTGCTATTAGATCTGGCATGCCCTTCAATTATGGAGACCTTAAAGGGTATTTGGAGGATCATGATGGGCCAAAAAGTGGCGATATGTAAGTGATATGATGGCTCGTGTGGCTAATGATTTTTTTTACCCAAAATTGATGAAATGAAAAGGGTTTTTAAAGGAGATTCTCAGATTTGCACCAATATAAATTATGCTTTACATTGAATTTAATAAATAATTATTATTCATTTTCTATTTGAATTATGACTAAAGTTATGATTGGTAGGCTGATTGAAAAACATCTATAGCTTTCAAACGGTATCATATTTTTTGAATCCGAAACATGAGTCACATTCTATGCTTCACATACTATAAGATTTAAAATGAAAAAAATGAATTTCATGAATTTATGACCAAGTTAAGGTGGACAGATATAAAGTTTTTATATTTTTTTAAAGTTGTAATAAAAAAATCATAATTAATTATTTATTTGGAAAAAAATTACAAAAAAATATTCATTACATGAGGACATGAGTCCTCTACTCATATATAGAATCTTATAAAAAATATTATCATTTTATTGTGGTTAGGGTGGTCAGACAGACACCCGCTTCTTTTTTTTTCCCTGAAATTTAAGTACTACTCCATTGAAATTTCAAATTTTCACCAAATAGATTTTTTGTTTAAAAAAACCTAGTAGTTTAGAAACTATGTTAAATTTTCTATGGATTCTATTATTACATATTTTTGAAATAATATAGATAACATTCAAATTTTTACGTCAAGTTTCCTAACTCTGATTTTTTAAATTTTTATCACCATTTAAGGACCTGGTTTTTCCATGATGATCCTACACATACCCTAAATGAACCTTGATGCCTTTACCTAATACCCTCCATAATACCATGACCCGATTTCTCCAACAACAAATGATATCCTTACCTCCTGTCCATGCACCCGATCCCAATAAGCCATTACCTCCATCCTATAACTCCAATGCTTATTGCTATTCTCATCAACATAATCGACATGACACCAAATAATGCAAGCGTCTAAAGCACCTTGTGCAAGACCTAATTGATTCGGGTCATCTATCCATTGTTGGTATCAATGATAAGGGCAATAAGTCTGTTGCACCCCCAAACCAAAATCTACAAATTTTCACCACCAATCATATGCCTAAACACAATGTTCCATTTGTCAAAGCGAGTGAAACTTCACAAACTAATGTTATGAATGTTGACACACAAGATGGAAATTTCGATTCTCTTGCACAGGTAACCCATGTCACACCTATAAATGAAATGGTATGTGCGATTGATGTTATCCATCGTAAGGGAAAAACTAAAACACCTCTTAAGATTACCTTTTCACCTCAAGATATATTTAAAAATCTTCTTGATGGTCCTCTCTACATAGCTGGAAGAGTTTATGATAAGCCCACTAATGGGATACGCATAGATCCTACCTGTGGTGAGAACGTGATCATAGAAGAATTTCTAGTACTACTTGATATCTCTCAAGATGTTTATGATAGACCTACTACATGGATTAAAACACATAATGGTTTCACATGTCGTACGATCGGATCGATCACTCTCCCATTAGAGATAGGTCCTAAGACATTGGATGCTACCTTCTCTATCATATCACAATTGAACCAATTTAATTTGTGACTAGGGCACCCATGGATTCATTCAATGAAGGCAATCCCCTAAGTTATCCACAAATGTGTGAAGTTTCATGTTGACAATAAAATATTCACTATCCACCATAGTGGCTTCAATCTTTCATCCTCCAAAGGAAAATTTTCTTTGGAAGTGTTTTGGCCTAAGCCCATGGAACCTATCACTCCTAGAAGAGATTTCTTTTTCATTTCCTATTTGAAGTTTAAAGCAAAGAAAATCTCTAAACTCTCTCTCCGCAACATACCTCCTTCAATCTCGGAAAAACCTATCCTTGACGAAGCTATGTTGGAACCCAAATCCGATATGCCTCACTAGACAACACCTAAAACCTCTTCCACATCATACAAGAGACCTAGGGATCATGAAAACATTCCATTTTACCTCCTCACATCAAACATGTGTATAAAGCTAAGAAGAAAGTTGATGATCCACCTATGGTTCCTCCCATTCCTCCCACTAGGGATGAATATCAACCTATTATGGACCAGCCTGCTCCTTCTCAGATGCATGTTGACAAAAAAAAAAAAGGAATAAAGAGGCAAGGGAGCGTAGGTGTCACTTTCATGCTCTTGCTCGCCAAACACATGATGAAGAAAATATTGAAAATCATAATCCATATGTTCTAGAAGTACTGCTTGACGAACCTCCTCCTTCACCCTTGTAGCCTGATCCTATACCTCCATCATAGCCACTATTGCATTCTTCCACTAATATTATCCTTTGACCTCCTATTGTCATCAATCTAGATGATAACGACAAGGAGACTGTTAGAATGGATGAAGAGGTAGACAACACTTTGAATTCACTATTCTCCTCTTCCATGAGAATACATGATAATTCTCCTTGGAAAAGCATTGTTCTAGATGTTATTTCTACAATTATTGATGTCCCTCTCACTAGTTGTGCACCCAAGTTTTATAATGAGCAATATTGGAAGGAAAAAGACTTGCTTGATGACTGACAGGCATTTTCCTAACTAGTTTCTTTCTTTTTCTTTTATGTTTGTTTGTGTGTCATGTGCTCCCCCATATTTTTCTATTTGATGTTCCCTCTCTTTGTAACCTTCTTCTATTTGTCTCTTGTTTCTTCTATATGTCCTACATTCATTTCACCTTTTTTTTTCCCTTTATCCTTCCATTTGGGGATGATGCAAGGCATTAAGATTGCAATGTCTCCTTCATGTTGACCCAAATGGACCCTCTTTTCCTTTTCAATTTTTTTTTTTCCTTTTTCTTTCCATTTGGGGATGATGTAAGGCATTGAGACCACAATTTCTCCTTCATGTTGATCCAAATGGACTCTTTTCTTTTTCTTTTGTTCTTTTTCCTTTCCATTTGGGGATGATGCAAGGCATTGAGACTACATTGTCTCCTTTATGTTGACCCAAAATGGCCTCTTTTTCCTTTTCTTTTGTTCTTTGTACCTTCCATTTGAGGATGATGCAAGGCATTGAGACCATAATGTCTCCTTCATGTTGACTCAAAACAACTCTTTTTCGTTGTCTTTTCCTTTTTATTTTGTCCCTTTGGGGATAATGTAAAGTGTTGAGACACCCTATATCTCTTCCATGTGGACCCAAAACGACTCTTTCTTTTCATTTGTTTTCACTCTCTTTGTGTCCTTCTTCCAGTTATATGTATTTGGGGAGATGATGACGATTTCGATCTCTCTACATGAATATTGCAGCAATGAAAATACTAACCCCAAATCCATAGATCCCTTATGTGTTTGTGGTTTTTCATTGTGGGGGAAACCCCCTTTCCCTTTTCTTTTTATTTTACTTTTTCTTTGACATGATGTAGCCTTCCTTGGAAAAATATCACTTGGCATAGGGCTTTCCAAGTGGGCTCTCATGTCCTTTTTCCTTCTTTTTACATTTTAGTCTTTCTCTACTTTAAAGCAATTGCTCACAAAGTGGTTTGTAGAAATTGCTCACAAAGTGGTGTGTAGCAATTGCTCACAAAGTGGTGTGTAGCAATTCCTTTAAATTGAGGGCATACATTGGCATTATTTATTTTGCATTTTATTTTGATTTTCTTTGTCCTTGGTTCATATGATTTTTTTTCTCACTTTGTGGACGGCATTGGGTGTAATGTCCTTCATAAGTGTGACTTATCTTAGCATACTACATTCCTCTTAGTGGCTTGATGTGACACACTACATCCCCTAGGTTGAGAATTTTCTATCCTTTGATTGGTTCTCTTTTAGATGCATTAGACATATTGTTCCCTAAGTCAAAGACCTCATATGAAATAAATAAGACTCATTGGAACACTTATTTTACATTTTTTTGCATTTTACATGTTGCTTTTTTACACTTTGCATTTTTGCATCTTGCATACATGGCCACCTTGCATAATACAACTTGCATGCCTGTGGTGCCATCTTGCACTTGTTCATGAGTTCTAAGCATTCAAGGCTTTGATTTTCTCATGAACCACAAACCCTTGTATTTTTTGGCACCTTATCAAAGTTATCAAGAGGTATAAGTTTGGTATGGTTGAGCAGGAAGCTCAACTAGTGGCATGAATTTCCCCATAGGCACCTTTGTGTGTGTGAGTGGATACCAACTGAGTGTATGTTTCTCACCCTCGTCAAAATTCTCACCCGGCTGGCAATCAAAAGTCTCATTAGCCTAGAGTGAGTACACCTTTTCCTTCAAACAAACAACCTAGATTCGATCCACTACTAGCTGGGAAAACTATCGAAGCTTGATCCAACTTTCCTTCTCTCTTCGCTCTCTCACATCACTTATTGTGTGATCTTTTGTGCTTATGTTTGGTTCACCATGGGATCTTGATCCTAGGGACTTGATCATCCCTCTTGATTGATGTCATCTCATCTTGCTAGTATGAATACATTAGATCCATATCGATATGCATGACTTGGCTACTTTAGTGTGAGTTTGAAGCAAGTTCATCCTCTCACTAAAGTGGGGGATAAATGTGTCACCAAAAATTATAGCCTTTGACACTTTTTCACCCATTTAGGCCTTTTCCCTTGGATTTTGGCCTTGTTTTGCTTTGATTTGATGTTGTAATGTGGTCAACACATTCACATTAGGCTTGAATGCTTTCAAATCAATAATAAACTAATGGTGTTTTACAAAGGTGTTGTGAAGTGTTGTAACACATCTTCCCACTTTTCTAAGACACTTTCAACACAATTCACCTAAACAAACCCTTTTTACCCCTTTCCAATCCTTGTGCCAAAGTGTTGTAAGGTGTTGTAATGCATTTTCACACTTTCCTAGGCTTGTCATCACAAATTTAACCCTTTTTAATGATAAATTGGTCCCTTAATGTACTTTTAGGCCCAACTTAAGTGTGTTTCAGGAGGCAAGTATGATAAACATCATTAAACACCTTTTTATTCCCGACCACCACTTGAATTTTTCTAAGTGGACTAGGTCGCCACCTTGGGCAACCTAGTCCCTTTTGGCTTAAAATTCAAAATTAAAATAAAAACCTTACGGGAATTTTCCTCCAAAACCCTAGTGTCGGCCTATCAAGTGATATTTTGGGAAATTAGGGCATAAATTTTATAAATAAGGATTTTCATCCTCATTTCACCCCCCCTAACATCATTTTTCATCTTCACAAGCACTCTTGCACTCCAATCTTCTAAAGCAAGCATTTAAGTAGAAGGAACTTCAAGCAACCTCCATTGGAGCTAGTTTATGCATGTTGCAGACTTCTTCAACTAAATGTTTGGTGAGTTTTTACATTGGTTTATCATTCAATCATCTTTCCTTTCTAGTTTTATTTCATTTAGGTTTGATTACCATCAATGGGGTTTGACTAAGGCAAACCCCTATTCTCTAATCTAGATGATGACATTGATATTACAAAGATTGATGAACAAGTGCATAATGAATGGAATACATTGTTCTCCTCTTCTATGAACTTAAATGAAAAATCTCATAAAAAGAGTGTTGAGCTTGGTGCTTCCCCAAGTTTGACAATTTCCATTCTCCCTTTGGCTAGTTGTCCGCCTTACATTTATACAAACTAAGATTGGGATGCAGATGAACTACTCTAGGTTGAATCACACGTGTCTTACTAGTATTTTTATTTTTCATGTTTCTTGATGTGATTGCACATACGTAATGTGATCCCCTACAACATTTTGTTTGATGCATATCTCTCTCTTTTTGTGAATTCCTCTATACGTACCTCCATTCTTCTCTATGTCGTAAAAGATTTTTCATTTTCCTTTCATTTGTATTGTTTTTTCCTTTTGAGGATGATGCAAGGATTTGAGACATTTGGATCTCTTCCATGTTGACCTAAAAGGATTTTTCTTTGTTTCCACTCTCTTTTTGTCATTCTTCCAATTCTATGAGTATTTGAGGAGTGATGACAGTTCCATCTCTAAAAACAACATTGTAGAAAATAAACACTGACCACGAATCCTTATATCCCTTATATATTTTTGGGGGAAACCCCTTCTTTCCTATTTCATGGCATAGCTTTATATTTTAGAAACATATGACTTGGCATAGGGTTTTCTACGAAAATATCTCATGTCTTGGGAGAAAACATTGGCTACTTTAAAGTAGTTTCTCATGGTAATGGTTTTAGCAACCACTTTAAAGTGGGGGCATACATTGATGACATCTTTTAGCATATTTCATGGCAATATTTTCTTTTTTCTTGTGATGTGTTTTTTTCTTGGTGGTTTCATTGGGTTTGATGTCCTCGAAGAGTACAATATTTCTAAGCATGTGATCTCCCTTGGTGGCATGATACGAATGAGGCATCCCACAAGTGGCGATCTCATACTCTTTGACTTGTCCTCTCTTTGAGACATTAGGTACTGTAGACATGCAAAAATAACAATCATGCATCATACAAATTAACATTCATTTTAGCTATTAATCAATTAAAGCAATTTATTGATTAATTTCCTAAGGTTCATTAAATAAATCAAAATTATTTAATCAAATCCTTAAAGTTATTCTCATTTGATTTATCAAATTTCACCTCTTAATATCATCCAAGTTAATTAATCTATATTAATTAACTTCTAATCATGATTATCATTCTCTAGCTTTTGACTCAACTAGAGTCAAATCCAAACTCCTAACTAACCCACCCACTTGCACCAATAAATCATTTATTTGATTTATTATTTCCTCTAATTACATTCAAAATGGAATCAAAATGGAATATTCTTCCAATTTGAATCTTCCCCCCAAAAAGGACTTGTCCCTTCCAACAAGGTTTTAAATGCTATTTGCACAAGTCAAACATGGCATTTATTGCACCTTTCACCCCCCCTAAACATGTCTTCTCATCCAAATTTGAATTTCAAATTGGCACATTGGCCAAGGCTTGTATATTCCTCACCCTCTCACACTTTGACAAGTGGCATCTTGTCATTGGCTCATGAATAATCCCACATTTATCCAAATCTATCACTCTTCCTAATCTTGAATCTATAAAATGCAAAGTATTTCAACACAAATCATCTACAACAACACAACACTTTCTCATTGCAAGGTTACTCTCTTCATTTGAGAATCAATCTTGCTCTTCATCATGCACATTTTGAATGCATCTACACTATAGGCAACTTGAGTTCAAGCATCTCATTGTCTATCTCATTATCTTGGAAATCTAAGCTTATCAAGGATTGGGAAAGGGCTCTTTCACATACTCAAAGAGCACCAATCCACTATGGGATAGGAAGGATTCATGTTTTTTGCATTGTTCTTATTAGTTGCATTGTTTAACATGATTCTATATTTCATAGGGATGTTTAAGTTTGTTGATTTAAACTAACTTTTGTGCTAACAACATGAAATTGTTTAAGTCTATCTTGCAGATTTTCATGTCCACAGGTACGATATTCCCTAAGAAGAAGAACTTACATGAAAAAAGAAAAATCCTCATTAGCCAAAACTTATAGACATAACATTCAAAAGCATTCAAAAGCATAGCATTGTAGTTCCCTATCAAATTTGTTAAGAGGATAACTTTGGTATGGTATGGGAAGCTAATACGATTCTCTCATTTCCCACCTCGTTGGGATAAATTACTTAGTAGACATACTAAGGTTCCACTACCCTAGAGTGAGAATGTGTGTTACAAACAAACAATCGTGTTCTACATTGTGTTGGAATGGTTGTGATTAATTCTTTATTTTTATTGGCCTTTGATAGGGTATGACTATGTATTTTTTTTATTGTTATGTACTTAAGTTTCTTGAATGCATAATTTAGTGTGAGTTTATCATGGGGCCAAACTCTCACTAAAGTGTTGGAAAAATGTAGCATTGAAAAAAGTAACCATTTTTCATGCTTAGTTTGTGAATGAATAATTAATGATAAAATGTACTCAATTGACCCTTATTTAGGGCTTTGTAAATTGTTTTATTACAATTTCAAACTAATCTATGGATTTCTAGACATGCAAAACTAACATCATGCATCCAATTCTTCTCTTAATCAACTAAAACAATTTATTGATTAATTCCCTAGCTTCATCATACTTAATTAAATAAATCAAATTATTTCATTAAGTCTTTAAGTTCTTCTTATTTGATTCAATAAATCAAAATGATTTATATCAAATATCAAACCCCTAAAAAACTCCAAATTAACCTCTAAACATATTCATCCATTCTTCAGCTTTTGACTCAACTTGAGTCAAATCTAAATTCTCAACTAACCCACCCACTTGCACCAATAAATCATTTCTTTGATTTATTAATTCTTCTAATTACTTTCAAAAGGGCATCAAGATGGAATATTCTTTCAATTTTGAATCTCCCCCTCAAATGCTTGTCCATCCAACAAAGCATTAAATTCTCTTACACATCTCTTGCACAAGTCAAAGTTGGCATTTAATGCACCTTTCATCCCCCCTAAACATGTCATTTCAATAAAATTCAAATTTGAAATTGGCACATTGGCCAAAACTTGCACATTCCTCATCCTCTCAAATCTTGACAAGTGGCATCTTGTCATTGGCTTGTGAATGATCGCACATTCATCAAAATATCTCTCTTCCAACTTGAATCTATAAAAGCAAGGCATTACAACACAATTGGAGAACAGCACATTTTCATGCAAAGTTACTTTCTACATGTGAGAATTAATTTTTCTCTTCATCACAACATTTTATCTTCATCTTCATTTTGGCAATCTTTCTTACCAGGGGGTGGGAAAGGGCTTTCTTTCCACATCATGAGGAGCACCACTCCCGCTATGAAATAGAGTTTGGTTTATGTTTTTATATGTTTTCATTGAGTTTTCTTCTTGTATTTTATCTTGTTTGCATATCTAACATGGTCAAATATTTCATAGGGATGTTGTGATTTTCTAACAATGTTAATCTATGTCAATGTTTAGACATTTGCATATTTTAGTATCCACAAAATGACACTAGAAGGAGGGCATTTTTAGCATATAATTATCATTTTTCTTTTACTAAATGATATATTGTAGCTTTTGAAATACATTGGGTATGTTCAGAAAGACATGTTCTAATTTCATTAGCAATAATTCTTTCCATTTGCAATCGATCTTGTTGTGTGTTAATGTGCATTTCTTGGAGGCATTCAAGTAATTTTTCTGTTTTGAAATCTTAAACTGACTTGCAGCAATAACAAATGTTTTCATATTTTGTTTTTGTATGAACTATGAAGTTAAGGACCATCTAACTATTACCCACTCGTGTTACCATATGAGTTGTCTTCGTCTAAGCCGTACGTTCTCTTAACATTGATCCTCCTTGTCTGGATATATTAAGGAGGTTCCGAGTTCTTTGATAAAGAACAGACCGGTATTTCTCTTAGCATATCTATACTAGTGCATTCCTCTTATGTGGCTCACGTGCTTTGTCCCTTCCCTTGTTCAAATAATTACTCTCCATCTCTTCTATGTACCATGGCATGAAATCTTGAAGACAAATTTCCTCCAACATTTTAATAAACTCCAACAATAAGTGTCCAATCAGATTCTCTGACTCATTTATTGCATTTCTCTTCATGTTTCCTTCGCTGCACTCAATATTCAATAAATGTCTATCATCTCTATCTTGCATTGCTTTCTCATAAAGCTCAAGTAATTGATCATTCTCTTCAGATGTATCATGCAACTTCAGCTGAAGAACTTCAACTTTTTCCTAAGGACAATTGTCTGCTCTACTTCAGCACTCACCACATTATCTGTGCTATTGTCCTTAAGTGTAGTGCTTTGTTTATCAAGCTCCTTCTCAAGTATTTCAACTTGATTTTTGAGTCGGAGGACTTGTTCTTGCAACTTTATTTGTACTTTCTGGGAATCCTCTTTAGCTTTTCGGATTTCATCTCTGTCTTGTATGAATTTTTTGAACATATCAATTAATTGTTTGTTATCGTCCGCTAATTCCCTCAATTTTTTGTGCAGATCCTCAACTTCCGTGGGCAAGAAAATAACATTACCCTGAGCTTCTGCTTCATGCTGACTTGCCACACTGATTGCTTAAACTAAGTCTTTCAGTTCGCTTTGTACTGATAAGACATTTAGACAATATGAGTCAGTGCATTTAAGATATAGAATAGCTAGAGACTGAATCAATAGTCATTTGCAAACCTTCAAATTGCTTATGGTCCAGAAGTAGATTACACTTATTTCCCATTTGATAAATTTTTCCTCTGCTACTTGTAATGGAATGACATAACATTTCATCCAGGGAGATAGGGGAACGCTGGCAAAAGCAACATTAGAAGTTCTTAAAAAAAAGAAATCCTTGGCATATTGAGCGATTCATTTACCAGGCATCCAAGCTTCGCATCTGAAGTTCCCCAAGAAACATTTTTTATCATTGATGAGCTTGTGTGTAAAGCACAAGAATTTGATTTCATTCATGAGAATCTTAACCACCAAAACCATATAGAGTCCTATTTGTCGCTTGAGCGCACACACAACAGCCATACTAGTGATAGTCTTGCATCCTGCATGCTCGGTGTAGGTAGCTGCATCCCTGAGGACATTCTCAAGGAAGATCTCCAAGAATTGGATGTGTGTGGATAATCTGAATCTTGTCCACATGCAATGCCCATAGCAAGTCAGCGTGGATGTGCCCCTTTCTCTCTACATAATGGCAATGAAGACATGGATTTGACTGCTTTAAAATTCTACACCATCTCACTTATGATTGAGCACTCTATCGTGCCCATTATAGACAAGACGACTAGATTTAAGTTGTAGTTCTTTTGACGCCTCCCCTCCTGGCAAGACGCCTGATGGCAGGTTTTGTGATGCCCTGAATAATATCCTGGAGAACCTTCCTGTGCCTCTTTGCTCAATCTGTCTAAAGATATTTTTGTCATTTGACAAACAAGGTGATTTTGAGAACCGAATGCTAGTAATGCCACCCTGAGGAATTTCAAGCCCTTACCTGCTAATGGCGCCAGCTTAGAAGTTTTTAAATGCACTTAGTGGTTGGTTCTTTAAATGCACATTGTTGTTTCCACTACATTACTATTTGTACCGATCCTAGAGAAGCATTCAATGATATATCTACGCTGTCTTTATGGTACTCATGTTGTCTTTACGCTATGCCTTTATGGATGATGTTACATTGCTGCATTTAGTCAAAATAAAATCTTGAGCCTGCACGGAAATATAAACTTGAAGGTCGAATCACATGATAAAGCTAGCGTATTGACCTTCCCTTGATAATTAATGATCTCATTTATATTGATGTTGAAATTAATTTTGTGGGTGGCCATTGTAGAGTGATTGATGTCAGCTAATATTTTCTTGATCTTTTATGCTGACTTGAACACATTTCGGTGAGAGTGACAACCTATTTTATAGGCCAAAATACTCTGTAGTACCTATCAGAGTGCAATAAGAATTTTTGAATAGATTTGTGCATGTTCCTTTGTTATCATTAGTTGAGATAGGTCTTTGTATTAGAGGCGCTGCAAAGAGACTTTAAACTTCTATTTTTCACCTAAAATCTGCCTCAAAGTCATACATTTCTCTTTGTTGTTTCAAATATGCAGTTACTCACATGTATTCAGATCTGTGATTCTTTTGTAAATGTTGATTCAAGCATTCGATGGTATACAAAATTTTTGGTTGTTTTTGTTTTTTTTTTAGCAATGAATTTCCATAATTATGCGCCTTTGGGTATTCGTGTGGGCAGATCTCTAAGAAGATATTTACTATAGTAGCAAATGAAAAATAATGTATTCGCTATGGCAAGGGTTAGTAATAAATGGATTGGGCAGCTAGACCGAGTTGGAATAGTTTTATGTCTTTTGCTTTACTCATTAATTAAATTGACTTTTGAAAAATGATAGGGGCTGAGGTTTGAAAAAGTCGCGCCTCCAATTGTCATGAAGATTGAATTTATGAAATTCTCAAAAAGAAGCTCAAGGAAAATTTATTGAATTGAAGGAAATATCTGTTGTGATTAATTAATGTGTGTCATAAGGTCCTTGTTTGCTGTTGAAATTGCATTTGAAAGAAAGAACTTATTTTTATTTTTATTTTAAGGCATTGTTTAGAAGAGTGTTCACTCATATCTAACATTTATTGAGAGAATGTGTTTGAATCAAGAGGATAACATGAGATCGATGGAGTGAAGTCATAGTTATTGCATAAAATGCCAAGGCATTTATATCTTGAAATCACTCATTTATAGTTTTGATGGTATCTTCATTGATTGACATTGCTCATTTATGACTTTCTACAGGCTAAGAGGATTAGAATCAAAATCTTCACTTATCTACATTATTAAATCATTCCAAAAAAATTATTTGTCTACATTAGATCTTTTGATTTTGATTTCTAATAAGGATTGTGTTGATCTTTGTTATATATTGAAGGCTTTGATATTGTGAAAAGATTGTGGAGAGAAATATTCGTAATAATGCTTCATTTATTAGTTTAAAATAATTGGTCTTCTCATTCGAAACTGTTTTAGTGAATACTTAACAAGAGTAAATAACTTGATCCTCACATAAATTATCTTGCTTTATCTTGTAGGAGGAGCAATTTCGTTTACACAAGGAATGTGCACCATTGAAACATCAGAAACAATCTTTGAAGCAAGATTGGAGTCAAAGAGAAAATCAATTGTTGAAACTTGAAATTCATAAAGCATTTTTTAATGCTTAGGGCTTTCATTCTATGCTTTAGTTTTTTGTTTTGAATCAACTCGCATCTTTTTGGGGCCCTGAAAAGAACATTTTCATTTTCCTAAAAAGCGCCTAAAAATAACCCTAGGACAAACTTACTAGAGTTGGTTTTCAAATTTAAATTGAACAAGACAACTTTCACATCTCATTTTGGTGCTTTAAAACGAACTCATCACTTCTTTTATGGTCTAAAATGAACAAGTGTTTTTCATGTTTTGCACTCTTTTTCACAAATTAATATCATTTAAAAGGCGTATGCGCTTCTCTCGCGCTTCACAACGATCTTGAGAATCAAAAGCATTTTTGTGATATTAAGTTGTCAAAAAGATTGCCTTCACATTTTGATTTGGAGATCTAAAATTGAACAAGACATCTTGCAAGTGTGGGTAAACTTATTGCGAGTGTTCTCCCTTTATTTTTAAATGAAGGTTGATCAAACTACAAATATGTTTACTCACTTTTGTTTATCTTAGATGGCCTGCCTTGTGGGAAAAAGTACTCACCCAAGGGAATGACCTAACCGGTAACACACTAAAGCCAAGTGTACTTCTAGTCAGGATATAAAAGTGCGTATTGGAACAAAAGTCAGTATCATGCGGTTGGCTCTGACGAGAAGGGCAGCAATGGTCTCTCGCCGCATGGGTCAGCCTCCACAAATGGAAATTTTGAATTAAAACCCTATTTAGAAGGCCAAATTCTTATCTATTTTGTTGGTACAAAAGGCCATGTCCTTTGAAGCCACCCCACATTATACATGTGGTTTTATTGTAGAGATGAAAAGTATGCCATGGGAGATTCATGGGTACTAATGATTGGCTGACCCGAGAAGTGTGTGCACTGTAAGGGGGAGCCTATATTGTCAAGCATCTAGTCATCCGCATAGAATATGCGCAACTAGATTCGTCCAAGTGGGAACCCAACAAAACATTGTCTATTCATCCTAGGGTTGTACATGTGCTTGGAAGTGGAAAATACATTGCTTCGTCCTAAAAAATAATTGAAAAACAAACATTCACAAGGAACTCAAAATTTCAAACCCCTTGGAGGAAACAAATATCCTTGATGAATCTAAGTACTCTTGTTTTCCCTAGGGATCACATCTTTAGAGGTTTCTAAGTGCTTGGATTTTATCATCATTTGTTTTCACTAAGGTTAATCTTAGGAAAATTTTTCCCTAATTTCCTTGATTTCCACATAATGGACCTTGTGGGATGAAAAGAAAGTGGGACATTAGACATGTAGTTTGAAACATAATCAAGAATGTGTTTTTGGTAAAAAGAATTCACTAAGGCAACATAATAGACAATTGAACCACACATGTACTTGTTCTCTTTTGGGTTAGATGGTTTTCATGCAAACATTGGTCTTTTGGTTTGAATTACTCCTAGGGAAAAGCATGTTTTTCATCACCTTGGTCTTGTAAGTAAGTCTTAATAGGGTCATCTAGGATCAAGTCAAAACACTTCATCCATCCAAAAATTTATCAAATTTCCACTTCACCAACTTTTGGAAAATCAACATCACCTTGTTTGACTTAACACACCTAGTCAGATTATCAATCCTCTTGAACAAATTTACCTCTAGGATAATGCAACTTCCTGAGGTCTACTAGTTCATGATCACTTTGATTAGCTTAACACACTTAGCCAATTCATCCTCTTATGCGAGTTTTCTCTAGGATAACACAACTTCCTAGGGTTTACAAGTTCACCACCATCTTGTTTGGCTTAACACACCTAGTAAAACTATCAAAATTAAATCAAACCAATTCCTAAAGTCTAGAATTGATCCAAAGTTCCTAAAAGTTTAAACACCCGTATCATTCACCCCTTTCATCCTACATCTCATCATTGGTCCTAAACCCCTCAGAGGTCAATAAGGTCAAAACACAAGAGGAACATGCAATATAAACCTGACTCATACATCATAAGTAATCCAAGTCAACCAAACTATCCAAGTATCACAATGCTAATTGATTTTCAAAACTTGCATTTGTACAATCCATACATGGGATCATTATCTCCTACAAACATCAATGGCACAAATTGAAGCATGCCCAATCTAAATTTTGGAACATCTTTTCCTTTGGTAGATTTAAATCAAAGTCAAAACTTACAAATCTATGAACCAAACAATCAAGGCATGAGCATTCTCCCCTTACTAACAGTCAATCAACCGAATATGAGCAATACTCCAATCATAAAGCAAAACATCATATCAAATCCTTTCATTTTGCCAGTAGTATCGCAACAACAGATGCAAACCATCCAAGAAAGCCCAACGGTCAACACCATTCCCAATCCACCACCACCACCGCCAAAACGCAACAGGGAAAATTCATTCTCTATCATGTTGCAAGCCTCTCAGCAAGCTGCCCACCAAAAGGAACTCCAAAATCAACAAGCTGCACAACTAGCTACTCAACAAGCGTAAGAAGAATTAGCCACCCAAGAAGCTATACAAGCACAGGCTCAGGCTCAAGCCCAACACCAAGCTCAATAGGCAATTCTAGGTACTATTGCAAGAAATCCATCAACAAGTCCATCAACAAGTAGCGCAACAACAAGCCCAACAACAAGCTTTGTTGGAACAACAACAATATGACCATCAACAAACATTGTTGGCTCAACAAAAAACACAAGAATTACTCACTCAACAAGGCTTGCAATAGATTCCCACCATAATTGTTGAAAACAATAATCAAGATCTATCCATTGATGAACACCTTGAAGACGTTTCCACCTCATCTGATGATCAAATCAACATACATCAAGAGCCATTTTTTAGTCATGATCAAGACCCCCCCTACAAAGATCTATTTCAAGGAGTATTGATTTTATTTGATCCTATTGACATAAACCAAGATACTTTGACAAATGATCATGTTGAAAATTTCTCTACATCACCTAATGAGTTAGAGGACATATCTCAAAAATTTATTCCAAAGCATGATCAACATCTATCACTAAGGTCTAGCAATGGTCCTTCCCAAGACATATTGGGATCCTTCGACCTCATGGTTGTGAATAGTGACAGAGTCTTTAAATCTACACTTGATCCAAAAATGCTCAAAGATCAACATGATATTTATCTACTTCCCAATAACGATGTCCAAGAAACCTTTGTAATCAATCCGCCCTTTGAAATCAACCCTTGTCAAAAACTTGATCTAAAGCATGTCGAAAGCTATTCCAGAATTAATCAAGATCAAGAATTTGTATCTCCAAGATACTACAATGATCTAATGGGAACTCTTCTATCTATACAAGATGTCACAAATGATGATCATATCCATATATCACATACCCATCCATCTACCCACAAGATGCTCTCTTTGGATAGACATGTAGATGATCTTCATTCAAAACAAGAGTCTCATACTCTTGACATCATTACCAAGGAACAAGAGTCTCCTACTCTTAAGGTTTGTACACATTATCAAGATATAAAGAAATTCAGAGACATGTCAGAAATGGGTCATGAAGAAGGTTTCTACAAAAGTGAATCAAAAACATCATGTGAAGGCATATCAAGAATGAATCATGAGGAAGACTTTTCCGAGGAAAATGAATCATCAACACTTCTTGAAGAAGCATTACAATCTGATATCCCACAAGATCAAGCTAGAGATATCAATCAAGAATTTATCCCACATATGGAGGATCCTATCAGTTATAAACTTGGATCACTTACCTTTCTTAGGGAAAGCTATCTTATCAATAAAGAAGCTGTCATTTTTTAAGATCCACCACAGAGCAGAGAAGGAGCAACACCTTGTTTCCAAGGAAAATCATATCATATTTCAAATAAAATGTTTAAACAAATGAATTATCAAGGCAGAGAATTAGGCCTACATGAATAGGGTATCCTAGAACCAGTGCAGATTTTTGGCAATCCTAAGCATCAAGGCCTTGGTTATTCGGCAATCAAGGGATATAAACATATCAATGATACTTCTAAAAAACTGGGGGCAACTTCATCTCAAGCAAATGTCAACATAGGGAGCACGAAGGATGGTTATGATGAAACCGATGCCAATACTACAACCCGCCACATCATGAATCTCCATCCACCAATTACCCCATCCACGAATTGGGACCAACACCAAAATAAATATTTGAATCAAAGCAGGAAAAACGTCATTAAAGAAAAAGAAGTACTGAAGCATTAAGGACAAATCAAATACATATGGATACCAAAAAATACAAAGAAATACTATCCCTATCAAACCCCATTAGTCAAAGAAACTATGGGGAAAAATGAAAAAGGGGCAAGTATCCATCAAAGATGTCCACAAAAGAAAAATCAGCCTTCTCAAGTGACATACAAAGTGTATCAAGTGGTTGGTCTTAATTCCACACACACTTTCGTATCCACCCATCATTGCTCATCTTCCCAAGTTTGGCAAATCAAAGGTTCTAAACTATCAACTAATCCATCTTTTACTCCTAAACACACTCCATCCACACCTCCACGCATGATATCAAATTCTCACATTAACCATGTATTGGCAATGACCCTTCATCATAAGGATTCAAAAGGCACTCTATTGCAATGTGCGCACAAAGACAGAGTTAACTCCGATATCAACAAAGCAGGTCATAAATCTCAAAAGTTGCATTCAAGTGCATGTATCTTAGCAAAACAACTTCTTCAAGCTGGATACCGATGGCACATTATGACAGAAGCATCAATGTCAGCAGTACTAGGTGATTCAACATCAACATGAAATCTCTTAGAAAATACAAAAAAATAAAAATAAAAATTAGAAAAATGTCCTGAAAAAATGGTCACCTTGATGAAAACCTAGCAAACAGGCATCTTGGTGACAACAAAAAAATACAAAAATCCAAAAAAATCAGAAAAAAGGATTGAAAACAGTAAAGAAAAAAATAATCGTGCAGTGAAAACAACTTCGGTGGCGTTTTGGAGAGGTACCATGATGAAAACCTGGCAAACAGGCATCATGCATAGAATCGAGCATCTACGTACGCCATTTCAGGAGATAGCTTCTTATCACATCCATAATAAATCCATCATTTGAGCCATATCATCCGTTCATCCATGAACAGTTTATCCAATCCATTTTCATCCCATCTACATCCATAGTCCAAGGTATCTTAATCTTGATGAAATTTTGGGGCACACTTTACACTTGCTTAAGGTAAACATCTTGACATGGGTCATTTTCATTGATCCCATCATACCCAATGTTATCTGAGCCTTGAAGCATTATCTGAATGAGTATTCCTTTGTTTGAACACCTTATCTTGTCACAAGATAATCCTTGGCATCCTTTACATGCTTACCATATCTATCTATACATTTATCCAAGATTCCACCCATGGTCATTCGAACATTGCTAGACACTAGGGGAAAATATTTGCATCTTGCTTCGAGAATAAATCTTGATATATATCATCCAACTTATGTGGTGATCCGAACATTGGCAAACATGAAAGCAAATTGGTCAAAGCATTTGTGAGCCAAAAATCCAAATCACTAGCCCATGGAATATTTTGACAGGAAGACATTCCTTATCAAGTTTGATCTTTCGTCAAACATCAATCTAAACAATCAATATCAGTTGCATCTAACTTACACGTTAGCATCACATGAAATCATCGAAATAATTTTGTTCTAAATCAAGCTTCATCAATCTTGATCAATCGAATCCAATCAACTAGCTTGTTGACTTAACACACTGAGTCAAACCACCCTCTTGTGTACGAGTTTACTCTAGGATAACACAACTTCCTAGAGTTCGCAAGTGCATTATCATCTTGTTTGGCTTAACACACTTAGCCAAATTATCAAATCCATAATCACGTCTTTTGACTTAACACACTTACTCAAACTACCCTCTTGTATGAGTTTACTCTGGGATAACACAACTTCCTAAAGTTTACGAGTGAATTATCACTTTTGTTTGACTTAACACACTTAGTCAAACTATCAATCCATCAATCTGATCAATCAACCTTAGCTTGGTTTTCAACAAAAACCCAAAATAGAGTACTGATATCATCACATGTCAATATCCAAATCATCAAAATCATGCGAAAAATTCAAAAACATTCTAAAAAATCAATCAAAATATCAAAAACATCAGAAAATCCATCAAAGATTTAAAAAAACATTCAAAAAAGCATTTAAAATCTAAAACATGTCAAAAATTTGAAAAACATAAAAAATAGAGTCATCTTGCTGAACTAGGTCGTGTCTGAGCTTGAACTTAGGCAAGGTTGATCTTTGATCATCCCCTGAGACATCTTAGGTTAGTCCTTAGGCGTCCATCGCATTAGCATCCGTTTTCCCATCTATTTAGGCATCTGTCGCCTTGGCAATCCACTTGCCCATTTTAGTTTTTTTCCACACACATTTAGGTCAGTCCTTTAGGCATCTGTCACAATGGAAATCCATTTGCCCATCTAGTTTACATTTTAGGATTTTAGGCGTCCATCACAAGGGCAATCTGTTTGCTCATTTATCTCATCAACAGTTAAGTCTATTGTTGTCTGAACTACATCGTCTCTGAGCTTAAACGTAGGCAAGGCCATCCTTGATTGGCCCCCTAGACACAAAATCCAAAAACATTCATAAAATCTCAAAATACAAAAAACATTGAAAATTTCAAAAATCAACAAAAAAATCAAAATATTTGAGAAAAACCCAAAATGGTGCACCCATCTCATCTCGCTTTCACCCGCAATAAGCATCTGTCATAATAAATCATCGTCACCTTCATCCTTTGGTGAAGCAATCAAAAGCAAGTTTAGCAAGTTCCAAAGTGAACACCTAATCGTCAAAGTCTCAGGTCTAGATCAGTGAGTTAACAAGTTGATCAACTCAAAGTATCAATAGCTTATCATCCAATCAATCTCATCAAAACCCTGATCACAACATGTCCTAGGAATGTGACCTTCCCGTGATGGACATCAACATCAGGTAACCTCGTAGTTTAGCCTTGGCTAGTGGTACGAAGAACATTAGCTTGTTTGTTTACTTTATCTAGGTCTTTTTGACTTATCTTATTTTCCATTCATTCCAAGGATCTCTTGATGATGCCTAAACAAAACATGTTTAGAGATAAAGGAATGGGGCAATGATCATTATCTTTTTTGTCTGTTGTGCTTGTTGGATGTTCTTGTAAAATAACTTGGCGAATACTTGCTTTGTTGGGTCCATCCTAGCAAGGTTTTTGTATGTCAAGTGTGAACAAGAGCACTCTTATCTGATTGTCGAGTCGAAGTCCATCACGCTAGGCATAATACCATCCTGGGTCTTTATACCTTGATGCATTGCACCTATGTGTGTTATCAAACATAAGGAAAGTTACGCTCTTTATCTCTCCCATCCCTGGATAAGCAATACATCATCATTTCTAATAAAGTTGGCTTGTTGAACTTCTGCATCTTCTTGGATTCAAGGGTTGATCCCTCTCATTCTGCTATCCTCTTTCACGCTAACAATGCATCCATCTTGCATCCACACTCTCATTCTGCATAATAACATCCTATCATGAAGAAAATAATGCACCTCATCCATCTCATTTGTATAATCATTTAAGGGGTTTAGGATAATATAAATTTGTTATTCTAAGCATCTTCCAAACATCTCATTTACATCATAATTACCATATACATCATATAGTCTAACCATCCATACATCCATTTTGAACCTCTTTGTCATGCGATTGACCTCAAATCGAATCTTTTCACTCAATCTCTCAAGGGAGAAATGTACTAACATACTTATTTCCATTGGGGCATCCAGAAAAAAAAAAGAAAAAATAATTTTGATGTCAGCAGCATCATTCTTTGAACCAATGCAACAAGTACATTTCTTCAAAGAGGGGAAAAATGTAGACATGCAAAACTAACATCATGCATCCAATTCTTCTATTAATCAATTAAAACAATTTATTGATTAATTCCCTAGCTTCATCATACTTAATTAAATAAATCAAATTATTTCATTAAGTCCTTAAGTTCTTCTTGTTCAATTCAATAAATCAAAATGATTTAAGTGAAATATCAAACCCCTAAAATCCTCCAAGTTAATTAATTTGGATTAATTAACCTCTAAAAATAATCACCCATTCTCTAGCTTTTGACTCAACTTGAGTCAAATCTAAACTCTCAACTAACCCACCCACTTGCACCAATAAATCATTTCTTTGATTTATTAATTCCTCTAATTACTTTCAAAAGGGCATCAAGATGGAATATTCTTCCAATTTTGAATCTCCCTCTCAAATGCTTGTCCATCCAACAAAGCATTAAATGCTCCTACACATCTCTTGCACAAGTCAAAGTTGGCATTTAATGCACCTTTCATCCCCCCTAAACATGTCATTTCAACAAAATTCAAATTTGAAATTGGCACATTGGCCAAAGCTTGCACATTCCTCATCCTCTCAAATCTTGACAAGTGGCATTTTGTGATTGGCTTGTGAATGATCCCACATTCATCAAAATATCCCACTCTTCCAACCTTGAATCTATAAAACCAAGGAATTACAACACAATTGGAGAACAACACATTTTCATGCAAAGTTACTCTCTACATGTGAGAACTAATTTTTCTCTTCATCACAACATTTCAGCTTCATCTTCATTTTGGCAATCTTTCTTATCAAGGTGTGGGAAAGGGCTTTCTTTCCACATCATGAGGAGCACCACTCCCGCTATGAAATAGAGTTTGGTTCATGTTTTTATATGTTTTCATTGAGTTTTCTTGTTGTATTTTATCTTGTTTGCATATCTAACATGGTCAAATATTTCATAGGGATGATGTGATTTGCTAACAATGTTAATCTATGTCAATGTTTAGACATTTGCAGATTTTAGTATCCACAGGCTTTATTAATTAATTGTGGTTAATTAGAGCCTAATTGACCCTCTAATTCAATTGTCATCCTTATTAATTACATTTTTCAAGGATCTATCCTAACACCCATTAATGATATTGCATGACATTTACATTGGCAAAGTTGGAGTCCTAGAAATTTTTGGTAGGATCCATTCACCACTTTGGGCGAATGGATCCTCCTAACCTAAGACACTCCATTTTTGGCATATTTGAGGTGGGTTTTTGATAATTTTGATTAGGACTCCCTATTTTGAATTTATTTGTGGTGGGGTTTTAATGATTTTGAATTCTAGATCTGATGTTAGCTTGGATTATTTGAATTTCAAGGTTAATCCTTAGATTTAGTATAAATATAAGGTTAATTCACATAGATTCATCCTAAGCAATCTAATATTTTCAAGAGAGCATCCTAAGGGTTGGCAAGAAAGTTATAAATAATTTCAAAGGCACTCAAGGACAGATTATTGGAGTTTTATTTGAAAAATTAAAGGTCATATCATCATATGAAAGGCATAGTGCATCAAACACATTGTTGAGCTAGTCAGTTAATGTAGTATTGAAGATCTTATTCAAGGATTCTTTCACATCTAATTCAAGATCAAGATTTGCATTCTACATGGCCACTTCATGTTAGTTTGTAGATTTACATTCCAAGACAACTTCCAAGGTATCATCATTTCATGTTTCATGAATCAAGTTCTTTAATTCATTGTTTCATCATAAGGATTACCTAAAAGGGGTTTGACTAAGGCAAACCCTTATCCTCTAACAATCAACAAGTTTTCTCCTCTTCGATGTGTGTTTGAAATTTTCTAGGTTGAAGATCAAATGGAAAACAAGATTGGAGTAAAATTTTCAAAATTGTCAAGTTGCAAAGTTGTCACCTAAACTGCAAGAACATGAAAAAAAGCCTACAAAATTTATTTCAGGTTTTTGAGAGTTGAGCACTGAGTAGATGGAAGTGAAGATGTTGAAGAACATAACCCATATCTTAGTTTTTAGAAACCCTAATAGGGACCCATTCTCCACTAAAGGCGAATGAGTCCTCCATGACCTAAAAAATATAAATTTTTCTCTAAGGTACACATTGTTTCAACCTTCTAAAACTTCCCTTATTGTTGCTATAACAGTTAGGATTAGTTTTTAATTGTTATTTATGCATTGTGGCCCTCATAATTGAATGAAAACCTAGAAAAACATTGTGTCTCATCATCTTGATCAATTCACCTTGATGACCCTCTAATTTTTCTTTGTTTCAAGGATAAATCCATTTGACTTTGGTTTATTTCCATGATATATATCTTTTCCTTGTCTTTGAATTTAGTTTCAAAATCTTGCATAGAAACATATGAAACCCCTATAGTTTTCATAGGATATTTCTTATATAGTTTTCCATGCACATGAAATACACAACATCTAAAGGGGAATTTTTCATAATCTATTTTTGGATCTATTGTATGCTACCCAATCTTATCACTATAGAATCATGCAAAAAAATATTCAAATAAATTTCAATAGATATGCAAGCATAGGTTGTTAAATTTATTTCCAACATCTAGTGACATAATATCAAAGGCTTCACATGAAAATTTCAATAGGCTATAAAATTTTAGGCTTCCAAACATCCATGGGAAGATGAAGAGGTCATTATCCAAACAAAACAATTTCTAGGGAACTCCTCCAAAACCCACAAGCCATGGTATGATAAATAAACCAATCTAATTATAAAAGTATGCTCCCCCATCAAATATGATATTATAATATTTCATTCTTTAAAAAGATATAAATAAATATCCATTTTCTACTAATATAACTTCCATGTCACCCTCTAGTTGGCGATTTCTTTGACCCTAAGACTCTAAGGCCAAAGAAATTAAAATTTCCATAAAACTACAAATCAATATATGTTCTAAAAGATAGAGAACATCATCAACCAAAACTTCTTTAATGCTATGCACAACTATTCTATTCTCATTTTTTCTAAACATCCATAAGAGTTCACTTAATTTTCTAATTTCTACTCAAATTTTTAGTCATTAGTTGCATTCATTAGGAAATATATAGATTCGTAATACCAAAAGGAGTAGGACTCATTAGATAAAAGTGCTCCTTTAAAATATAAAAGTGGGGTTCCCTTGAACTCCAAAACAATTCCATGTAGCTAACCAAAACAATTAAATAGGAAATAAAAAGAAAAAATGAGAAAAATGTTAGCAATCTCAAAGCCCATGACTAGATTCAAAGAGAAAGTTTTAAGAAAAAAATATTTGACTTTATAGATCATAGGGCCAAAGGTTGCAAAGGAACATAGGTTGTATTCTATCCCTAAAACCCTACATGACTACTTAAGATAATCATCTTGTAAAACATAATTTTCTCATAACCTACCTACAAAATTCACCATAACATTCTTATGATTTTTTTTAAATTTTTTTAATGAGGAAAACAACAACATAGTGTTAAACATAGCTATCATAAAGGATTCCCATTAGTCATATTTTATCATATTCAAGATCAGGGATTAGAATCTTATAAATAACTTCCTAATCAATGATCTAACCTTTATGTGTAGATTCCAAAGAATAATTTTATAGACTATGCATATATCTATATGTATATGTTTATGCATATGAATATGTATATATACATATACATATGTATATATATATACATATACATATGTATATATATATATATACATATATATATATATATATATACATATATATATATATATATATATATATACATATATATATATATATATATATATACATATATGCATGGGTAGTCCCTAATAGAATAAAAACACATATTTATAAAAAAGTCAACATTTCTATGTCTCCAAGTGTAGTTCTAGTTAAATAATTGATGTGATGTATCTAGGTTCTTCCATTGAATAATTTGTGTATTTAGTGAAGATAAATAATTTTAAATATTAACTATTTTTTTCAAGTAGGATAATAGAGTCATTAGAGTACATTTGCTTGTGAACTTAAATAATTCTAAATTAAAATTATAGCAGCATCATTTTTGAATCAATAATAATTTTGAAATGACTTTTATTGACGGAATAATTAATTTTTTATTAATATACCCTCCAAGTCACATTACAAAAGGAATATTGTCATGGTATAATAGAGTTTAATTTCATTCAAACAACAAAAAAATTCAATAGAATTCAAATTTGAACTTTCACTTGATATTAAATAAGACTTACATTATTGATATAGTTAAAATTTTCGCAAAAAATAAATATATTAAAAATATAATTATATTTAAATGCTCATTTCATACATGCATTGACTATTTCCAAAATAAAATGATATTTTATGATATTGCTATCAAGATTCAAGGAGTTTGACTCAAAAACTACATGATTGAATCTTGATAGCAATATCATAATTTAACTCCCTGTGAAAAATACCTCTTACTTATCAAAATAATATTATTCAAATTAATAAATAATACTTTTAACCAATAGAATTGTTCAAATTACATCAAATCTCTACCAACTTTTTGACAATGTATGGTAAGTAGGAATCATGTCGTCCTCATAGGAAATTACTGGGAATGCTAAAGAAATCATAATTGTTACGCAACATGTTCTTCTAAATGGAAATTACGAGGGAATGGTTGAAAAATTCAAACGTGATTGTCAAGCGATATTTTACAGAAACAGAGGCCGCCCAAGCAATATATTTCATGTAAGGCAAGATAAAAAATAGAGCTGTGGAGATGATGAACACACAATCAAAGGACGAAGGCAGTTTGTGGAGTGTTATTACCCACTATTTGCCTGGGTATCAATTCTCCTCCTGTAATACCACCAATACCCCTTTAAAGGCAGCCGCAACAGTAATGGCGGAGGAGGAGAAACAACATTCTGTAAATAGTGTGCCAAGTCTCCTGGCAGAAGAAAATGAAAGGAAAAACAGAAGACGAGAAAAGCATTACAGGGGCGTGAGGTTCGTTAAGCTTCGCCGTAAATATGCTGCGGAGATTCGAAACCCAGAGAAGAAGGGTACCAGACTTTGGCTCGGCAGCTTTGATACAGCAGAAGCAGCTGCAGCAGCATATGATCATGCGGCTTTCAACTTTCGCGGTTCCAAAGCTATTCTCAACTTCCCTCTCAACTTTGTGTCTGGAATTTATGTGGATCTCTTTTCTCAGTCCTCTTCTTCTCATACTCCATCAGATATACGAAATCGAAAGAGGAAGAAAAGGGTAGATGAAGCTCAAGAATCGCAAGAAATGGGTTCGGATAATCCATAGTTCTATTACATATTTTCTTCTGTTCAGCCAAATATTGGTAGCTATTTTCATATTGTCCCCTTATTATCATAGTATATTATTATTATTATTGTGTTGGGATTGTAAGGAGATGTATGTTTCTGGTTCTCTCTCCATATGCTTACAATAGGCACCAATAAAGAGACAGTCATATATATTCCATATATAATAAACTAATCTTGTTCTCTGTTTTTAAATAATCCCGTCTAATATTTTTAAATTTCTTTACGTTTTAAGAAAAGAACTTTGCAGTAAGGACACATTCCTGAGAGCTTTAAACGCTATGGATATTAAGATATGCATTTGAATTCCGTCCAAACATAAGCATTGACAGAACAACCTTTCTAGTTTGAAAAATAGGGAGGCACTAGCCAATAAAAGTTTCAATTGACTTTTTAAGGCTTAGAAGAAGCAAATAAACAACTGTTATGTAGCAAGTTTATCTAAGAGATAGATAGTTATAGGCCTCCTTGCCCTACATAACAACCGTACTTTTACTATTATTCTTATGTATCGACTCTTATACTTGTTTTATTAGGTGACAATGTGTCTTAGATATTATATAGGTTTTTTTTATTAATTAGTGTGGTTTATAGGGATTCTTATGTTTTCATTATATTATATTTGTTTATCTTTTTACAAATGATTTTTCTATTATGTAGTTATTTGTTTTAATAATTATTGAACATAGAATTTTAATAAATTTTGGTCCACACAAATCATATAATTATTCATGATCTCTTTAAGGATATAAATGAAATACATTTTCAATGGATCCTATCTTTATATTTAGAATCAAAATACTATATCATATAAATTGACTTTATAAAAATAAATTTAATTGAATTTATGGACATTGTCTTGACATTTAGAATAAGAAGATTCTATATCATAGAGATTAGTACTAAAATAATAAATACTAATTTCTAAATTTTTATCTCTCAATTTATCTCCATTGGGTGATTAGTTTGTAATATTGGATAGTATTTTTACATCAAAAGTTTCATCTAATTTAATCTCCATATAAATAAAATTATTCATCCCCAAGACTATAAACATCATCAATATTTGAATGATTCACAATGATATATGTAATGTACAAAAATTCTTGTAACTAGCATCGTTTCCAAATGTTCCTAATTCTCTAAGATATATCTTTATATTAACTAAGTTTTTCTCAAAATTCTTAACTCTCAAGTTTGAATACTTTGGTTTTGAACAAAGAGGAGGAGGATTGATTAGTGTCATGTTCAACTAGAAGGATATCCATATGCTTAGTCAATCTTTCTAATATTTGGGTTTTAATGTAATCTTAGCACCCTCTAGATTGTACAATTAGTGAGCTCATTTATATCCCACCCTTTAGAGAATTTTTTTGAGCTCAAATATAGTCATAAGAAAACAAAATGAAAATTCAGTTTGAAAGATGATTTATCAAATTAAAAAGAAGATACATAATTGTGTATACAAATAATTTGTTGGAATTGTCATTGATGCATCTATTTGCTACTAATTTTACATAATCTAGTTTGAACTACTAATAATTATTATTAACATTGTGATTTATTTTTTATTCAATGATCTAATAGATTATAAAAATCACACCAACTGAAAAAATTTAGAACTACTAAACGATTTATCTTAAATATCTAATAAATATGTTTATGTCAATATTATGTATGGATTGTAGATTGAGACTCACAACCATTGATGAAGATTGTGAAAAATAATAGAAGTTAAAAAAGAAAAGAAAAAATCCTATTTTCTCCCAAAATAGACATCTAAAAAGATGGGTTTAATTATCTTCTTTGATTTTATCACTTTTTCATAAACTCAAGAGAATGTAGTAGGATAGGGAAACAATAAATATAATAACATTCGTCTCTTAATAAAAGGATTACCCTTGATGAAAATGGAAAAGCTAAATACAATTATTCTTTCTAAAATTCATTTTAAGATTGTAATTAGTCTTTCTTAAGTATTGTGTAACAATTTACTATTTGTTAAAAGTAAATCTTAGAATCAGACTAGTCTTTGATTATTGTGAAGGGGATATTAAAAAAATATATATATTTTTCATAATAAAATATTTAATTTTTTTTATAAAATATCTTATCAATTGTAGTTTCAATATTAACATCATATCTATGCGATTATTTTTTAAAATCCACAACAATATTGTCTGAGATTTGAGTGTATAGACATATATTAGATTAGATGGACTACACTAATATATGCAAAGTACTCATAGATTGTGCATCAAAATTATAAATATAATAAATAGTTTAGATTTTATGTGTATAGTTCAAATACATAAAAATATTCTTATAAAAATAACTATTATGATTGGAGTGTATTACGATATTGCCATAGAAATAATATTCTTCTCTCCAAATTGATATTATCATCCTATCATTTTATCAGTAATTCATAATTAATGTGATCTCTTATTTTATAAAAAAAAGTTATTTGAAATCAAATATTCTATTTTGGTAGTTTAGTAAATGTGGACCTAGTTTATGCAGCTTAAAGAATTAAAGATTTATATTTGATGAGTTTATAGCTTAGGAAAGGAACATTATTTTTTATATTCTTGTATTTTATTGTTACAATTATTATGGTTTCCAATATGCTAATATTAATAAAAAACATGCTAAATTCTAGGGCATTAAGGATATGGATAATATTTTCTCTATGAGTGAGTCATGAAATTAATTATAGGGATTATAAATTTTTTGGATGAATATTATTTACAATTATCATATTGCATTTAAATATTGAGATAGATTACAAGCTTCCATTAGAACATGTATAGGTCTTGATATTATAGAGTACAAAATTTAAATTAGCACAAAAATAAAGATATTTATTCTATTATATTTAATATTTTTTTTGTAGTGTGTTCTTTCTATAATGTTTATTCATATTGATTTTATGTAAGAAAAAATTGTTAGTTCAAATTAGCATGTCTTATTATCCAATATTTTATTAAGATTAGTAGGTAGATATATATCAGTTAAATATAGATTTAATCAATAAAACAGAGAAATAGAACATGCGAAAAATTATAGCAGTAATAAGACAAGACAAAGATTTAATGTGGTTTACCCAAAATCAGGCTACATCAACCAACAAGAGGGTCTAATATATATTAAACTTCCAGTAAATCACTTTTGCAAAGCTCATAGCAACCATTGCAACCTACAACAACCTTTTTCTCCACATTTTACCACCGCTCTTTTTACATAGCCTTTGTTGCATGTACCTGCGGCTATTTCTACATTTATCCAGCCACAAAACTGTAAATTTTGCTAATTCTTTTCACAGCCTACTAGCCACAAAAATTTGATCTGAGTGCTTTTATATTCTCCCACACAAGTTCCATTAATTACAAATGAAGTCTGGCCATTGGTTTTTACTCATGCACACAATAAGACAATTTTTTTGGGTGGCTACATTTAATATTTTAAGTTGTCTTTTAATATTATATTATATAATGATAAGAGATCACTTCCAACATTTACTATTTATTTGTAACCTCTATTTTAAATACAAGTGCAACATAAATAATTAGGATTGGTGCAAGAAGTTGGGTCCACAAAGAGGGGAAGTTTTGGACGAAAAAAAAATTCTAGCACAAAACGCATACGCGTTATGCATCGCATACGCGATCCTAGATCAATAACGCGTACATGTTACGGTTCGGGTTACGAACCTAAAATTCGTATGCATTATGAAATGCATACGCATTCCAAAACGCGTACGCATTCTGAAACGCATACGCGTTTCTAAAGACTATTTATTTTTTTAAATAAGCGACTGTGAAAGTCATTTTCACAGCCGAGTTAGGAGCGCTAGGACAAGAGACAGCAAATCACGTACGCGTTTTGGATGGCCAGAATCTGCAAAATTTTCACTCTCACCTCCTCCAGTCAACACACCTGACCTTAGCGACCTCCAGATTGGTTGAATTCTACAATATTTTTGCATTATAATTGCTATTTAGTTATTTTTGTTTAGTTTGTTTTAATTTAATATTTAATAGTTTTTAAACTGCATTTAATTAACCGAAAACATCAACGAAACAAACAACATAAAATTTTAAATCGAAAACCTAAATTTGACACATTTAGTTTTGAAATTTAAAACCCTAAATTGTAGGTTCTAAAAAACTAATTTACTCAGACTGTTAATCTTTGAACCTAAACCCTAGAAAATGTAACATAAATTAAAACCCTAGAAAACATAAACTAAAACCTTAGAAAACGTAAACTAAAACCCTAGAAAACATAAACTAAAACCTTAGAAAACGTAAACTAAAACCCTAGAAAACATAAACTAAAACCTTAGAAAACGTAAACTAAAACCCTAGAAAACGTAACGTAAACTAAAACCCTAGAATTTACGTAAACTAAAACCCTAGAATTAATAAACTAAAACCCTAGAAAACGTAACGTAAACTAAAACCCTATTTGTAGGTTAAAATTAGGTTAAATCTAGGGTACAATTAGGGTTTGGCTTAAACTTTAATATATATTGTATAGTTAGATTTCAAAATTACAATTAGGGTTATGATTAGGTTTACTTGTTTAATATTAAAGAATTCAATTACCTGCTTCGAGGGTTAAAATTCATTCTAGGGTTAGGGTTCTAAGATAAATATTCGGGTAAGGGTTGAGGTTAGGGTTATATTTTTATTAGGGTTAGGTTTAGGATTATGAAATTATGAATTAAAATTTAAGATGCAGGTTAGGGTTGGAGTTAGAATTAGCCCCGTCAATTGGTGTAGGTTTCTAGGGTTGGGGTAAAAATTAAATTAAGAGTCTAGGGTTAAATGGTTGTAATTTTGGTGAGAGTTAAACATTCAATCAATATTTAATTAGGTTTATGATTAAAAAGTTTATATGCATTTAGGGTTAGTGTTCAACTAAGGTTATGATACCCGATTTAATTACAATTAGGGTTAGAGTTCAAGTTAGAATACATTAGGGTTCAAGTTATAATTAGGGTCTATGGTTCAAGTTATAATTAGCCCGTCTATGGTTCAAGTTAGAATTAGTGTGATAAAAATTCTAATATAAGGCAACATATCCCTAGATGAAATCGTATTTTAAAAAATTCTTCATCTATATATCGATTAAATTTTTTATCTTAAACTTGAAAAATAAATCTATTAGCAATGTCTTTTTGAACTGAATCCCCGTACTTAGGTACCTAAGGTTTTTGATGGTTTCATAAGGATTTAAAAATCATGAATACTAGTGGAACTTTTTAAAACACATAGGGTTTTAGTCTTATTTCTTCAATTTTTGTTTCTCACAATCTTAGTTTTGAAAGAGTTTATTTACAAACTTATATAACAATGGGGTCTTTAGGTGTGATCAACAAAGTTTATTTTTAGTAGAGATAATTGTGAGGTATCACAAGACAATGCATTTCCCTCAATTTGTTATAACAACCATAGACTTTTAGTCATAACATATTGAATTTTCATTTCCTTCACTCTTGATTCAACATAATCTAGGTCGATTGTTACCATTTTGTCAAAGGGGACCATCCTAGAACATCAACTTATAGATTTTCCTTCATTATTATTACTCAAAATTTTAAAAAATCAAGAAATTAAAATGTATAACTCTAAATTCTATAATTGATGAAGGATTGGTTTGCAAACTTTCTTGGATTTGACCCTACTGAATTGGTAGTTTGGATTCCTTATTTTTTTGCATAATTATTACTTTTAATCACTATAATTTTAATTTATTTGCATCCTTTAAGTTTCATGTAGTATACTATTGTTTAATAATTTATTATTAAAATAATATTTAATTCTCATACCTTTTATGTCTCTCATATGAACAATATTTTGTGTTCTATGGTAACTCCTATTATCATTTCCCCTTTTCAAATGTACCATGATTCCTATGTTTCTATTATTATATGTTTAAATGTATCCTCAATATGTTTAAATGTATCCTTATAACCAATTTTTTTAATTTCTATCTATCTTAATGGACCTTATTACATTATTCTAATATACATAGACACTAAACCCTACATTCTAAAATATGAACACAAACCCTTACCCAAAACTCAAATTGTAAACCACAAATTTGAAAATTTCAAAACTTGTACAAACTTAAATTATAAACTTTAATGTGTACATGCTATGGATTTTTAATGAACATTATTGATTTTTTAATGATAAATCGAATGGTCTTCAAATGAATTGCATTTTGGATTTGTGCACGTTCAATGTGATTTTTAAATAGTTCTTTCAAATTGTCTACATTATTTAATTAGTTTGTTGATATATATTTTTTAATTGTTTAACATGTGCAGTTGCCATTTGGTTGTACATTCACATGGATCCACTATTTAGCATTGAGGATTTTATGCCTGAACCACATATTCCTATAGATCCCATAGATCCTAACCCACCACCACCAGAAAACCCCATTCCTCCAAACCCTCCACCTCCTAACCCCCCACCCCCTATAGTAGACCAGGATCAGTTGAGAGAGAGCATTAGGGCAAATCTTACAGTCATTCAAGAAAATATAGATCTGATTAAAAATGAGCCTAGAATTCCCCCCCATCTCTCACGGTTTGCATCTACGATGCAAATTATTGTCGATTTTGTTCGATCTATTGATGCGGACCTAGATAGGTTCCATCAATGGAGAGACGAGAGGAGACAATTCTATGCAGATGGATTGTCTTATAAAGAAATTAATGACCTTAAAATTACTAAAGAAGCCATGTGCCAATATTTTTTTAACCCTCAAACTAGCCAACCAATTCCACCCACCAAAAAACGAATTTCAATTTTATGGTGTAGGCACCCCTTGATAGCTGCACATTTTGGGATAGATGGTGGATGGTGTTTGATACTCCACCACATGGCAATTCTGAGGTGCCCCTATACTTTTTGAGAAAGTTATGGGCAGAGTTTGAGTTGGGTTTAAAACCCAACTATTTTGATATGAGGTCATTTCAGGGAGCTGGGCGTGGCATGCCCCAACATAGATTGGGAGCACGTGTTGATCCTCAACGACGTGCTCCAATTGCTCCTATTGTTCCTCCTGCTTCTCCTGGTGTTCCTGCTGCATTTCAGCAGCAAACCATGCTATCGACATTAGGAGCATTGAGTTCACTTTCAGGACATCTCACTCATCAAAATTCACACGCGGCGGCTGAAGTGGTCAATAGAGAGCATGGAGGCTCCAGCAATAGGAATACTCAGGCATCCACTTCAGGTGACCCACCTGCGTCTGAGATAGAGTCATTTATGGATTTACTATATTCTGAGCATCATCTTACACAGGTATGTTCATCTTTTGAACTTAATATATTTTTTTGGAATGTGCAAAATTCATGTTTAAATAATAACATCAAATTATATATATAATACAATATTAATTCAATAAGTGTTTGGTGTAGACGCATGATCAGACAATGCCTGAAACTCAAAATGATCATGTCTATATGTCGAGTGTTGTAGATATGGGCTCACCTTTTGGTCAGGTACTTAAACCAATATATATTAAATTTAGTTTGTGTGGATATATATATATATATATATCTAATTTATTTTGAATGTTTACACATGATGTGTGATTGATATATATTATATCTAGATGCAGGAGGTCAGATGAGCATGCCTAGTCATCATCAGCTCAGGTGCATTCTTTCAAAAAGTTTGTTAAGTTTGAATTAAATACACATCATAGATCTAATTTAATTTTTACATTTACATACACATGTGTGAATGATCTATACAAATTGTTGTACATATATATGCAGGCATTTCATGAGACACCCATTGTAGGTGCACCTGAGACATCGTCAGCATTTATGCATGGGCAATCTCAGGTGCGTGATCTTGAGGTCATATCATTCAAGGTTGTAAACTTTACTAAATATCCTAAACAATTTTTACAGATCTTTTAAATATATATATATATATATTCGAGGTTTTAACATATTGATTGCTTTATATGAATATGCAGGATATAGTAGATCAGGCATTTGAATCTTCTCAAGTGACAGTTATGCTACCCGTTGAACAAAATGTTCTAGTAGATCCATATGATCATATGGTAAATTATTCATGTCTTAAAAATCATTTTTATTGTATTTACTAGATATTTAATTAATTTATTTTTTTTTAATCCAAAAGTTTATATTTTGTCAGGTTTAAATATGTTTAATTATATCAAAATTTATAAATAAATTTAAATCTAATTTCAAGTTACTTGTACTCTTTTACAGCATGATGCAGGTACATCTAATCGACCTGGAACAAAGAGGAGACTTGATTTGACTGATCAGCCTGATAGTTAAATGGTTTTAAATTTTAAATAGACCAGACATCTCTAGTTTTATTTAAACTTTTATGTGTTGGACTTGACATATACATATTTTGTTTATTTATATCAGCTGACTTTAATGTGATGATTATATATATGCAGTCGATTATGATCATGTTATGTTCATTTTGATGATTATATGCACTCATATGTATATGTAGATCTAGATATTTTATCTAATTTTCAAGTAATACATGCACTAGATATAAATTCTTATCTCTACAATCAAATTTCATAAATATATAATTTATCACATGGTTAAAGGTGATAAAATTTAAATATTCCTTAAATAGTTTAGATTATATTCATAATAAATTAAGAGCTCGCGTAATTTTAACTATTTACCAATTCTAGAAAATATTTGAACAATTATATGAAATGTATAATCTATAAAATTGGAATGAGATTTTTAAAATGCTACTAATAAGTTAATTGAAAATCATGCAACTATACAACATGATGAAACATATATGTGTGCACATGTATATCCAATTATTTAGCTTATCAATTTTTACGTGAAGACCAAAAATTGATATTTACATAGTCTCTTGATAAAATAATTTTTTAGTGACAATCGCATGGTAGACCGACTTGATGAGAACCTGCAAAAATAATTAATGTAAACTGTAAGTAGTTCTATAATTTTTTTGATTCATTTAAGTAAATATATAGTAAAAGTTACAAAATTGGATCTTATAAATTTCATAAAAATTCAAATGATGTTTTCCATAGGATGGATGAATGGGATGCATGTCATGAACCCTAAGGTATGGCTTAATGGGTCCTATGAGAATGGCTTAAGGGGAATTATGCGAGTGACTTAAGGGATGCAAGATTGTGGAATAAGGGTACATGTAAGAGGATATGACTTAAGGGTCCTAAACCCTTAACCCTTAACCCTAAACCCTTAACCATGTAAGAGGATATGACTTAAGGGTCCTAAACCCTAAACCCTAAACCATTAATCCATATAAATTTATTATTCTAAGCATCACATGAACCCTAGAAACCCTAAACCCTAAACCACGTGACCTAAATCCTAGGAGATCAACCCTAAACCATTAATCCATATAAATTTGTTATTCTAAGCATCACATGAACCCTAGAAACCCTAAACCCTAAACCACATGACCTAAATCCTAGGAGATCAACCCTAAACCATTAATCCATATAAATTTGTTATTCTAAGCATCACATGAACCCTAGAAACCCTAAACCCTAAACCACATGACCTAAACCCTAGGAGATCAACCCTAAACCATTAATCCATATAAATTTGTTATTCTAAGCATCACATGAACCCTAGAAACCCTAAACCCTAAACCACGTGACCTAAATCCTAGGAGATCAACCCTAAACCATTAATCCATATAAATTTGTTATTCTAAGCATCACATGAACCCTAGAAACCCTAAACCCTAAACCACATGACCTAAATCCTAGGAGATCAACCCTAAACCATTAATCCATATAAATTTGTTATTCTAAGCATCTCATGAACCCTAGAAACCCTAAACTCTAAACCATGTGACCTAAGGGGATGGCTTAAGGGGATGTCTTAAGGGGTGTTGAGAGAGTGACTTAAGGGGTTGCAAGAGGATGGATTAAGGATAGATATATAAGGATATGGATTAAGGAGTCCTAATAGAATGAATTAAGGGGAATTAATAGAGAGACTTAAAGGGGATGTAAGCAGATGGATTATGGCACATACGAGGATGGCTTACGGGGATATGAAATAAATTATAAACTTTTTATAAAATGACAATGAGTTAAATTTAGTTTTATATTTATACTCTCAACTAAATGTATCTACAACTATATATATTTACCTATCTGTAGATTCGAATTCCATTGTAATAAGAGTGCATCTCCTCTCCTTTTTGTATCAAGGGAGACCTGAAACAAAAAATGATATAAAACTTTAATAAGGAAATGAATTTAAAGACAAATATATATATCAATTAAATATATACATACAACTAGATATACTTACCAATATTTATTTACTCTGTTGTACCATCCACATCCTCTCTTTTTTTGTAATGCATCTATGATTGTCTCATGATCATCCATTGAAAGTGTCCATAAAACTTTATTAGCAGGCCTCCCGTGATATCTAACTAGTTTTATATTGGTTGCCAAAATCAAATGTGAATAATGTATAATCTTCTTGTGTCTTTCATAATCTTCAAATGCAGGCAAGCCATTCTTTCTTATCAAATATTTTTGAAGCCAGGTGCCAACAACAACGACTGAACCAGTTGGATACTCAAAGTTATCATCATCCACTCTAGGATGTACCAACTTATATTTTCTCTCAACACATCTAGCCAACCAGTACTCTATCTCCTCTTCATTCCCCTCGGGTGCAACAACAGCATACACAAGTCCTACAAAAATAGATAAAAAATTCAATAAAGAGCACGACTTATATTTAATTCATGTATATAAACATGCATACATATAAAATTCATCTCAATAAATAATGTACCTTCTTGTACAAGATCAGAAACACGGTCATAATCATCTGATGCGAATGCTTGATTATCTTCACTTATTGTTCCATGTTGAACATGTGTCGATGTAGGTGTTAAGGCTCTTTGTTGCCATTGTTCAACCCATTCCATATTTTCACAAGCCTCCCAATCACCTGCAATACAAAATTGACAAAAGCATGCCAACTCCCTTGTCCATATTGTCCATGTGTTTGCATTCGAACTCTTAAATGAATGCCATTTTGCAGATCCATTAATTGTTTCACAATCTTGTTGAGAACAAATATCATTTTCTTCAACTAACCAAAAGAAGCGGTGAATTATTGAGCTCTCACTTACTCTTGTAGATAATTTGGTATTGCACCAATCTACAATTGCATGTGCATCTCTAAATTTTGCAGCATCCTCAAATTTTAGTTGCTCTCTAGCAAGAGCTCTTTTCACACATGCACCTGCTCCATCGTGTTCTCCCTTACCATGACCGGCTTCAAAAAAACTCCATATGTGCTGGATATTATTTTCCTTATGAACTCTACATAACCAATAAAACATCCTAGCATTTTTGAATTGACCCGTGCAATTATCTGACCATATGAGATGTTCTAGCAATTGAATTCCTCTTTCTTTTAAATTTTTGTAAAATATATCAAAACAATATTGAACAAACTCAGATGAATGTAATCGATTATCACTTACATAAAAATGGTACTCTCTCAAAAAAATTCTATTATCTTCTCTACTATCATCTGCATGTCTATAAACAATATGAACAAAAATAGATACTTGCACTGAATTATAATACTGTGATTGAATTTCTTCTTGTGGAGCAAGAGTATAATTTTCAGCAAAATCAACAACCGACAATATAGTTCCAATTGGGAATGTGTTTTTACATAAACGAAATTGATTATCAAGCCAATGAGCATATGAGAGTGTTGAACATATTTAGGTACAATCTTATCTTTAAATTCTTTAATAAATGCATGCACAGTATTTTTTTCCATAATTAGCTCACAACGTTTTCCAGTTTTTCCATCTTTTAAAGAATACTCAACATTTTTGAATCTTTTTACATCTACTAATTGTTGTCCAAATTCATTTAAACTACTTTCATGCATACATTCACCTAATAATGAAAATTTAGCACATCTATCACATTCTCTAGAAATACATGATTTTAAATAAAATAAGTTTTCGTTAGAGGGTTCACAAAACAAACCTGATATAAAATATTTGATTCTTTTAGGTGGCATATTAATACCACAAATTTCCTGCATAATTTGGTTAACATGCAAAGTGCATCGTATCTATCGAAAACTATCATAATAATAACGAAATTGTACGTGAGTCTTACAACAACAAGAAATTCATTGCTTATTAATTCTAACATACCAAGGTTTACACTTTTTGAATGATCTTTGACTTATTTTAATATTCAATGGTAAGATTGAAGCATCTAAAAATTTTTTATATAATTCAGTTTGAGTCATATCTAAGAGATGCTTTGGATGAGGTACACAAATTTTGGAACCCACCCTTAATTTTAAGACATCTCTAATGTTAGGTGATACTCTTGTATTATCATGCCAAAATTTATTGATTAAAGATTTAATTTCATTAGTTAATTTCATGTCTGATCTTGGGAGTCTACTACTAAAACTCCAACATTGATTAATTGGATCATTTTCAATATTTTCTCTTCTTTTAGCAACTCTAATCAAAGTTTTGGGATTTACTTTTATACATTTACTAATCCTACTTAACATTCTTTTATTTGAAGTTGCTTTATCAACTAAAGCAGTTGTTATTGCATGACGAGCCGCATTTTTATCTTTGGATCAACTTTTCTTACCTATGAAATCAATAGCATTAGAAACACTAGAAATGACTTGTTCTATTGAATCATCTTTCTTTTTTGGTTTTACAAAAATACCTAATTTTTTCATCACTTTTCTCATTTTCCACATTCTCATCAATTGCACCATGAGTTGACATTGGAATCCTAATTTCTTTCTATAAAAATACATTTTATATATTTTATTTCCATAAGTTCTAATTTGTCTCCAAGAAACTTTACCACAAAGGTTATCTAACACATCTTTTTCAATTGTAAAAAAAACATTTTCATCTTCATCCATACAAGGGGTTTCATTTTCATTCACACAAGGGGTTTCATTTTCATTCACACAAGGGGTTCCATTTTCATTTTCAAAAGTAAAAAAGATTTCATTCTCATTTTCATCAATATGAGGGATTTGATTAGCATTTGTATTCTAATAAGATATATTTTCATAATTTTTTAGTTTTTGCATTCTTTCAACCCTATAATTATTGATATCATCAATGGTGTATCCAGCTTCATCTAAACAAGCAAAATCAATATTATCAAGACTTGGGTTTGAAAGAATACCTGGAGAGATTGTTTGAATAGGTGCATTTTCCATATCATTGGGAGGTGGATTTGAAGACATACCCGAAGTTGTTTGCATATGTACTGTTTCCATATCATTCAAAGTTGTAGTTGAAGACATAGTTGAGTTTCTCTCCATAATTGTATTTTCTTCTATATTCACCATCTCCACATTTGCATCATCTACATTCATTTCATCATTCATGAATTTCTCTTCAACATTCATTGAAGTAGATGCTTCCAAATTTTTCATTTCACGAATTCTTTCTCTTCTATCTTTTTATCTTTTTGCCTCCATATCTTTATTTGCTTGAATTTCTTCGGGTGTCATTGACATTCTACACTTTTTTCTTTGTCTTTGTTTTGAACCCATGGTTACAAAACCCTTTTTGATGAAAAAACAAATGATTTAATTGTAACCAATTTTCAAATTTTTATCTCCTTCAAATATTCAAATAACACTTTGTACTATGAAGATCCTTTCTTCTTTGAACTTTGAAGTACACAAAAATATCACGAATACATCCAAAAACTTTTTTTTGAATCTTCTTGTAAATTATTCTTGTACTTGATTCCACTTCAGAAAATTCAACCTGCACTTGACTTTTCAACCAATTTGCAATAGAATATGCCCTGCACAAGACAAATTTGTAATAAAAAATACAGAAAATCGAACTTGCGGGCCGTACTGCAGAAAAAGAATGTTGCAAGAAAATCGTACTCTATCAGAAAATGTCAAATCAGGATAAACAGATATATTAGAAACGCGTACGCGTTATGAAACGCGTACGCGTTCTTAAAAAGGAACGCATATGCGTTTCATAACGCGTACGCGTTTCATAACGCGTATGCATTTTTAAAAAGGAACACGTACGCGTTACCTTTACCCAACGGGTAAAAAAATAACGCATATGCATTATGAAACGTGTACGCGTTTTGTTTCAATAACGCGTATGCATTTCATAACGCGTATGCGTTATTAAAAAATTTGTTTCCCAACCCGCCTGGAGACTTGGTTTTAGGTTCGGGAAAGCTTTGGCAATCCGAGCCTTAGCCTTTGACCTGCAACTAAAAAACTAAGGCAGATTGAAGAAGAATGTTCAACTTTGACAATATGGTTGATGAATTTTTTTTTTGAATCAATCTATAAAATTAAAACCCATTACAGAACGTAATGTCTAGTTTTTATATATATAATTTTTATTAAGATTGGATTATATTTTCTATTTTTTAATTAATTTCAAAGCAAACTAGTCATTAAACTTGAAATATCAGACTTTTTTTGTTTTTTAATAACTTTTTTTTGGTTAAATTTTTTAGAAAAAAAATTATATGACATCAATCTTTAGACAATTCTTTACACAATGAAAAAAAAAAAATTCAAAAAAAGTTTAGTTTAGGTCAAATTATGTTGTCCGTACACGTTGATTTTTAAAAACAACAATTAAGGCCAATAAAAATTAAATAATAAAAAAAATATTGAACAAAAAATTACAAAAAAAATTCCTCATCAATCTTCATGTTGTTAGCTCTCTTTCCCCAAAAGGAATTAGTAAAATACTTTTATTTGATTCAAAAAGTGTTGTCCGTACACGTGCATGGTATGGTAAAAAAACAGGGACTTTTAAAAAGTGGTTTTTATAGATCTTTATCAAAATTTAGTTTCTACAATCTGGGTATTTGAATAATTTACATATTTATAAACTAGATTCAAATCTCTAAATTTCATATTACTGACTTTTTTAAAAATTCATTGTGTAAGTGCCTCAAATTTTTAGTTCAAGTGTGACAAATTCTGAAAAACAGCAAAAACACTTCCACTTTTTGAGCTTTTTGTGGACCCAACTTCTTGCATCAACCCTTTAATAAGTGGATGAAATATAAATAAAATATTGTTGAAGATCTTCCCATCCATGTCGGATTGGTCTCCATATAACAATAATCTCCAGCTTGGAGACTGGTCACACTCCACACCTTACCATCTCACAGTTGGAGATTGATCATAACACTATTGCCCCTACAACTCCCATTGGAAATGAACACCATCGACCTTTTTGTTCTGTTTTACTTAAATTCAAGCTTGAAGGTCAACTAAAGTTGTAGAGAAGCTCAACTTATCCCTCATCACCACCTTCATAAAAATATCCACTAGATTGTCATCTATATGAATATTTTCTAGCTTTATCTATCCATCCTCCAACATTGACCGAATAAAATCATATCTTAGCTATATGTGTTTTTTTTTTTAGTTTAAGGAAGAATTATTTGAAAAATGTGTAGCACTCTGATTATCTGTAAACAAGTAACTTTCAACCTAATATTTTCCCAACACTTCCATGAAAATTTACAAAAACATACTGTACCTCTATGGTGGATAAAGCAACCAAATTTTGCAACTAAGAAATCCAACTCATTGCTATCACACCAACTATAAATACATAACCTATGGTACTTCACTTGCTATCTATATCCCCTGCCAAATCTAAGTCAAAATAGACTTTTTAAATCAGTATTAGATCCCCCAAAACATAAATATTTATTGGATGTACCTCTCAAATACATGAGAATCCACTTTATCACATTCCAATGCTCAAATATGAGATTACTCATATACCTACTAAGAACTACTAAAACATGTGCCATATCTAGTCTCGTGCATACCATGGCGTACATTAGATTACTTACTGCTAAAGAATATGGTACCATGGATATTTTTTCTTCCTCCTCTTGTGTCTTTGGACACATATCCTTAGTCAACTTGAAATAACTAGGCAAAGGCATGTTGACAGTTTTTGCATTCTCCATATGAAATCTCTACAACACCTTAGCAACATAATCAGCCTAAGATAGAAACAATTTTTTGTTTTTCCTATCTCTACTAACTTCCATCCCAAGGATTTGTTTTTCTTCCCTTAGATCCTTCATATAAAATCAATTTTCTACCTACTATTTTAATCCCTTATGTGATCTATGTTAGGACCCTGCTACTAGCATATCATCAACATATAAATGTAAAATAATGTAGCTATCATCATCTAGCCTCTTAAAGTAAATACGATGGTCTGAATTATACTAGTTTTAGCCTTTCTCAATCATAAAACTATCAAATTTAATGTACCATTACTAACGTGTCCACTTTAAGCCATATAAAATTTTCTTTTATATGTACGGTATGTGCAAGATCATGGTGGGCCAAAAAGTGGCAATATCTAAGTGATATAATGGCCCATGTGGCTGACGACATTTTTTTAACCCAAAATTGATGAAACGAAAAGGGGTTTTAAAGGATATTCCTAGCTTTCCACCAATATAAATTATTCAGTACTTTGAATTTAATAAATTATTATTATTCGTTTTCTATTTGAATTATGACTAAAGTCTTGATTGATGGGCTAATTGAAAAACATCTATAACTTTCAAACCATATCACATTTTTTTAATCTGAAACATGTGTCACATTCTATGCTTTGCATTCTATAGGATTATCAAAAAAAAAATGAATTTCATGATTTTTTGACCAAGTTAAGGTGGTTAGACATACAAGGTTTTTATATTTTTTCAAATTTGTAATAAAAAAATCATAATTAAATATTTACTTGGAAAAAATACAAAAAAATATGCATCACATCATGACATGATTCCACTACTTATATCTGAAATATTATAAATTTTTTAAATTATTTTATTGTGGTTAGGGTGGTCAGACAAACACCTACTTCTTATTGTTTCCTTGAAATTTAAGTAACACTGCATTGAAATTTCAAATTTTCACCAAACAGATTTAAAAAATAAAAAATAAACCTAGTAGTCTAGAAACTATATTCAATTTTCTACAGACTCTACTCTTACATATTTTTGACATAATATAGATAACTTATTTATATTCTTATGTCAAGTTGCCTAACTCTATTTTTCTGAATTTTATTGCCACTTAAGGGCCTATTTTTTCCATGATGATTGTGCACATACCCATAAACTAATTTCTCCTTACCTTTAACCTCAAACCCATTTAGTTGTTCCATATATATTTCCTCTTCTAAATCACCATAGAGGAAGGTTGTTTTAACATCAGTTTCTTTTGAATGCATTTTTTTAGTAGCCACAATACTTAAAATAGTATGAATAGAAGTCATTTTAACAAGCAGAGAAAAGGTTTAATTAAAATCAATGCTCTTTTTTCTGTGCAAATCCCTTAACGAAAAATCCACCTTTAAATATTTTTCTACGTCCATCTTTCTCTTTCACCCTATAAACCTATTTTTTTGGTAAAGCCATTTCACCTACAAACAACTTGCATAATTCCCAAGTCTAATTTTTCAACAAGGAGTCCATTTCTTCTTCCATTCATGCTCCCACTAAAATTTAGCATCCACCTACATAGATTCACAATAACATTTTGATTCACTAATATCAGCGAATAAAATAGAATACAAAGAGGGAGAATTTTTTTATAGAGGTCTACTTATCCTTGAAGATCATCTAACATTTACTAGAGTTTGTGATTTTTTTTGTTGTTATTATTGCGGAGGATGAGGAACCACTAGATCATTGTTGTTTGGAGTATCATCCAACATTGCATTATCATTTTCTTTCTTCTCATCCTAATGCAATTGATCTTTGTACAACACCTTGTCATTGAATGTGACATTTCTACTTCTTACAAATTTTTTATTTTTTAAATCCCACATCCTATAACCAAATTTATCAATGCCATATCCCAAAAATATACATTTCTTTGACTTAGCTTCTAGATTGGTTCTAGTTTCATAATGGACATGTGCAAATTATTCACATACGAAGGTTCTAATAAAATAATAACTCACCTTCTTACCCATCCATGCTTCCTCTAGAATACCACAAACCAAAGGATTAAAGGAACCTCTATTAATTAAATAAAAAAAAGTGTTTATAGCCTCTACCCACATGTTTAAAGCCAACCCAACATGCAATTTCACACTCTTTGCACACTCCATTATTATCCTATTCATGTGCTCAACCACTCCATTTTCATGTGGATTCCTTGGAACCATTTTCTGCCTATGAATACAATTAGAGGATCAATAATCTTCAAACTCTTTACTACAATACTCACCACCATTATCAGATTTTAGACATTTCAACCTAGCTTCTCCATATTTTAAAAGTGTCAAATACATTAGATTTATTCCTAAGGAAATAAATGCATACCTTCCTTATTGTATCGTCAATAAAACTGGCATAATATCGAGAGCCACCAAGAGAAGATACCTAAGTTGGTCCCCATCCATCTGTATGCACAAGTTCCAATTTATCATCTTTCTTTTGTTTCCTATCCTTGAGAAAAATAATTCTCTTATGTTTTCCGTACACACAACTCTCACAAAAATTCATATTAACACATTTTACACCTGGTAAAAATTTCTTAGAATGAAGGAATTTCATACCTGTTGTGCATATTTTGCACACATGCCCCATCGTAGGCAGGGACCCTCTTTTTTCACTCCTGGCGAGCTGCTTTTCACCCATCTCATTATGCATGCCCCTTTTTTGATGTCCTATTTGGTCAACGTGCCCTTCAAATTCTCATTTTTGGCTGACCATATTTTGCCCCTAAATTAAAAAATTGCTAAGTCTTAGGTTTTTCGGGCTTCGCCCCCCCGCTCGCTTGATTCATTTTTTCCTTCATTTTTTGACTTTGTGGATAGGTTTCCTATGGATTTTGGATTTTTTTGTGGTGCCTAAGTGAACTGGCAAGGTTTCATTAAGTTTCAGGAAGTTTTGAAAATTCCAAAACTATATTTTTGCAACAACCTTTCTAGAACGACATTTAGGCCTCTTGTCTCTGGAACGTCCAAGCGCACCTCTGATTTGAAAAAAGACTTCGACCTAGATGATAAAATTGGATATTATCCTCCCTCAACCTTTCAAATTTAAAATTTGCATCCGGGAGATACCATCCAGAGTTCCATGCTCTGTCAGCCGTTTTCAAAACAACATTTCCAGAACGACATTCTAGCCTCTTGTCTCTAGAACGTCCAAGCGCTCCTCCAATTTGAAAACGAACTTCAAAATAGATGGTAAAAATGGATCTTATCCTCCCTTGACCTTTCAAATTTCAAATTTGCAGCCGAGAGATACCATCCAGAGTTCCATTCTCTGTCAGCCATTTTCAAAATAGCATTTCCAGAATGACATTTCGGCCTCACGTCTTTGGAACATCCAAGCGCACCTCCAATTTGAAAACGGACTTTAACCCAAATGGTAAAATTGGATCCTATCCTCCCTTGACCTTTCAAATTTCAAATTTGTAGACAGGAGATACCATCCGGAGTTCCATCCTCTATCAGCCATTTTTAAAACAACATTTTCAGAACAACATTCTGGGCTCACGTCTCTGGAACATCCAAGTGCACCTCTAATTTGAAAATGGACTTTGACCTAGATGGTAAAATTGGATTTTATCCTCCCTTGACCTTTCAAATTTTCAATTTTTATGTGGGAGATACCATATGGAGTTCCATGCTCTGTCAGCCATTTTGAAAACAACATTTCCAGAACAACATTCTGGGCTCATGTCTCTAGAACATCCAAGCGCTCTTCTGATTTGAAAATGGACTTCAACCCAAATGGTACAACTAGATCTTAACTTCCCTTGACCTTTCAAATTTCTAATTTTTAGTTGAGAGATACCATCCAGAGTTCCATGCTCTATCATCCTTTTTCAAAACAACATTTCCATAATAGCATTCGGGGCTCACATCTCCAGAATGTCCAAGTGCTCTTTGGATTTGAAAATAGACTTTGACCCAGATGGTAAAATTAGATCTTATCTTCCCTTGACCTTTCAAATTTCAAATTTTCAGCTGGGAGGTACCATCTGGGTCGCCATGCCCTATTCGCCATTTTCAAAACATCATTCCTAAAACAACATTTTGGCCTCTCATTTATGGTTTCAAGATGCTTACCATGGGTCCGTCGATAGAACCATTTGATCCAATGAGGAATGTTGAAATTTCCTCGGGAAGAAGGTAGCTCTTAGTCAATTTCAGCTACAGTAAAAAGGAAATTAGCTAGAAGGCAAACTGTTATAGTGAGTGGCCACTACAAGACAAAATAGGGAAAAATTCAAAGATGTATTTTAAATTGCTGAATATTGTGGGGTAGGTGAATCCCTAATGTTATTGAATCTGATCCACAAAATGTAAATCAATCCTAGCCATTCATTTGGGCTCTAGAGAAGTATAAATAGGGGCCTTCCCCTCATTTGAAAGGGTTGGAGAGCTGTTGTAAAAACATTCTGTAGCAAGAGAAAGAAGCATTGCATGATCTATGGGTGTTACTTTTGAGCTTTCCCATTATGTGTGCATGGTTCTACCTTTCAAGTTAGTTTTAGTTGTAGTTTCTTGAATGGAAGTGGTAATGGTGATTGTTGTTACAGTATTTGATGAGCTTTCAGCCCATACTTTTGGCACTTGTTGATGACAAGCTATTGTGCAAAGTTACTCTGGGCTTCTTTATTTGATTGTAGCAACTTAGTTAATTTGGATGTTCGTGATGTGTGTACACAAACTAAAAATCTGTAGTCCTTAGAAGATTGCACTAGTTTTGTGTAACTGTAGTTTTCTCTTGGCCAAGAAAAACCCAGTTTAGGGAGTTTCTCTACTATAGCAGCCTCCATGATCACTGTTCATTTGTAGTTTTAGATCTAGGAACCTTTTCTCTTCCCTGCCCTTTTTCTATTTTTTTAATAAGTAACTTTAGGCAAGGTTCATTGCACATAGTAAAGTTAAATCCAATGATAAAATGGAGTTCAAGACTTCTATTTGAACCTACAGAAAACGCTTAACAACTCTTCCATCTTAAGAACTCCATTTGCTGATCCAAATTTTCTACTTTGTAACTCATCCATAAGTCTACCTTGTGATTCCAAAAAATCACATAAATCAACTGAAATATTCCAAGCATCATCTTGACCTGACATCCGAGAGACCTTGGGATAGTGTTATGCAATTTGATTGTGGAAGATTGTCTTTCGAGAGAAGTAATGCACCTACACATTACCTGTGTTGTGAAGTGCATAAAAACACCATCAAAAATATCTTTTTCATTCATATGCCCAAGACTATTATGCCACAATTTTGTTTCACTCATAGCAATTGTCTAATTTTCTAGATACTTGTTGACCTGTAGCAACTATTCCTAAAACTATTATAGAACCTGCAGTAACTCTTGTAGCTATTTTTTCCAACAACTTCCATGTTTTATTTTTATCTACAATAGCTAAACTAGAAGGAACAATATAACTTGTAAAAATATATAAGGTGCCCACTTTCACACCTTTTTCTATCAGTAAAGCACCTTTTCTAACCTTGCAGTTTTTATCACTAAATCTAAAAACACAAACTTCATCATCTAGTTGCCCTATTGAAATCAAATTTATTCTTAACTTTGGAATGTGCCTTAACTCTTATATTAGCCAATTATTTTCATTCTACAACTTAATCTTAATTCTTCCCTTTCCAAGAATCTGATAAGGTTCATAATCTCCCAAATAAACCAGCCCAAAATCCCCTTGGTCATAATCAAGAAAATAAATTATATGAGGCATAGCATAAAATGAAGCCCCTAAATCTAACACACAATAATCATCAGCATTATCAATGCAAAGAATCAAAGCATCCTCATCAGATTTATTCCTTTCCACACTTTCCTCTTTATTGCCTTCCCTTTTGTCTCCTTTATTTTTCTAAGACCAACAATATTTATTTAAATGACCCATTTTACCATAGTACGAACAACCCTTCTTCTCTTTGGATTGCGACCTCTTGTCCTTTGATTTTCCTCGTGACTTCCCACAACCTCCAAAAATATTTTATCTCTCCTTTGTTTTGCCATTGCTTTTTGCATTCAATACACTATCTAATGTGGATGAACAACTTGAACTTTTCCTACGAATTGCCTCACTCAAAATAACACCAACATCATCAAATTTTAGTGTATTTTAACCAAAAATAGAGTTACTAATAGCCATTACCAATCTATTCCAATTTTTAGGAAAAGAACAAAAAATAAAAAGAGCTCTAACTTCTTCATCAAATTTTCATTTATAAATGTTAATTGAATGGTAAACATATTAAACTCATTTAAATGATCAACAACTTACCCACCTTCTACCATTTTCATATTACATAAATTCTTCATAAGAAATACCTTATTTGAAGCTGAAGGCTTTTCATATAGTTCTGTTAGGGTTTGCATCAACTCTTTAGTTGTCTTTTCTTTTGAAATATTAAAATCCACTGATTGTACTAGGCTTAAATGGATACTGTGAAGTGCCTTTCCTTCTAGAATATCCTAATCCTTATCAAACATACTCAAGGGTTTCTTATATTTCCCTTGTAATGGGTTCCATAAATCCTTTTGATAGAGATAGTCCCCCATTTGCATCTTCCATAACTGATAGTTATGCAACTTAAATTTTTCTACGTTCAACTTACCCTTATTTGTCATAACTCCCACTCAATTGTGAGACTCCCACTTAGCCATGAGATCTTCCTATAGAGAATAACTAGCCACAACTTTCTTTGATACCACTTGTTAGGGTTAATAGGTAGATATCTATTAGTTAAATGTAAATTTGATCAATAAAATAGAAAAATGGAACACACAAAAAATTATAGTAGCAATAAGAAAACACAAAGATTTAACATGGTTCACCCAAAACTGGGCTACATCCACCAACAATAGGGTCCAATATATATTAAAATTTCAATAAATAACTTTTACAAATCTTGCAGCAACGTTTTTCTCTATGGTTTACCATTGTTATTTTTACACAACCTTTGTTGTGTGTAGCCGTGGGTCAACCTGCATTTTTCCAACCATAGAATTGTAAATTTTTGCTAACATTTTTCATGACCTGCTACTCACAAAACTTTGATCTAAGTGTTTATATATGCTCACACACATGTTCCATTAATTACAAATAAAATTTGGCCATTGGTTGTTACTCATGCACCCAATAACACATTTTCTTTTGGGCGGCTACATCTAATATTTTTAGTTGTCCTTTAATTTTATAGTATATAACTGTAACTGATCATTTCCAGCATTTACTATTTTTTTGTAACTGCACTTTAAAATACAAGTGCAACACAAATTATTAATAATTGCAACAAATTTAAATAAAATATTGGTGAAGATCTTCCCATCTGATTCTGATTGGTCTCCATAACACAACATATGTTACTCTTAGCATGGCTTATTATCCCATATGTTAGTCAAAATCTTGACATTGAAGAAATATTTTATACCCAAATTCCTATATTGACTACCTAGTTCAATGCTCAGTAAAAATCATATAATAGTTTAAATTTATCTTATCACTCTTAACATATGTAGGCACATCAACAAGTGCATGAGGAAGGATTTCCTTTCACTTGATCCATACAAGGTACCAAATTCATATAAATCACTTTTTTTCTTCCTAAACAATAGATCCACCATTATATATATATATATATTAATTTTATAGTTTTAAGTTATATGAACTAATGGAAAGTGTTGTAAAATTCTTACATATTTTTGCACATATTTTTATGATTTATTATTTTTGGGAAGTGTAACCTCAAATAAATTTTATACCTCCATAAAACTATCTTCATGATTTTAGGATTTGTTTTATTTTAATATACATTTAAATATAATAAATTTATTTTATTTCATTTCACTTATTTTCTACTCAATGATTATAGAAACAAGAATTTAACTTTAGAGTATATATTTTTGTTTACTAACTATGAATTTTGATATGAAAGATCATTTAGTGAAAGAACACAAATTTTAATGAAATCTATAATTCCCTTTTAGTTATCTACAAACTATTCAAATAACATGTTTCATATACATGGTATATTGTGGAGTACTACATGTAGTACTTAATGATTTTTACTATCATTCATGAAAGCATAATTTTTTCAATTTCTAGTGGTAGAAATATCATTTTCACTCTAAATTATACTCTTTTAATGATAATTATATTTTTTCTTACATATCAAAATTTTACCTCCAATTCATAGTAATTTAAACTATCATGTTTCAATTAACCCTCTATTCATCTTGAAGAATTATATGTTTTCATAGTCCAACCATTAGGGGGAATGAAAATATAAATATATGCTACACCAATGAGAGTGAATGGTTCAAATAAATTATGTTGTGGTAAATATATGATTGAACCTCTACCTTGAGAATGAAGTATTTGACTACTTAAATAGATAAATATTCTTATGGACCTATGTTAAAAATGATTATTTTTAGTAACATGTGTAGGTAAGAATTATAATATTTTAAACTAATTGTTAAGCTATTAAATATAGTCTTTCAATAGCATGAGTGGATTTTAAAACCTTGTTCTCAAACTTCTATTCTATATTTAAAAATATGGGAATGTATTCCTTTAAAATAAAGCAAGACAAATATTAACAAATGTAATGAGAGAACAAGGTCACCCTAACCTGGCCTTGATTTAATGGTGTAATGCATCTAACATATTCACATTAGATCTCGGGCCCTTGTGAACTAAATGAGCTTATTCGTGTTTTATTTGGAGTGTTGTAACACACTTTCAAAAAATTTTAGGGTTTTCATTAATAATTGGGCTTTCTTATGCTTTTTTTGGCCTTAAATTGCATCCACCAGCCTCATTTAATGTATCTTTTTAAGGATAATTCTGACACAAATCATTACCCAATCATAACTCAGGTGTTTCAGGTTTTTGTGGCCCATATTTAGTGATTTGAGACTCATTCTCCATGTTGGGTGAATGAGTCCCACCTATATTTTGGGGTCCCGACCCTAGTTTCACACTTTTCTAAGAATTTTTAATTTTGGTCTCATACATTATGCCTTATGGAAATAATTTTCCACCTTGGGTGGATGAGTGTTGTGTGGCCCAAAATCAAAATTAATTCAAATTCTTGGTGGGAATTTATTCTCCTAGATCTGATGTCATATTGTAGTGTTGTAATTCTGAGAATTATTGCATAATTAACTATAAATACAAGGTTATTTCACTCATTCTCACCAAATAATTTTGTGAGGGAATTCATACTAGCATAATTGAGTTCATAAGAGAATTCAATTGTCTTCAAGAAAATATTATCAAGAATTTTAGAGCAGCATTCAAGCATCAATCGTCATGTTAAAGATTTCATGCATCATTTTTTTCATTGTGCTAACAATTGTGATGTAGGGTTTTTTTATTCAAGCAAGTGTTTCACTCAAGATTAACATCATTCAAGAAAGAGTCAAGATATACATCCATTGCAACCATCTCAAGCATATTTGTAGCTCTTTATTATAAGGGTTTGGTGAGTTTCAACATTGTTATTTGTTCATTCATTATTCTCCATTCCTATTTGATTTGATTTTAAGGGTTGATTTCCAAAATGGGGTTTGACCAAGGAAAACCCCTATCCATTGACCCCCCAACATTTTTCCCTCTCCATTGAGTGTGATTTGCAAGTCTAGGTTATAGATTTCCTAAGGAGAAAAATTGGAGAAATTTTTTCAAGGAGCTCAAAAGTTGTAAAAGTTGTCATCATGCATTAGAGATACTTGGAGATCACCTATAGGTTACAAATTAGGATTTTGGATCTAGAACTCAATCAGGAAGCATAGATCAAACTGAGAGGAGCGAGATCAAACTTTGAAGCTTTAGAAAAGCGTAATTAGAATTATTCACCACTTTTGTAAAATGAGTCCAAATTTTAGTCAATATTCAAATTTTTACATATTCGAATATCCATTTGGTAGATTCCTATTCTTGCACAAAAACCTAGATTTTGGACTGATTCGCCCAACTTGGTGAATGAGCCCTAGTAAGCATTAAAGGTAGAATTTCTAGTGTTTCAGACCTCCTTCTAGCCATCAATAGATTTCCAAATGCACACATTCTATTTTATAGTTTTTTGTTTGTTTTGCTTGCATTTCTAGGCCATTTAACTTAAGCTTGCATCATATTAGGGTTTTTCATGTCATCTTAAATTTTATTATCTTTTCCAATTCTTAACTTGGTGGTGAACCCCTCATTAGTCCATATTTAGCCCCTAGAATAGCCCTCTTGCAATATCTCTTTCCCCTTTGCATTGAGATCTCAAAGATTATCCTTGAATGAAATTAGAAATGTGGGTGTGCTCTACGTTTTCAAACCATATGTTAGCACCATACCAAATTTTCATTATTTCAGCAAAATACCACATACAATATATACTATAATTTGAAATACAAAGTTCACAAAGTTCACAATTTGATTTTAGAGGTATTAATAGAAAAAAATAAGGAAGCCAACAAAAAATATAGGTCATTGTCATGGACACTACCACATCTTGTGCATATATACACTTAGTGATATTTTCTATATGACCCAAATTACTAAAAGTATTCTAGAATGTTTGTTAGTCTTATCTAGTAGCTCAACCAAATTATAGAACAGGAAATTATAATGTAGTGATAGCATAATAGATAATGAAAGTATATAAAATATGCTCAAAAAAATTAGTTACATCATTGTAACAAAGAAATAAATGAAAAATGAAGAAGAACAATACAACTCATAAAATATAATGTTAAAATGTTTCCAATGCACAATCCACTTGTAGCGCATCTAATCAATGTTATAATCTAACTCTCCAATGAGAAACAAATAAATATTTTATTCACTAAACACATTTCTAAAGATGCACCATATATTATTATTTATTTTACATAACTAAAAAAATTATTTCCTATTCAAAGGACACAAAATCCTCTTTCCAAACATTCTAAATTATATATTTTGTTTAAATACTTTCATTTAAGACTTAAAAAGAAAAAGAATATACACTACCGAAATTTTAAGTTGATGTAATTTCATCCATGTATGTACATACATACATACAAATATATACAACATACTTATATACTTATATATACATGTATATACACATGTATATACATATATATATACAAATATGTGTGTAGACATACATACATACATACATATATGTATATATATACACATACCCCACACATATATACATATACATGGATATTCCCTTATACAATAAATTAAAACAATATCCTTTGTAGGTGTCAAAGTACAATTCTAATTAAATAATTGATGAGATCGATCTAATTCATTCTATTGATTAGTTTGTGTATTTAGTGGATATATATTTTTAAATAGTAATTATTTTTATCAAGTAGGATAATATAGTTGTTAAAATACATCCATTTGTGAACTTAAATAACTCTAAGTTAAAATTATATCAACATAATTTTTGAATCAATAATAATTTAGAAATTAAAAATGCAATTTTATAGAATGAATTTTTGTTGAATGAATAATTATTTTTTTGTAATAATATACCCTCCACATGTCATAATAGAAAAATAAATATTATAATGGTTATAAAAGTGTTTAATTTTATTATTTAAATTTGAGCTTTGACTTAATGTTTATATAAGACTTATTTATATGTTGAAATTTTCTCACAAGAATGAATATATTGAAAATATAATAATATTTAATTACTAATTTCATTTATGGATTGCCTATTTCCAAAATAAAATGATATTTTAAAAATTATTAATAAAAATAATAATCTAAAACAATAGAAGTGTTCAAATTGCATCCATTGTCTAGCAACCTTTTCGACAATGCAGAGTTAGTAGGAATTATGTTGTCGTGAGAGGAAATTACCGGGAATACTACGGAAATCGAAATTGTCAAGCACTAAGTATGGAAATCGTAAATTCATTTGAAAGGAAATTACGAGGGAATGCAAGAAGAATTCAAATGTCATTGTCACGTAATATTTTAGAGAAATAGAGACGGCCTAGCCATATCGTTCAAAATTCGTAAGATAAAATCTTAACAATATTCTTATTTATCAACTTGTGTACTTGTTTTAGAGGTTTTTATTATTTGATGCTCTATCTTAAACATTATATAATTTTTTAATTATTAATTATTGTGTTTGATAAGGATTATTATGTTTTCATTTGTTTATCTTTTTATATCCGATTTTGCTATCATGAAGGCATTTGTTTCAATAATGATTGAACATTTAGAATCTTAATAAGTTTTTATTCTTACAAGTCATAATTTTTCTTGATTTTCAATTAAATCAATTGATCATATCTAAATGTTTAGAATCAAAAGATTATATTATATAAATTGGCTTTAAAAAATTAAATTTAATCAAATTTATGGACATTGTCTTGACATTTGGAATCAAAAGGTTCAATATCATAGAAACTAGTAATAAAATAATAAATACTAATTTATTAATTGGTATGTCTCAATTTTCTCTGTTTGGATGATTAGTTTGTCACATTGTATATTAGTTTTACATCAATAGTTTCATCTAATTTAATATTCATCTAATAAATTTTGGAAATTCAATTTGATTAAAGAGAATATTCACAATTCTGTAAACATTTTTTTTAGAATTGTCATTCTTCTATTTTTTCCTACATAAATTGCATCCATCTATTTTCTATTAATTTTGCATAATCTATATGGAACTACTTGTAGTGTTGAAAAAATTAATGCTTTTTCACACTTGGTTTGATAATTGAAATTAAAGTTGAACTAATGATGTCTTGGAGTGGTGTTGTAACGTGTTGTAGACATTCACGCTATTGTAGGACCTTTATTTAACTAAAACATACCTTAATCGATGCTTTGCAAAGGTGTTGTAAAGTGTTGTAACATACTTTCATACTTTTCTAGGATGTATTTGCCTAATTAAGCATGGGCCCCATCTCTAATATAATAAACATAATGTGTACCTTGTTTTAGTATTGTAAAGTGTTAAAACACACTTTCAAATTTATATGGGTGGTATTAATTAATTGAGTGTAATTGGAGTAATTAACCCCCTTTTAATTTAAATTTAGGTCTTAATTTTGACACCTCCTCAAGATCTATCCCAACAATCATAACTTAATTAAAAAATTATTTCATTAGGAAAAGTTTGGTCGTGGTAAGTTAAGCAAAGACCCATTCACCCTTGATGGTGAATGGGTCTTGCCTTAACATGACCCCTCTTAATTAATATGGAATGAGTTTTTGGCCCTCTTTCAATCCCCTCAAGCTCGGTCCTGGAAACTTAGCGAGGACCCATTCGTCGAAGATGGCAAATGGGTCCTCCCTTAACATGACCCCCTCTCAAGTAATATAGAATGGTTTGTTGGCCCTCTTTCAATCCCCTCAAGCTCGATCCGAGAAACTTAGTGAGGACCCATTCGTCGAAGATGCCGAATGGGTCCTCCCTTAATGAGACCCCGCTTTTCAAATTTCATTCTGGCTAAAATTTAATAATGTTTCTTCCCATATCTGGTGTTGGCCTTAATTCTTTGAATTTCAGGGTTAATCTCCTAATTTAGTATAAATAAGGAGTTAATTAACATACTTTTATCTAATATTTTCAATAAAGCATCCTAATACTTCAAAAGAGTATTATAGAGAACTTCAAGAGCATTCATAAGGCATTTCAAGGCAGATTTCAAAAGTCTATTGCATCAATTCAAATCCATATCATCATTTCAAGGGTTTAATGCATTCGTGTGTGTTGAGCTAAGAAGTTAATGTTGCATTGAGGATCGATTTGAAAGCATCATTTTACATCCAAGATCCACATTCTTCATGACCGCTAGATGTTAGTAATTAGTTAAAAAAGGGGAGCTCTATATAGAACATCAATCTTTCTCAAACTAACATTCAATAATGTCGTAACAACCCTAATAGGATTGACTATCAACCTCTTAAAATGAGAAACTCCAAGTTAGGGTATGTGTAGTTGGGAAACTTGGAGATGCCAATATGATTCTGGAAATGTAGACAGACTATCAAAATAGTCCTTAGAGGACTAAGATGCCCTTGCTACCATCTTAGTCCTATTTCTATTTTTGAAGGTAGATGTGGGGTCTTCAGATGTCAAAACAAAATCTCAAAAAATACCTAAAATATTCCACTTGGAGGACTAAGATGCCTTTACTCCCGTCTTAGTCTCAATCTAAATTTTTGGAAAGTGTAAATTTGGTCCTGAACTCCTAGATCTCTAATTGATTTTCCTCATATCTCAAGTTTGAAAAAAGAAGATTTGACCTGTAGATGAGTTTCTATGAAGATGGCAACTTTGAAAACTTTGCACTCCAAGTGATCTTCAAGTCTACAACCTAGATCTGCAAAAACAAATTGATAAGATGGAAAAAGTTGTTGATTGTTACTCAATGGAGGTTTTCGTTCGGCAAACCCCTTGTTGGTAATTAAACCTCGAAATGAAATAGAAATGATGAAGGAAATGGTGAATGAACAACATGCAATGCTACAACTCACCAATCCCTTGAAAAGGCTGCAAACTTGTGTGTAATGGTTGCAATGGATATGGATCTTGAAATACTTGATTGATCTTGAATTGCTTGCTTGCTTAGATCAAAACCCTACATCACAAATGTTAGCACAACAACACATATGATGCAAGAAAAATCATTGACATGATGCTTGAAACTTGATGATGGCTCTAATTTCTTGATGAATTTCTCTTGAATTCTCTCTTGAATTTAACTTGACTACAGTGAATGCTCTCACAAAAGACCTGGATTGAAATGAGTAAAACGACGTTGTATTTATACTTATTCATGCCTAATATCTCAAAATTACACCACAACAAGCCAACTTATGAATTCATTAATTAAAGGAAGCAAAATTATCATTCGAATTTGAAATTAGACCCCATAAATAAGCCTAGGAGGACTAAGAAGCTCTTGGTCACATCTTAGTCCTACGGCTCACTTTTTGGGGCACAAACTCCAAAAAGGGACCTAATTGAGAGGTTTCAGAATCAAGGTCCCAATAGCCATGGAGGACAAAGATGCCCAAGGTGGATTCTTAGTCCGATTCCACAAATTAGGCACACAGATAGAAAACTTATATGATCATTTATGTTTTGATTTTTTCAAGATTTTTCATAGAAATATATAGTTCATAGGGCTTGTGGATGAAAAATAGGACCAATTAAGCCATAAAGAAGAATAAATAAAACAAGGCAGGTCCAAAGAAGTGTGAAAATGCAAGGGTATGCATTTTAGTATACTACATTTAGACCCCACTTTAGTGAGGGGATGAACTTGCTTCAAACTCACACTAAAGTAGCCAAACACACAATCAAGAGGGGTTTAAATGTACAAATGTTAGTAATATAGGATGACAATCAATCAAGAGGGATGATCAAGCCCCTAGGATTGAGATCCTCTGACAAACCAACATAGGAACAAACATGTAGATGATATATGAAACCAAAACTATATTACAAGCATACACCATCAAAGACAAGAAAAAGGAAAAAAGGAAAAGAACTGCAAAAAATCAAGCTTCAACTTTTCATCCAATGCAGTGGATCGGTTCTAGGCTTGAAGAGGGTTTACAAGTGGAATGTGCTATCCACTATGTAAACAAAATGCAGGCTCATGAGGGCTAGTTGGAACTAGCTGTCTACAAGGTGAGCCCCAAAGAGGGACCATATCAAAGACATATCTCCATTAATTTAATAAGGTATGAAAAGGAAAAATGCATGCTCACATGGTCTAGTGAAGCTAATTATTCACTAGGTGAGCCCCAGAGGACTATATCAAAACCATACCTCCATGAATTTAATAAGGTACAAAAATAAAATGCGACGCAACAAGAAAGAGAGATGTTCAAAGGTATTTTTCTTAGTTCATGCAAGGTCTCTTCTTAGTGAAAAATGTTCTTAATGTTTCCAATAATAGACAAATCAAAGAAATATCACACTCTTGGAGGGAATCAAAATCAATGGCACCAAGAAGAAAGGATGCATTGCAAGAAGAAAGAAAATCACACAATGAAACATGAGTGTCAATGAATGGCCCCACTTTAAAGTAGTTGCTAAAACCATTGTTGTGAGAAATTACTTTAAAGTAGAAGAAGACATGAGAGCTTACTCAAAAAGCCCTATCTTGAGTCATATGTTTCTGGTAAGCTATGTCATGCAAAGGAAAAGGGTTTCCCCCAAAATTTCACATGTGAGCTAACTTAAGGCACATCACACACATTCCAATATTTATCTTATATGTTCATGAAAGGTGGTCAACTAGCCAAAAGAGATAATGAAAAGTGACATACGAGGACAAGTCTGTCAAACCCCTTTCCCCCACTTAGTACAAGATAAGGATGTGACTAAATGGAAGGATGAAGTAGGTGCTTCAACTCAAGTGAGAGCACCACAATCGTTGAGATGTTGAATTTTGTTATTCAAAGCCTTACATTCACTAGTAGCATGACCATGGACTCTATGATATGCACAAAATGAAGCCTTGTAGTATAATTTATTTCATGTTCTTGGAGGGAGAGAAATCAAACGATCTTGGAGGAGTCTTGTCAAGATACTCTCTTGGTCAATAGTTGAGGATGTTTCTTTATTTTACGACAAAGATATCTCTTGCTTAGTACAAGGTTTCATACCTACACAAGATTGTTTAAGTTGTGATATTTTGTGTTATCCTTTATAGGAGGGTGTAAAACCTAATGAATTCAAATCATAGGTCTTTTGCATGATGACATTAATGTTAAGTAAATATTTCTTATTTTGTTTCGTTTCTTGCAAAGGATAACAATTAAGACTAGTAGTGTCTATCAATTCAGAATGCAGGTATTGTTAAGGCCGGCTTAGAAGGATGTTTTGTGATAGTATTGATATTAAGTGAAGGCTTATTTGTGTCTTTCAAAGGGCAATAACCAAGACCACTAGTATTTTCTTGCATGTGAGGATCTATAGGGACACAGGTACCTTGTTCATTAGCACCACATCCATTTCCACTATATCCTAGTTGTTTCATCATTTCATAACCTTTTCCATAAGTTTTCTTCATCTCTTTTGGATTCGGTGGTTGTTCATGATGAATTTCATCAAATTTTATTGTGTAATTTTCTTGTTCTTCTAAAGTGGTTGAGGTCAATGCTTTAAAAGGGTCTTCAAAATTTTGTGTTGACATAACCTATGTTTATTTGTCCTTTTTTTAGAATATTTTATTGTGATCTTGTATTCTCCCATGTATGTTGGTGTGAAATCTAAGAAACCCCAATCATCTTCCAATAGATTTGTGACTTCTTCAATGTGTTTTTCTTTGTCTTTTTGTTACATAGGTTTCACTTATGTAGTTGGCATTAATGTTTTCAAAGGGTTCTCTTTTTTCTCTCAAGTTTTAAGACACTTTAAGGCTCAGGATTTGTCGCATAATGGTAGAATTTTTGACTCCATATCAGAAGGTTTTATGTTTATTTCATGTTGGGTTCACCAAAATAATTAGCTAAAAAAGGGGAGCTCTATATAGAACATCACTCCTTCTCCAACTAACATTTAAGAATGTCCTAAGAACCCAATACGATAAAATATCAACCTCTTAAAGTGAGTAAATACAAAACTAGGAGGACTTAGGAGGGGGTGTTCTATCAAGAAGAGGTTCACAAGCAAGCAAATGCTTGGAAAAGACATCGTTTGAAAACACATTGTGATATGCAAAATACTTAAAATGAATAAATTAAAGCTTATTAATACTGAAAATGAACAACTCCAAGTTAGGCTATGTGTACCTAGGAAACCTGGAGATGCCAACAGGATTCTGTAAATACAAACAAACTACCAAAATATGTCTTGGAGGACTAAGATGCCCTTGCTACTGTCTTAGACCCGCTGCTATTTTTTGGGATAGATGCAGAGTCTTTGGATGCCGAAATAGAATCCCAAAGAATCTTTGAAATATTCCACTTCGAGGAATAAGATGCCTTTACTCTCATCTTATTCTCGATCTTAATTTCTAGAAAGTGTGAATGTGGTCCTCAACTCCCAAATTTACAATTGCTTCTCGTCAGATCTCCGGTTCTCGAACAACCAAATTTGACCTGTAGGTGAGTTTATGTGAATATGACAACTTTACAATGCAACTTAGCAACTTTGAGACCTTTGCATTCCAAGTGATCTTCAAGTCTACAACCTAAATCTACAAACATAAATGGACAAGATGGAAAAACTTATTGATTGTTAGTGAATAGGAGTTTGCCTTGGTCAAACCCCTTGTTGGTAATTAAACCTTGAAATGAAATAGAAATGATGAAGGAAATGGTGAACAAAAAATAGGCAATGCTTCAATTCACCAAACCCTTGCAAAGGCTACAATTTTTTTTGTAATGGTTGCAATGGATATGGATCTTGAAATACTTGATTGATCTTGAATGGCTTGCTTTCTTAGATCAAAACCCTACATCACAAATGTTAGGACAACAACACATATGATGCAAGAAAAATCCTTGATATGATTCTTGAAACTTGATGATGGCTCCAATTGCTTGATGAATTTCTCTTGAGTGCTCTTATGAATTCAATTTGATTATAGTGAATTCTGCCACAAAAGACTTGGATTGAAATCAGTGAAAGGACCTTGTATTTATACTTATTCATGCCTAATATCCTAAAATTACACCATAACAAGAAAACATATGAAGTCATTAATTGAAGGAAGCAAAATTCCTGCTCAAATTTGAAATTGGATCTGAAAAACAAGCCTAGGAGGACTAAGATTCCCTTGGTAGTGTCTTTGTACCGAGGCTTACTTTTTGCAGCACAAACTCTAGAAAGGGACCAAATCGAGAGGTTTCATAATCAAGGTTGCAAGAAACATGGAGGAGAAAGATTCCTAAGGTGGTTTCTTAGTCCCATTCCACAAATCATTGACACACAAACAAAAACTTTAAGTGATCACTTATCTTTTTATTTTTGTTATGATTTTTCTGAAAAATATAGTTCATAGGGCTTGTGGATGCAAAATAGGACCAATTAATTCATAAAGAAGCATAAATAAAGAAAGTCGGGACCAAAAAAGTGTGAAAATGCAAGGGTGTGAATTTTACTAAACTAAAGTTAGGTTACAAATTTGATTCACAAGACATCATCCAAGGTGATATCATTTACATATTTCATGTTTCATGCTTCATTTAATTCATTTCATCACTTGGTTTGATTACCTAGAAGGGGTTTGACTGAGGAAAACCCCCATTCACTAAAAAATAAAAAATTATTTTTTCCCTTGAGTGTGTGATTGAAAAATTATAGGTTGAAGATCAAGTTGAGCAATATTTGGAGCAAAATTATCAAAGTTGTAAAGTTACAAAAAATTGTCATTCAAAGTGCAAGATCACAAAAAGATCTCTAGAAAATTGCATACAGACTTCCAAAATCTAAAAATGGGAATTAAAGGGTACAGGCATCAAGGAACGGAATCATGAAATTAGTTTTATGAAACCCTAAAAGGACCCATTCACCACTAAAGGCGAATGAGTCCTTCATAACTCAAAAACAATGACTTTCATTCTAGGCACACAATGCTTTATGCTCTAAATACATCCCTCATAGTTTCTATAAAATTTAAGTGGAATTGATGGTCGTTATTGGCATCTTATTTTACATAATTTGAGGTGTTTATGGACCTAGAAAAATAATTGGTATATCCTCTTGTTTATGCATGTGGGTTTACCCTATTTTCACCCTATACATTATTTGGTGAACTCAACTCATTCAACATTGCAATTTTTTTTATTTCTATAGCATTTTATTGCATCTTAGGTTAGATCTTGAATTTCATTAAGATCTCATTTAGGATTACTCCTTTTACATTAAAATATTGCATATCATATAGATTTTAGGTTTGCATTGTTTTTCAGCTTTCTAAATTTTAAAATTGAAAAAACAAATCAGTCATTTTCCATCTCATTTAGACATCATAAAATTGTATTTGAAAATCAAAACTAAATTGAATTGAAAAATAGTCCTTGCATTTCATCTTTTCATTACATTTTTGCATTGAATTTTTGGAAAATCTAAAACTAAATTTAACTATTTTAAACCTAGATCTAAAAGATATAACTGAGAGCTTGCAAATCATTAAAAAATAGTTTTAAAATACCTAATTAGAACCCATTCACCTTTACTGGCGAACAAGTCTCTGATTAGGTCTGATCCAAACCTTCTGGCAACTGAAAATGCATTAAAATACACTCCGAATTCCATAGAAAAATCCTAGAAAGACCTAACCAGGACCCATTCGCCCTTATTGGCAAATGAGTCCCTGTTAGCTACGAAACTAAATTTTTAATACATTAAAATATTAATTTTTAGCTTTTTTTTGGTGTTGTTACCTTTCAAATTTAGTTTCCTGATTTTCTATTTCATCAATTGCATTGCATTTAGCTTAAATTTCTTCATTTTAGTGTATTGTTAAAAATTAAAAATTACATAAAAAACATTTGATTTTCATTTCATTGCATTATGAAATCAGTAACTTACATTGCTTTGACTCTGAAAATTACATTTCATTGCATTATAAAATTAGTAAATTACATTGCTTAGACTCTGAAAATTACATTTCATTCTAGGTTGTTACATTATCCCTTTTCCATTCTAGGGTTTGCACACTAGGTTTGTGAAAATTTTATGAGGTTTACAACTTGGTTTCTTATTTATAATACTATTCTAAGACATAGTTCAAGGCTCATTTCATCCTAGGATATCTCAGTCATCATGGATCTTTGGTTTCCCAACTCTCTTTCTGATAGTGTTGATAATCAACCCTCCATGGATCATAGCTTTCATACTTCATTACCCATGACTTTACCTCCTCCAACCAATTTACCTAAAATTACCAACACCATTTCTACCATTACCACTTCCACTCAAAATTTTGGGTTTATTGAAATTCAGAGTGGAATTACAATTCCTCTCTCCACAATAATAATATCCATCCCTACATACATTAGTACACAACCTAAAACAAAATTATTCTGACCTACAACAACATTCCAACCTACAAGAAAATTACAAACTACAACAACCTTTCAACCCACAACTACCATTCAATCAACCACAACTTTCAAACTCACCAGCACCGTGTACACTTCTATAGGTATTCCTATAGGAATTCATTTTACATTGTGCCTTCAAATATAATACCCCCTCAACAATCCACCTTCACCAAATTGTAACTCACTATCCCTCCACATACATACACCACTCCACATTATTCCCCTCAACCTTATAACCAAAAATGAACCTCTCATTAGATCACTTTTGTAAACCATGACATCCCTTCAACAATAAGTAGCAACATTACAATAGAGGAATAATGGTAAACCTTTGCAATAGATCAAGTCTACATTGTTTCCCTCGATATATTAAGAGCACAAATTCCACAAGGTATAGATGTACCTCACTTTGACAAATATGGTGGGAAAGGAGATCGTGTAAGCCATGTTTTCACCTTCATAGTATATTGTAGTGATTTCATCTTTGAGGATAAATTATTGGCTAAACTATTCCCTAGATCTTTGAAAGATATTGCCTTAGAGTGGTTCCCCTCTTTACCAAACAATTCAATTGGTTCATTCAATGAACTCATTGATGTATTCTACAACCACTTCCATATTCACATGATTCCCAATATGACCCTTGCTGATTTAATGACATGCAAACAAAAAGAGGATAAAAAATTGATCAATTTCATTTGAAGATATCAAACAGTTTATTTACAAGTGAACATTAAGATTCTTTATGCCAACCTTCAATGAATGTTCATTGCAAACTTACAAGATCAAATCCAAAGAAAAACTGAAACTTTGAGTTTTCCATCCTTTACACAGTTATGTATAGCCCTCTGTGACCATTAAAACATAACTAGCAACTGTGATGTGAAAAATCCCCCTAGTCATCCTTAAAAAATTGAATCCAAAACTCAAAATAACTATTAGCCTTTCAAGAAATAGACTAAGATATTTTTACAATGAAATCATCCTCAGACAAGTCAACAAAACAATAATCAAGTGGATTCTATAAAAATGAAAAACTCCTTTCAAGGAGGGGGAGAGAGAATTCACTCCTTTACCTAATACTCTTGACAACATCTTGTTGTAGCTTATTAAAAAAACATGCTTACTTTACCTTTTATTAGAGAACATGATCCTATTATACCATTACCTAAAGGATTTTGAAAAAATTCTTATTGTCATTACCATAAAAAAAATTAATGGACATAGTATAGAATATTGTAAGCATCTTAAACATATTGTGCAAGGCCTTATTGATTCTAATCACTTACAAATAATAGGTGTGAATGATCAAGGTAATAAGTTTGGAGCTCCTAATAAAAAAATTCAAATCTGTACAAATCCCATGCCTAAGCACAATATTTCATTTGTCAAATCTAGTGAAATGAAGATTGATGTGACATTAAATGGGACTGGAAGAATGGAATGGATGGAATGGAATGGAGGAGGAATGGAATGGAATGGATGGATGGATGGATGGATGGATGGACAATGGAATGGACAGGAATGGAATGGACGGATGGAGTGGACGGATGGAAGGACGGAGGAATGGACGGAATGGAAGGAGGAAGGAAGGAATGGATGGAATGGAATGGAAGGACGGAATGGAATGGATGGCCGGACGGATGGATGGACGGAATGGATGGATGGAATGGAGGAATGGATGGAATGGATGGACGGAATGGATGGATGGACGGAAGGATGGATGGATGGATGGAAGGAAGGATGGAATGGATGGATGGAGGAATGGAATGGACGGAATGGAATGGAAAGAATGGACTGGAATGGACATGGATGGAATGGAGCGGATGGAGGAAGGACGGATGGACCGGAATGGAATGGACCGGATGGATGGAGCCCGGAAAGATCTTGGAGGAATGGACAGGATGGAATGGAATGGTTGTACATGCATCTTTTGGGGATTTTGCACATAAGGTTGTGCCACATTTTGTATTCCCATTGTGATTATAAAGTGCCATGAGGGGTTGTGTAGTTTTCCTTTATTTTCCATCACACCTTTGTCTGGTGAGTGTCCCTCCACGACGACCATGGATCCATATGATTCCATCCTCAAGCATGTGTGCTTTGTTTTGCACACCACTTTTTCAGTTGTAGGTGCTATCTTGCACACTTTTAGATGTTTCTTCTCCTTCATGCACTATAGGGTGTTTCACATCATTTCAATGGATCTGTCAAGCTCTCCTAGTTCAACATTATGGGGGGGTTATTATATTGTTCATGCTAATTCTTCCTTGGTTTTGCCTTGGAAGGGATCTTCCATCTTCAACAGAGGTTCTTCAGCACCATAGCAGTCATCTTTCGACAGTTGTTTGTAGCTTCTTCTACTTTAGTGATGTTCTTCTTCTTGGCTTTCTACATCTCTTTTTGGAGTAGAGCTTTTTCCCATGAGGTTTTCTCTATTTCTCCTCTTTATAGAGATTTGGTTGTATTTGGGTACCTAATCTGACTTAGTTGTCGGGACCCATGTTTGCCTTCTTGCATTGTAGTTACCTTGCTTTCTTGCATTTGTTTGTAGCTTCATTGTTACTCATCTTAAGGGTGGTGTTAGAGTAAAGGTCTTAACTTAATTATGTTGATTAAGTTACATTTATTCCCTTCTTAAGATTTCACGTTAATTTACATATTGTGACTTATAATAATTATATTAGTTATTAAATATTTTCCTATTAGGGCTTCTATTAGGGTTTTATTAGGGTTTGCATGATCTCCTTTTTATAAGGATTGATCCCATTGTATTTCATATCAATTTATTCTCTCATTCTCTCTGATATATACATTTTCAGTTTTTAGAGAACCCTTGCTTGTTTGTCTCTATCTCTTCTTTTGTGATAGGTTATTTTCATGTAGGTGATCTTCGGGGTTTGTGCAGTTGTATTTTCTCAACTCCTACAGAGATAACACAAGAAATATCATTGTCCCTCCTAGAGTCAAACAAGTTTACAATGTTAAAGAGAAAGCAGTTGAACAACCTCCTATTTTTTCTTCTAGTCCTCCCAAGGAAGAGAAGGAACCTATGATTGAAAAACCCACTGTTACACAAAAACAAATTGACAATAAAGTGAAAATAAATTGAAGTGCTAGAGAGAATAGTCGTAGACATCATGTTATTGCTCATATATTACAAACTCAAGAAAACAACATAGAAAATCAAAATCCAAACCTGCCTAAACCAATGCATGATGACTCTCAACCCTCACCACAACATAAACAAGAACATTGCATGGAAATTTTTATTCTACCTCTTGTTGTGATTTATATACATGATGATATTTACATTCCAAACATTGGTGAATAAGTTCATGATGAATTGAACTCATTTTTTTCTTCTTCTATAAGCTTAACTGAAAAATCTCCTAAAAAGAGTGTTGAACTTCGTTCGTGTCCTAGTTCAGAACTTGATATTTCCCTTTGGATAGTTTCCCACCTTTCATTTATATACCAATCGATATTAGGAGGCAAATGACCTACTTTAGGTTGACTTTCCTATGCTTTACTATTCTTTTTATTTTTCAATTTTTTATGATTGCATGTGCATAATGTGATCTTCATGACATTTTGTTTGATGTATCCTCTCTCTTTTGTGAGTTATTCTATATGTATCTTCATTCTTCTCTATGTCCTGATCATTTTTCATTTTTCTTGTGCTTTCCCTTTGGGGACAACACAAGGCATCAAGACATTTATGCTGACCCAAAATATTTTCCTTTATCTTTTTCATTTATCTTGTGTTTTCCTTTTGGGGATGACGCAAGGATTTGAGACATTTAGGTCTCTTCCATGTTGACCTGAAAGGATTTTTCTTTGTTTTTTGCTCTCTTTTGTGTCATTCTTCTAATTTTGTGAGTATTTTGGGAATGATGATAGTTCCATGCTCTATGAAAACATTGTACAAAACACATATTGACCCCAAATCCATAGATCCTTTATGTGTTTGTGTGTGTAACCCTTCCCTCCTATTTCATGATACAACTTTCTTTAGAAACATATGACTTGGCATAGGGTTTTCTGAGGAAATCTCTCATGTATTAGGATAAAAAACATTGGCTAATTTAAATAAATTTCTCATAGTGATGGTGTAGCAACCAATTTAAAGTGGGGGCATACATAGATGATATCTTTTAGCAAACTTTCATGGCATGATTTTTCTTTTTTCTTGTGATACGTCTTCTTGGTGGTTTCATTGGGTTTGATGTCATTCGAGAGTGTATGATCTACTATCATTTCATGATGCAAACAAGGCATCCCATGGGTGATGATTTGACACTTTTGACTTGTCCTCCCTTAGAGACATTAGGCACAATTCTCCCTAAGAGGAAGACCGCTACATGAATAAAGAAAAATCCCCTTTAACAAAATTTTTACATGAAAAAAGTATTTACAAAATAATTTACATTGTGGGGACCTATTAAATTTATTAGGAGGATAAATTTTGTATGGTTAGTATGATGGGAATTCAATACACTGGCATGAATTTCTCATTATATAGTGTGAAGCTAACACACTGGAATGAATTTGTCACTAAACCACTTCTTTGGGACAACTCACTTAGTAGTCAGACTAAGGTACCACTACCCTAGAGTGAGAATAGATATTTTGGGAAAATTCACCTTATGGATAGATTGATGTTCCACTACCCTAGAGTGATCAACATGTGTTATGGAAAAACAACCCCATATCACATCACGTTGAAATGGTTGTGCTTCATCCTTTGTTTTGTTTATTTTTCTTGGCCTTTGATCGGGTATGATAATGTATCTTTGTTATTTATGCATACTTAAGTTTCATGAATGTCTACTTTAGTGTGAGTTTGACATGGGTTCATCCTCTTACTAAAGTGGGGGAGAAATGTAGTGTCAAAAAAAATCCATTTTTACACTTGGTTTGATAATTAACATTAAAGCTAAACTAATGATGTCTTGAAGTGGTGTTGTAATGTGTTGTAGACATTCACACAATTCTAGTACCTTTAGTTAACTAGAAAATACCTTAATTGATCCTTTTCAAAGGTGTTGTAAAGTGTTGTAAAACACTTTCACACTTTTCTAGGATGCATTTTCCTAAGTAAGCCTAATTGGCCCCTTCTAAAATAAAATGAATATAATGTGTACCTTGTTTAAGTATTGTAAAGTGTTATAAAACACTTTGACATTTATCTAGCTATTTTTAATTAATTGATGGTAACTAGAGTAATTAACATCCTTTTAATTCAAATTTAGCCCTTAATTTTAACACCTCCCGAAGATCTATCCTGAAAATAAAAACTTAATTAACAAATTATTTCATTGAGATAAGTTTGTTCTTAGTAAGCTCAGCCAAGACCCCCTTTTCTCAATTGATTTGGAATGGGTTTTTAGTCCTCTTTCAATCCCTCGAAGCTTGGTCTTGGAAACTTAGCTAGGACATATTCGCCAAAGATAGTGAATGGGTCCTCCCTTAGTAAGACCCACCTTTTTTAATTTCATTATGGCGGGAATCTAATAATTTTTCTTCCCAAATTTGGCGTCAACCTTAATTATTTGAATTTCGGGGTTAATCTCCTAATTTATTATAAATAAGGGGTTAATTCACATATTTTCATCTAAAATTTTCAAGAGAGCATCCTACTACTTCACTAGAGAATTATAGAGCAGTTAAAGAGCATTCATAAGTCATTTCAAGGAATATTTAAAGAGTCTATTGGAGCAATTCAAATTCATATCATTTCAAGGGTTTAATGAATTCATGTGTGTTGAGCTAAGAAGTTAATGATGCATTAAGGATCTATTTTCAAGCATAGTTTTACATCCAACATCTAAATTTACTCATGACCACTACATGTTAGGTTCTAGATTTGATTCACAAGACATCATCCAAGGTGATATTATTTACATATTTCATGTTTCATGCTTCATTTGATTCATTTCATCATGTGGTTTGATTACCTAAAAGGGGTTTGACTGAGGAAAACCCCCATTCACTAAATAACCAACATGTTTTTCTACCCTTGAGTGTGTGATTGGAGATTGACTGGTTGAAGATCAAGTGGAGCAAGATTTGGAGAAAACTTGTCAAAGTTGCAAAGTTTCAAAAATTTGTCATTCAAAGTGCAAGATCTCATAAATATCTCTAGGAAATTGCATACAAACTTTTAGAAGTTGATAAAAGGGAATTAAAGAGTGCAGACAACAAGGAAGGGGATCATGAAATCATTTTTTTGAAACCCTAAAAGGACCCATTCACCACTGAAGGCGAATGAGTCCTTTGTAGCTCAAAAATAACAATTTTTTCTCAAGTACGCAACTTTTTTATGCTCTAAAAATATCCCCCATAGTTGCTATACCAGTTAGATAGCATTTTTGGTTGTTATTTGCATCTTATTTTAGATAATTTGAGGTGTTTAGGGACTTGGAAAAATAAGTGGTAGATCCTCTTGTTTATGCATGTGGGTCTACCCCATTTTTCACCTAATCACTACTTAATACTAATTGTTAGGTTTGCGGTTTCTTTTCCATTTAGTAATATAATGAATTATAAATATCAAACCAATTAAAAAATTTGAGAGATACTAGATGACCTATCATGTCTACATTGCTCAAATTTGTATAAGAATTAGGAGAATCTAGAAGATAAAAGAAAAGTATAAATACAAAATGCAAATATTGTATTTAGATGACCCAAAAGATAATGAGTACAAAGCCTTACATATATAGGAAAGGATGAGGAGATCCACAAGATGTCACCCAAATGAGTAGAAAAGCGTCTTATAGGTGTCAATATTAGGATCACTTAGAATGTGTAAAAAAACAACCTCTATGATCAAATCATTGACCTTGATGCCAAGTGTTGAATGACCTTTGAGGCTGGACAAAAAGTCTTCCAAGCTCAAAAAAGTAGGACATGATGTTTACAAAACAACTTGGTAATCTCAAGAGTCTTACAGGTTTCACATTTAGTTAGACAAGATGTTTCTTTACCTCATCAACTTATGTACACTTAATTATAGTTAATAGATTAAACTATTCACCCTACACCCCCCTTTAAGTGATACTTGGGGAGATCAGAAAAGTGAAAATAGATAGAAATAGGTCTCGGCTACAAGGCCATGTTAGGTACCTATGTACAATTTATTCTTTCACAAATGGATAAAAAGGAGAAAACCCAATGGGAACAAAACTCCTCTATAAAAATGAGAATTAGAAGGATTTAATACCTTATGAAAATATGTCCCTTGATGATAGGAACATGATGATGAAGAACTCATGAAGAATGTAGAGGTTGTAAACTCTACCAATGATGAACTGGTGATTTCTAGAATTAACAAATCTTCAAGAAATGTGGATCAACATGTGAGATACAAAAAAATTCATGAGTTAACATATGAACAATGCTCAACCAATGGATCATTTTTTATCAAACTCTTTGAAGCCGATAATATAGATAGTACTATGATAGGGAGTTATAGAATCTCAAAATGAAATCCATTGAATTTGTCCCCCATTCAAGAGATCAAGAAAGAAGGTTCATGAGGCCTTCCAAAAATTTGATTCTTCTATTGCTTCATTGAAAGAAGCATTAGTGTAACATATCATCATCGCCACTTAATTTTTAGATAACATAAGTACAACCAACTGAAATTCAGAGTGTGCAAGGAATTTAGAGATGTATGAGAAAATACGGAAGGGTGTGCTCCAAGGCACACTCACATGAGGTGAGAATCAAAAGGATCCATGTAGTGATGGCATAATCCCCCATTAAACTTTATGATTCAGTGTAAGTACAATATTTTTCTAAATTCCCTTCACACATTCAGTTTTATGGCACTTTATATTAGTGCATTTATAAATTATATTGTTCTTTGAGTTCTAAAATTTTATTTTCATGAGGTTGATTAAGAAGAAAATATTAAGTTATGTCTTGCAAACCTAAACAAAAGACTAAAACTGAAAAAAATTAAAACCCCCCAATATATTTGCAAGTTGTTGCAAAATAGAAAAGAAAAATGCCTTTGCCAAATTAACTGCAAAAGAGAATTTGACTTTTCTTTTAAAAATTATTAAATATGGGAAAAACTAAAAAATTAGACCCCCTTTACAATAGTTTGTTGACTAAGGCAATCTACCAAGTTTAGGAGGCTTACTAAAAAGTGAAAATGCATATATATATGATGAAGATTGTAGTAGAAATCCATCATAAAGATGTCAAAAAACTATTTAATTTTTCTTCTTATCAGTAGATAACATTCAACAATAATTACTATTACTAAGGTTTGAAGATAGAATTCCCTATTTCAAATGGTATGATTTTATTCATATTGTATTATATCTATGGAAAATTATTGTGATATTTCTCTTAAGGTTATAGTTGCATAACTAAATAGCATGGCCATGCCTATTAAAATGAGGAATTATTTATGGGATGTGCACTATTAAACCTTATATTATGATGTATTTGAGGGATTTTTTATCTAGAGAATTTTTTATATTCATGGACATAAGAGGAGTAGATAATCTTAAGGTTTCAAGAATTTTTTGACACCAAATCAATCAAATATAGAGGAAGCTTATGTGAAAAATAATGTATATTGGCTCATCCATTAGGAAATGATATTCATCCAATTACATGGAATAAGGTTTAGCCATTTTACCTTCCCTTTTGGTTCCTAGATAAAGTAGCTTTGTTTGAGAAAATATGGAAGTTGAATGAAGATAATAAGACTTAGTTGGCACAACATGGGAAGGGATCCTTTTTTAATACACCCTTATATTTTCTGACTTCACAATCATTAGTGAGCAAGGCTTTGACCTCCTTGAGTCAAAATAAATGGAATACATAATTTTCAAAGAAATGTTAGGTATTTGACCCAAAGAATTTCATTGATCAAACTAGGAAATAAGTAGAAATATCAAGGTATGAGAAACAATTTGATAAATTTGAAGAGATTATAAAATGCATAACTAAGGAATAAATTGATGAACACATGGGAATAGCGGGTGAAACTGAGAAAGGATGAATCCCACCTATCCTATTTCACTTTTAGTTCATTCAAGGAAACCCTAGAGATCTCAATCTAATGGTTCAATTGAGGTAAGGGATTTTCATAAGGTCTCCTTGGGTGTGATTAACGAAAAAGGGGGTTCATCACTAAGAAAATGTTTAGAAAGAAGGAAATGAAAGTGATGAAAATCTAGCTATGTAACCAATGAAATGAAACTCAAAATCAAAACAAAAAACTAAGAATGAACAGAGGTGCACCTGGAAAAATGAAGATACATAAAAAAAGGTATACAATCCTAAAATTGTGACTTTTAATGCACAGTAGGACTCATACGCCAATTGGGTGATTCTCTACTATTTTAGGGTTTCAAGATAGATCCAGAATCTACAATTGGTAAACCAAGATCTATAGGAAATTTCTATAAATTTGTATACTGGAACTCATACGCCCAAGGTGTTGATTTGGTCCCAGTATCATGGTTTCACTAAAACTCTGATATCCTCTAGTGATCTTCTATAGCTTCTCTCCTCTCTAATCTCCTAGTCTAAAACTTTGAATTTTGGCTCGTAGGTGACTTTCCATGAAGATGACAACTTTGATAAATTTCTTCAATATTACAACTTTGTCTTCAAAGGATCTTTAATCTCAAAACACCTAGATCAACAATCACACATGTAGAGAAGAGAAAAATGAATTTTTTTAGTTGATAGGAGTTTTCCTTGGTTAAACCCATTTTTGCTAATTAAACCTCAAAATGAAATGAAATAACATGAAGGAATGATGAATGAACAATATGCAATGTTGTAACTCACTGAGCCATTGAATAAAAGGCTGAAAACTTGTATGAAATGGCTATGATGAATGTACATCTTGAATTCTATGCATCTTGACTTGAATTCTTGATTGAATCATAAAAACCTACACCACAAATGTTAGCTCAAAAACACACATGATGCTTGAATCATGAATGTAGCTCCAAAATTTCTTGATAATCATCTTGAATTATTTTGAATGCTCTTGATCACAATTTTTCTATCATGCTTGAATAATTGAAAGCTTAGATCTTGTTACTAGAAAATATGTGAAATAATGTTGTATTTATACTTGTTTATGCCAAACTTCCCAAAATTACAACACTACAAGCTGAAATCAGATCTAAGAGAATAAAATACCGCCCATAATTGAATTAAAAATAGGTGCAAGATAAGGTGGGACTCATATTGTAGTTGGGGCATATGAGTCCCAATAACCTAGGCTTGGAACAAAAATTTCAAGATAATTTAAGTTTTGTGCCAAATTCAGGTTGAAGCTCTGAAACTTAGCTGGGACCCATACAACCAAGGTGGCGTATGAGTCCTAGATCGCTAAATCTGGGACACAAAACCCAAAATCATTAAATTATTATTGGTTATTTGATACGTGATAGTATTATCCTTGAAAAGATGTATTAAATAATGCTTGTGGATGCAAAACAAGACTAAATAAGGCATAAAGAAACAAAAATTTTCTACATTACATTTAGCCCCCACTTTAGTGACAGGAGTAAATTTCCTCAAACTCTCACTAAAGTATTAAAACTCACATCAAGATGGGTCCAACTGTAGAAATTCTAGTGGGATAGGATAAACATGATAAAGATGGATGATAAATCCCCCAAGATCGATATATTATGGAAAACCAAAATATTCACAAAGTAGCACACATTTAAATGATATAAAGAGCTACAACAAGGCACCAACATGTACTACCAAAGACATAAGCAATAAACAAAAATAAAAGGGGTGAATCAAGCTTTGACCATTTTTCCAACATGATGTGGATCATATCTAAGTTGTTTATCCAAAAAATTTTAAAAGTGGAACACGATGTCCACTAAGAAAACCAAATACATTCTCACAAGAGCTAGTGGAACATCAAGTCATCCACAAGGTGTTCCCCCAATGATATACATGCGCACATAGTCGGTATGCACTCACATAGACAACAAATTGGCTATGGGAAATTCACGCCTAAATTTGGATCCCATATGCTAACCATACCAAATCTATAACTCTTGATAAATTTAATAAGGTACCACACAACATGAACAAAATAATCTCAGGCAAGAAAAAAAATGTATGCTTGATACCCATGAATAAATAGGATCTCTCCACAAGCTAGACAATTGTGTTATGAAAGGTGGCCATATAGCATTTATTGTAAATGAAAAATAGTGTAAGGTAGTTCAAAGTAGTTTTTCTTAGTTCATGTAAGGTCATAACTTAGGGGACACCATGCCTAATTTCTCCAAGATAGGACCAATTGATGAATAGAATATTTGCAACTTAGGGGATGCAGTGTGTCATATCAAGCCACTAAGAGGAATACAATATTCTACGAGAGATCACACTCTTGAGGTAAATCACACCCAATATCATGACAAAGTTAAAAATGAATTGTATAAAGTAAGAAGACCACACAATTAAATAAGAGTAAAATGCAAAAGAATAATGCTAATGTATGCCTCCACTTTAAAGAACTTTCTAAACACCATGCTGTGAGAAATTACTTTAAAGTAGAAAATGATAAGATACTAACAATAAAGAGGACATGAGAGCTTATCTAGAAATCCCTATGCCAAGACATATATTTCTAGATAAAGATATGTCATAAAAAGGGGTTTCCCCCAAAATTAAATCCTAAAAATCACATAAGGGATCCATGGATTTGGGGTCAATATGTCTTTCCTACAATGTTGTTTAGAGACTTAGAAACTTTCATCATTCCCCAAATACTAATGAAATGGGAAGAATGACAAAAGGAGAGTAAAAATAAAGAAAATATTTTGTGTCAACATGGAAGAGACCTAAATTTCTCGATGCGTTGCATCATCCCCAAAAGGAAAACACAAGAAAAAGAAAAGATAAAGGAAAATATTTTGGGTCAAAATGGAAGATACTTAAATGTCTCGACACCTTGCATCATCCAAAAAAGGAAAAAACAAGACAAGGAAAGGATAGAGAAAAATATTTTTGATAGATAGAAGAATGTAGATACAAATAAAGGAATGTCATAAAGAGAGACGTACATCAAATAGAGTGGTACAAGGATCACATTACACACACATAATCACATAAAAGAAAAATAACAAAGAAAATAAAGACAAGACTAGAAAGGCACATGTGAATCAACCTATTAGTAATTCACTCATATCCCAATCTTAATCATTGTAAATGGAAGGCAGATAACTAGCTAAAGGGACAACGAAAAGTTTTGAACTAGGACAAGGCTATCTAATTATTTTCCTCACTGTGTGCTAGATAAGACTGAGCTAAGGTAGGTGATAAGAAAGAGCTCCTTGAGTTTTGAAATGATTTCCAATGAATGTAAGGCATTTAATAGTGTGAATATTATGATCCTAAGACTATAACATGGAAAGGAGTGAAAGGACATGTTTTAAGGGATTATTTCTATCATATCAAAAATTTTGAATATATTTTTTAAAGCATGACACCCATTAGTATTGTAGTGTAGGAAAATGCATACCCTTGCATTTTCACACTTTTTTTATCATGTCTTGCTTTATTTATCCTCATTTTTGGCTTAATTGGTCCTATTTTGCATCTACAAGCCCTATGAAATACATCTTTTTATGGCTAATCCTAACATTCTCCAATTCATAAATGATAATCCAATGATTCTATCTATGTGCCCCTAATTGTTGTGTTGAGACTAAAATGAAACCTAGGGTGTATTTTTCCCCCAAAGGTCTTTGGACCATGATTTTGAGGCATCTCAACTGGGCCCCTTTTTGGTTTATGTGCTCCAAGTTTCATGACTTGGGACTAAGACACCTAGGGCATCTTAGGTTTGCTTGAGTCATTTTTGGGATTTACCCTCCTTTCTTTAATGAATTCATACATCGGCTTGGTGTGATGTATGTTGGCACTCTCAAATTTAACAAATTTGAGATGCCCATTTCAAAATCTTTCTTCTGCACTTTCAGAAGTGCACCTGATAAATCAGTCCTGGCTAACCCACTTTGGAGACTTATAATTTAAAGCCTATTGATTTTCGTGCAAAACCCAGTTGCAAACATATGCAGTTGACCTATATGAGAAGGCATGTCAAATTTTAGCCTCCCATGATGAGTTTTGTCAGGGTTTTATAAAGTGAAGCTGGAAGGTTTTTGCACTATTCTGCTATTTGCAGATTGTCAATTTGTGAAATAGCTTCCTGTTTGAGCTTGGTTTTTGCAACCAGTTCAATTTCATGAAAAAACAAATATTGTTCCATATTCCCCATGTCAAAATGATCTCAGGTGTTATTTTTCATAACCCCATGGTCTGATTTGTTATTTTTATGGGTTTGAAACCAAATACAGTTTGTTATGTTTTGCAGCTGTATTCCTGACAACCTTTTTGGGAGGCCAACTTCGATTGTTAATAAATTTTGATCAGTGATGTTTTAATCGAATTAATTTTTCACGCATAGTCGGGGTACCTTAATGAACTTATGTGTCTGATGGCAGCTCGCTAGGAGTTGATTTTCTATTTTAGCAAATTGGCAATTGGATCAGTTTGTGTTGGTTCAAAACAATTGTTGTTTCATAAACATTTAATTAGACAATTTTTTTGATTAATATCCAATTCCTTGTGATCTGTTTCTCTAAGTTGTCTTTTTCACTATACTCTGGGTTCAAATGACTACATTCTTGCAATTTTTGATGTCTCTCGGAGGTCATTTGACTAGTTTCCCAAGATGATTCTAGAGCCCATTGGGTCAGTTTTGGCCATTTTCCAAATGTGTCAGAAAGCAATTTTTAATGGCGACCCAGTTCATGTGCATTCAAAACGTGGTATCAAGTCATTTAAGGGTGAAACTTGTTTGAAAACAAAAAATTGTTAGTCGGACCCACATGGGGCCCAACATGCTTCGCACTATTATGATGTTATAAATGTTGCAATATTACAAATGTGGATAACAATCCATTTGTAGTAATTTAGAAATTCATATTCTTCCAAAAATCTTTTCTTGTATCGGTATAGTCAAAGTTTTCTAATCAGGTGGGTGTACATTTATATCTTACAAGAGGGCAGGAGGCTCGATATAAGGTCCATTTTGAGTTGATTGGGGATGTATTTACAATGGATTGATCAAGAAATTTCTAAAGATCAAGAAAATTTCTCACACAATAATTATTTTTGTTACTTATACTTATGGTATTAAAGTTCACTACTTGCCCTCAAAAAATGACTATGGGGGTGGCCCGTCATTAAAGTCTTAAATAAATGGCCATATTTTTAGACCTTGTGTAATATTGACTTCTTTGTATTATGAATTTTGTCACCCTATACACATGTTGTCTTGTGCAATTTTTTGGTCACAGTGGAAATGTATCAAGCATGGGATATATAGAGATCCATTAAACCATCTAAAAACTCATTAGAGATTGCCAAGCAATGGCAGTGGAAGTAGCTCGATAGGGGGACGCATTTTGAGGCTCAGTACGTGCATCCATCAACACATGGAGACTATGCTCAACAAGAGTTGAAGGCTGTGTATGGGTTGTTGGTGTAACAAAGGCTAGAGGAAATCCAGTTCATAAAGGATGGAGGCGCCATCACAGCAGGCACAAAATGCATTTGCTGATAAGGTTTTAGAAATTCTCAAGTAAGTATATGAGGTTCGTGCGAAGGAGATGGTCATGACTGTAGGACAGATACAAAATGAATATGTTTGAAAGGGGTTTAAAAACTTTAACACAAATACAAGAAGCAGATGCACGGAAATTAGCAAGGGTGCAACTAGTAGGAAGTGGAGTGTGCAGGTGCAAGGAGCGACCATCATGTGGGATGACACCCCCACCTAGTAGGAGGAGAAGGCTAGCATTTGGAGGTGGGGCTCAAAGCAAGCAGGGAGGCCCACAACCAATGAAGAGTGTGAGGTGCTAGAATGTGGAGGAAGCTTGGCCGCAAGTGAGGAGACATGCGCATTTGAAATGGTAAAGCCCACACATTTGGAAGAGAAGGTGGGGGGCGAAGCCATAAGGTGAAGAATGCAAGGTGTGACTTGCATTGTGAGGAGCCCACGAATAGCAGGTGAGGAATGGAGGCGTGCCAGTGATGAGAAGGCAAATGGGGGAGTCACCGGAGAATGACCGCCATTGCCAAGAATGAGCAACACAGAAAATGCAAAAATATTAGGGTAGTCTCACCCTTGCTTGCACACCTCGCACAACAATGTGTGACGTTGGCCAAAAGCCAACGAGGTGTGCGACAATGCATGGGGAAATTTTTATTAAAAAAATTCAAAAGATTAAATGGTTTGAGATTTAAACTGAGGTGGGCCCACTACATTTTTAAATGGTCAGGCATTTACAGGTAGAAAGTTTTTATTGGAGATGAATATTAGAAATAGCCAATTGGGATTTTGTTTTAAAAGATTAAAAATTGGAAATATAAATGTGCCCCGTGAGTGAAATTTTAAAGATGGGGTGTAAAGTGAAATATATGAGCTATTTTATTTTGCTTGGCAAGTGGAAATTCTTCAAGTTGGAGTAAAATAATATTCATTTTTGGGGATGATTTTATACATTGAATAAAATATTCACTATGTTGAATATTTTATATTGCTGGGGAGACAAGTGAATATTTCAAAGTATAATGTGCAGCAAGTAAAGATAGTTGAAACAAAATTTTGCACGGGAAGAGGTTTTTTCTAGCAGCTGGGTGAATGATGACATTCTCCACATGGGCAGATTTTCAGTTGGAAGGCAATGATGGGTAGAGGCATTCTTGAGGGAATGAGTTTTTTGCTACAAAGGAAGAGAGAGGAGAGAGGCTTTACAGATTTGTTGATCAAAAGTGAATGGAGATTCCAAGTGGCAATTCCAGATCAATTTTGGGGCTTCTTTTGTTTCTTCTATATCTTCTCTTCTCTTCTCATTGTAAAAGGTCTAAGTTTTTGTATTGGACTGGGTAGATAAATATTTTTATTTTATGAGACATTGTTTGAGTCTCTAAGCTGTAATTTTATAAATTCAACAGTAAATACAGCCAGTTTATGCAATTAATATCATGAAGGTGTTTCCACATTCATGAATGTCATCAGATTGTCTCCATTTTTGTACATTTTCAGTTATATAAATTCAATAACACAATGTGTCTTTGAGTTTATCATGTCAATTTTCATGAGATTGTTTTGTCTATTCATTGTTTTGTTTCAAGGAAATGGTTAAAATTCTTTCAACATGTGATTGTGATTTTAGTTGTGCAGATGGGATTTGATAAGAAGAATTTGATTGATAGTAAGAGAAGGATTGTTGGTGCAAGGCACTAATAGTTAGTGCAAAGCCTTAGCAAGTTAAATCCACTAGTTGAAGACTATTTTCTAGAGAATTCATTTTATGTGTTTGACTCCATGGCCCAGAACTCGCACTAATCTATTTTTTCAGATTTTCCATCTCAAAAATAATTTTAAATGCAAAATCATTTCTAATCTTACCATTCGGACTGTTGTGTGTCTTGCTTTCCAATAGCTAAGAGAGGGTTGAGCCGCTGAGAATTTAGCCAAATTTAAAGTTGTCAATGCTTCCCTTAGTGTTGTTTCATTGGGAATTATTTGATTTTTAAAACAATGTCAGTGTATGAGTGAATTAAGTTTTGAGCATTGTTTAGGTTTACCCACCTTGTTCCTATAGAGCCAGAAGTGTAGGAGATGTTACTCTTTGACTGAATCTTGTCACCTGGCTAGTTGCCTTTGTTGTTCTTTAATATAGAGGTTGGCTACCTCTTAGAGAATTCCAAATCCTAGTTGGGTTGTTATTTCAAACACCAATAGAATGGCGGCTCTGCAGGGGAAGATTCTGAATCTCCAGTTGTAGATGGTTATAGAGTCATATTATTATTTTCCATTCTAAATTTAGTTCAAATTTTGAAGGATTTCAACCCTAGAGAAGAAAGTCTTGCTTGAACCTGAATAGTTTTGAAATTTGTGGTGCTCTGCTAGTTGGAAGGAACTCAAAGAAAGAAGTTTAACTATAAAAGAACGTCATACTGCTTGAAGTTCAATTCTCTGTGAAAAGAGGTGGTGACTCTATTTGATAGAACCTGTTAAAAATCTGAAGAAAGTTCTAGATCTACAAATATTACCAGTTAGGAAGACAATTTGTTGCAGTTTAAAAGTTTCTAGGTATTCTTCACTTTTGGTTTTCAAAAACTTGTGTATGAAGACCATATTTGAACTTCTTAGAAGAAACTTTGTTTCCCTATTGAGTGAGTTACCATTGACAAAGGGAAACAATAGTAAATTAAGTTTGCACACTTTTATTTGTTGGATCTGTTGAATGTAATTGTTGTTCCATTGAAATATTATGTTAATTGCTCAAATATCTTCTATTTTGGATGGTTAGAATGCATTTGTATATTTTAGGGGTTTCCATCCATTTTTATTTTCATAATTTTCAAGCCCAAGTTGTCATTATGTCAGTAGTTATCCCTATTTTCCATCATGTGGTCAGGCTTGTAATTATGCACAATTAGTGAGCCTTGATTTGTAATATCCATGGATCACCAACGTAAAGTAGCTATACCAGTGAATACTTTGATTCATCTTGTTAAGAAGTGTCAAGAGTATAATAATATTGAAGCATCTAATACCCCAAAGTATAAAAACCCAAGAGTGCATAAGCCTGAGATAAGGCCAGAATGGAAAGTTGTATTTGAAAGAGGACTATAAGAAATGGATGAAAGACACCAAATGTTTCAACAATCCCATTAAAGAGACCATCAAACTGTGTCTACTAGTGAATTCATTGTACCCATTGTCAATTCCTCTAACCCATTGTATGCTTAGTTAGATTTGTCATGGGTTGATTATGAAACTGAAAGTATGTCAGCTCAAGTTTATAAGGAGATGCCTAGATTTGATGGGTATACCATATGTGAAGGAGAGGCACATGTTCAAAGTTTTTCCAGCTTCATGGAGAAACATTCATTCAGAGATTAGGACATGCGGATGAGATTTTTTGTTAGATCTCTTGAAGCACGAGCTTGGGATTGGTATCTAAGATTTCTTGAGAAGTCATTTCATTGCTGGAATAAATTAGTGGCTGCTTATAGAGAAGAAGTTTCAAGAGATCCCTTAGACCTTGTTGTAAGGTTAAAGTAGAACAAGAAACAAACCGAAGAGTCAAGTATTGATTTCAGTCATAGATTTATGTTTCTCTTTCACTAATCCCAAAAAATTTCAGACCTAGAACTTTAGACTGTATCCATATGTATTCTAAAGCTTATGAAGAAGGATCTAGTGCACTGTTAAAATATTTTGAAATACTGAGCATGTAGATGGCATACACAGTGTTGGATAATTTGGAGAAATAGAGGAATGAATATGTTCAAATTTTGTTGTCTTCAATTATGGGAAAATATGCTGATGGAATCAGCAGTTGTGTGAATGAAAATGATCAAATGTTTTCAAACAAATGCATACTTAAAAAGGTAGAAGATGAGAAGGATGCATCATCAAATGATGAAGAATTTGTTAATGAACAAATTGTAGAAGAAATGTACCCAACTACAAATCAGCAATTGATTCTTCTGAGCTAGGAACTTGAAGAAGAATATGAGTTGGATTTACTCTTTCAAGAAGAGATATGTGATCAGCAATATGATGATACAATTGATCAACTCAAACCTACATGTGTTGAGTGTAGCAATGATGCAAGTCTGCATAGTGAGACAAGGGAGTTTGCTGATTTAGGAAATTCTCTTGAGAACATGAGTGTGTTAGCTACAAGTGACAAAGTATGTGATGAATTTCAGTTTGAAAGACAAGCCACAAGCAGCTGCAATGAGGAAACCATTTCTGGTTTTCAGTTTCATAAAGAAGACATTTATGATTATCCTCAAGAGGATGCAAGTGACAAGTTCAATGATGATACCCAATCTGATGTTGAAATGCAAAGTAATGTGGATTGCTATTATGACAGCCCATAAAAAAGTAAGGAAGGAGAAGTGGATAGTTTATTCACTATGACTGGTTATGACTTTTCTTGTGATGATGTTGTCAGAAATTTTTCTTCCTACGATTGGGGAGATCCAGTTTATGATCAGCCCATTGGGTTCTCAGAGTTAGAAGTTGAGATTCCTTTGATATGCCCTGATTTTTAATTTGATATTGCATCCAAGTCAAGTGAACGTAAAGAAGAGGAAGTGGTTGAAACAATAGACCAAAACAGTGATCTATTGAGTTGTGAACAAATTTCAGACCTATTGACCACAGGATATCAGAAATGTGCACATGAGGACAACTCTTAGTTATTGTGTGCAGACCCTATTAACTTTGATAGTGGTGATGACCTTCAAGATGTAAGGTATGATGCAAGTGAATCTGATTCTCTTTCCAATGATGAACTAATTGACCAAGATGATGATGAAATGGATGAAGACAAACATAAAATTAATTGTTATGATGCATTGTATGATGAGTATGAAGATATGGACACTAATCTAAGTTCAGAAAACTCTTTTGATGAGTTTGAAGGATCAAATAACCATGAGGTTTACATATCCAATGAGTCAAATCTTGAGGATTGTAATGTAGATTTGGATAAGTCTTTGTTTGATGACTTGAAGGAGCCTAGTCACGAGTCTTTGAGTGAGAATGAAGATGTTGATTTTGATGAGAAATTAGATTGTTCTTCTAAACCAAAATTGCTCGTTGTTGAGAAAACTTGTAATATTGAAGAGGTTGATACCTTATGTTTAGAGGATGACTATATGATTACAGATGATGATGAGTCAGAAATCCCTGATGACTCTCAATACCAACATGATGAAGAACACTTACAAAGTGTGCTAATACATGAGTGTATTTGTTTTCCTACACTTAGAGATGGTTTGCATGATGAGCAAGATATTCTGGTAAGTTCTTGTGATAGTTTTAATTTTGATATGCAAACTAGTGATCATTTTGGGTTTAATAGTTCTAGCCACAAGGTAGAATGTGAGTGCTATTTTTGTCTACTGGAAGAGGTTTTCATAGAATGTGGCAATGTGAAAAACACTGAAGCAAGTTTTTTTCAGCTTGCGAATGATTTAAGTGATGAATATAATTAGTTGTTGCCAAATGATAATCAGAATTTTGAAAGTATGTCTAACTTTCAGATGCATGGTGATTGTGATTGATGATGTTGTGAATGATTGTCTGTTAGGAGATACCAACATGTTTTATTAGGCGGATGGTTGTGATCAAGCTATGCTTCCAAATGGTCTTGATCCCCATTTTCAAATACTCACACTTAATACTAAATCAAAAAATTAATAAAGTAATAGTGATTTGACATATCTGATTTGGTTGACACTTGATGACAGAGTTGAACAGAGACCAAGTTCACATTTGCACAAGGGCAGTTTTGTACTATTTCTTTGCAAAGATGCAATCACTAGTGTTTTTGTGGTTTGATAGAGGCTATCATAAGTTGAGGGAGATCAGATCTTTCTATAGAATTGTGTTTGAGAGAGGTAGATATTGATTCCTATTTTTTATTTGGTGACCTAGGGTCATCAAATGAAGTTGAAAATAAAAGTTGAATAGGGGAGCAATTTGAAGGCACTTGATAGACTCAACATTTTGTCTACTCTCTCCAGAGATATAGAATCTTTCTATGCCCATAGGGGGCATACATCCCCAGTTGAAGCCACTATTGGCACTCTCAAATTTTGCAAATTTGAGATGCCCATTTCAAAATCTTGCTTCTGCACTTTCAGAAGTGCACCTGATAAATCAATCCTGACTCACCCACTTTGGAGACTTATAATTTAAAGCCTGTTGATTTTCGTACAAAACCCCATTGCAAACATATTCAGTTGACCAATGTGAGCAGGCATGTCAAATTTTAGCCTCCCATAATGAGTTTTGTCATATTTTCATAAAGTGAAGATGGAAGGTTTTTGCACTGTTCTGTTGTTTGCAGATTGTCAGTTTGCGAAACAACTTCTTGTTTGAACTTGGTTCTCACAACCAGTTCACTTTCATGACAAAAAAAATGTTGTTCCATATTCCCCATGTCAAAATGATATTAGGTGTCAGTTTTCAAAACCACATGGTCTGATTTTCTATTTTTATCAAATCGAAACCAAATCCAGTTTGTTATGTTTTGCAACTGTATTCCTGATAGCCTTTTGAGAGGCCAACTTTTATTGTTAATAAATTTTGATCAATGATGTTTCAAGAGAATTCCTTTTGCATGCGTACTCAGGGTACTTTAATGAACTTATGTGTTTGATGGAGACTCGTGAGGAGTTGATTTGCTATTTTTGCAAATTGGCAATTGGATCAAGTTGTGTTGGTTTAGAACAACTGTTGTTTCAGAAAAGTTTAATTAGACAAAATTTCTGATTAATATATGGTTCTTCGTGATCTATTTCTCTGAGCCATCTTTTTCACTATACTTTGGGTTCAAATAACTACATCCTTGCAATTTTTTATGTGAGTTCATTTGACCAGTTTCCCAAGACGATTCCAAAGCCCATTGGGTCAGTTTTTCCCATTTTCCAAATGTGCCAGAAAGCAGTTTTTAATGGCGACCCAGTTCATGTGCATTCAAAATGTAGTATCAAGTCATTTGAGGGTGAAACTTGTTTGAAAATGAATTTTTTTTAGTTCGACCCACATGGGGCCCAACATGCTTCACACTATGATGATGTTATAAATGTCGCAATATTACAAATGTGGATAGCAATCCATTTTTAGTGATTTAGAAGTTCATATTCTTCACGAAAGCTTTTCTTGTATCGGTATAGTAAAAGTTTTCTAATCACGTGGGTGTACATTTACATCTTGCAAGAGGGCAGGAGGCTCGATATGAGGTCCATTTTGAGTTGATTGGGGATGTATTTTCAATGGATTGATCAAGAAAATTCTAAAGATCAAGAAAATTTCTCACTCAAGAATTATGTTTTCTACTTATACTTATGGTATTAAAGTTCAGTGCTTGCCCTCAGAAAATGACTATGGCGTTGGCCCGTCAATGAATTCTTGAAGAAATGGCCATATTTTTAGACCTTGTGTAATATCCACTTCTTTGTATTATGAATTTTGTCACCCTATACACATGTTGTCTTGTGCAAGTTTGTGCTCACAGTGGGAATTTATCAACCATTGGATATATAGAGATCCATTAAACCATTTGAAAAATTCATTAGAGATTGCTAAGCAATGGCAGTGGAAGTAGCTCGATGGAGGGACATGGTTTGAGGCTAAGTATGTTCATCCATCAACACATGGAGACTATGGTCAATAAGAGTTTAAGGTAGTGTATGGATTGTTGTTGTAACAGAGGCCAGTGGAAAACCAATGCATAGAGGATGGAGGCACCATCACACCAAGCACAAAAATGCATTTGTTGATAAGGTTTTAGAAATTCTCAGGTAAGTATATGAGGCTCGTGCCAAGGAGATGGCCATGACCACAGGATAGATACAAACTAAATATGTTTAAAAGGGATTTAAAAAATTTAAAACAAATACCAAAAGAAGAGGCACGGCATTAGCAAGGGCACAAACAACAGGAAGTGGAGTGTGTAGGTGCAAGGAGCAACCATCATCTGGGAAGATACCCCCACACAATAAGATGAGAAAGCCAACATTTGGAGGTGGGGATCAAAGCAAGCAAGGAGGCCTACAGCTAATGAAGAGTGTGAGGCACTGGAATGTGGAGGAAACTTGGGCATGGGTGAGGAGATCCACACGTTTGAAATGGTAAGCCCGCACATTTGGAAGAGCAGGTGGGGGGCGAAGCCATAAGGTGAAGAATGCAAGGTATGACCTACATTGTGAGGATCCTGTGAACACCAGGTGAGGAATGGAGGCCCACCTATGATGAGAAGACAAATGGGGAACTCACCAGAGAATGGTGGCTATTGCCAGGAATTTGCAACACATAAAATGCAAAAATATTAGGGCAGTCTCACCCTTGCTTGCACACCTTGCACAACAATGTGTGATGTCATCCAAAAGCCCATGAGGTGTGCAAGAATGCATGGGGGGATTTTTATTAAAAAAATTCAAAAGATTAAATGGTTTGAGATTTAAAATGAGGTGGGTCCACCACATTTTTAAATTGTCAAGCATTTTGAGGTAGAAATTTTTTACCGAAGATGAATATTGCAAATGACCAATTGGGATTTTGTTTTAAAAGATAAAACATTGGAAATATAAATGTGCCTCGTGAGTGAAATTTTAAAGATGGGGTGTAAAGTGAAATATAAAAGATTTTTTATTTTTCTTGGCAAGTGGAAATTCTTCAAGGTGGAGTAAAATAATATTCACTGTTGGGGATAATTTTATACATTGAGTAAAATATTCACTATATTGAATATTTTATATTGCTGGGGAGACAAGTGAATATTTCAAAGTATAATGTGTAGCAAGTAAAGATAGCTGAAACAAAATTTTGCACAGGAAGAGGTTTTTCTAGCAGCTTGGTGAATGATGAAATTCTCCATATGGGCGGATTTTCAGTTGCAAGGCAATGATGGGCAGAGGTAGTCTTGAGGGAATGAGTTTGTTGCTGCAAAGGAAGAGAGAGGAGAGATGCTTTGAATATTTTTTGATCAAAGGTGAATGAAGATTCCAAGTGGCAATTTCGAATCAATTTTAGGGCTTCTTTTGTTTCTTCCATTCTTCTATATCCTCTCTTATCTTCTCATTCTAAAAGGTCTGATTTTTTGTATTGGACTCGATAGATAGAGATTTGTATGTTTTGAGCCATTGTTTGAGTCTTTAAGCTATAATCTTATGAATTCAAAAGTAAATACAACTAGTTTATGCAGTTAATATAGACTGAATCTTGAAAGTTGGCCACTAGCCTTTGTTGCTCTTTAATATAGAGGTTGGCTACCTCTTAGAGAATTACAAATCCTAGCTGGGTTGTTATTTCAAACACCAACAATGTAATTTGGGGATATTAAGCATAGATAAGTATACATAAAAGTTTCATTCATTAATTTTCATACAAGTCTTTTGTAAGAGAATTTCATAATATCAAATTGAGTTCACAAAAGCATTCAAGAGAAATTCATCAAGAATTTGGAGACATCATCAAGATTCAAGCATCATATCAAATATGATCTTGTATCATGTGTGTTTTTGTGCTAACATTTGTGATGTAGGGTTTTGATTCAAGCAAGAAATTCAAGTCTATATCTTTATTTCAATATACATATCCATTGCAATAATTTCACACAAGTTTGCAGACTTTACAAGGTTTTGGTGATAGCATTGCATGTTGTTAATTCACAATTTCCCTTCACTACATTATTTCATTTCAAGGTTTAATTACCGACAAGGGGTTCGACCAAAGAAACCCCCATTTAGTAAAAAACAACAAGTTTTTCCCATCTTACATATTTGTGTTTGTAGGTTTCAGTTTAATTCTTGAAGATTAATTGGAGTGCAAAGTTGTAAAAGTTGCAAAGTTTCATTATAAATTTTTTATCTTCACGAAAACTCACTTATAGGCTGAATCCAAAAATTTCATAACCTAAGATCAAAAAGGAATGAATTGTAGACCTTGGAGATAAGGATCATATTCAAAGTTTTCAGAAATTCAAAATGGGACTAATATGCCACCTTGGGCATCTCAATCCTCCCAAGCATATTTTTAAGAGGTTCCTTCAAATCCGGTTATGACATATGAAGATTTTGTATTTGCCTCAAAAAACATCAGCGAGACTAATATGCCACCTATGGAATCTTAGTCCTCCATAGCATGTTTTTCCAACTTCTTTGAATTTTGAAAGTCCTCACAACATCTCTAGACTCCCCATGTACATATATCCTATCTCCCTATTGCATAATTTCATTATTTACTTATCTGATTTAGCTTGCATAACTAGGTTTTGTAGGTTGAATTCTCATTTGTCCTTTCCAATAATTTACTAGGTGGTGAACCAGTCAAAGCTGAAAGAAACGCCTCATAGGTCCTCCTCATTATGATTTGACTCACCTTGTGAGGTTTCTGTTCAATCCAATTAGGACTCCTAGGAAATCCTTAAATGATTAGTTGGCAAAAAAGTGACATTTTATATACCCTTTTTCACCATTACTCATTTTGGTGAAGCCGACTTCTTTGAAAATTATTTTTCTAAGTTGGAGTCCATAAAATTCCTAGAACTAGACTGCATTCATTGCATCTTGCATTGGTGAAAGCGTATCTAGGGTTTCTTTCTATTTTCAGTAGTGAAATTACATTTAGGTTTTCTTATTTTTACATTAGTGAAAGTACATATATGTTGATTTTTTTTTTCTTGCATTACTCAATTTCATTGAAAAAATTAAAAATGCATTGTTCATTTCATTTAGAAACATTCTTATTGCATTCCAAATTGAACAAAATTGCATTCAATTTCTTGTTCCTAGTTACTTTTTCTTGCACTCATTTGCACATTTTTTTGTTTCTAAACATTGGTACCCTAAATAGCAATCTATAAACATTGTAGAAACTCCAGAATTTAATATTTTTCTAAGAAAAACCTCTCCTAGGACTAAAAATCCCTTCCAGGAATCTTAGTCCCTCTCATGGTTTTTCTAAAAAATCCTCTCTTTGTTGTTTGTTGTATGTTTCACTCCCTAGAACTTCAAAACCTCATCACGAGAACCAACACACCCTTCCTAGAATTTGTGTCCCTATTGACTTTGACTCTCTATTTTTAAAGGTGTGAAATTGGTTTTTTGTGTTTCTGTGGGCTACCTTCAATTTTTTTTTTAGTTTGCATAATATTTATTATCTTAATTTATTTTATTTCACATGCATTTTTTCAATCTTGCATCATGGATGTGTGCTTTCGAAAGTTGTGGATGTCTATAATAGATGTGTCAAATTGCACCTTTGATAAAGACCGTAATGAAATTGAACTCATTCATGCTCACCCAAGTCCTAATGCATGTTCTCCTTATGATGTTGCCATCATTGGATAAGATAATGAAAACATGAATAAGTACCTAAACTATTGTCTTGCTAACATTGAGGCTAATGGATCCTTCTATCCATCCATGACACAATTAGATCCTCCCACAATACCACCTCTTGAGATGTTTGGTTACTTACATCCTGAAACTAAAGAAAATTTTGACACTAGGTTTCCTACAAAAAGTGAACCTAGTTCCTCTAAACAAGAAAAAACTTAGCCATTTTATGATAACAAAGTAACAAACACTCAAATCAATCTCAAAGAAACCTATGGCAAAGGATTCACAATATTAAGCAAAAAAGGATGTGATACAATAAGTGAGCATGAAATTCATCAACTCCTAGAGCAAGTTCCAACTACTGGAAACACAAAAGGGCTAGGATATCAAGATTCCCCTCACAACGTAAGAATACCTAGAGAGTACCTAAATTTTCATAGTTATGGTATGATGATCTTTTATTCTCCCCCTGATATGAATGTCCTTCTCCCTAAAAAACAACCAATGAATCACAACAATGAAGATGATAGGATCACCTTAGTTCCACATCCTTAACCTTCAACTAAATAAATAGTTGAATCCAACAAATGCAAAAGAGCTTACAAATTTTTGAAGTTACAACCTAGGTATGCGCAAGATCATGATTGGCCAAAAAGTGGCGATATGATGGGTATGTGGCTGATGACTATTTTTTTACCCAAAATTGATGAAACGAAAAGGGTTTTTAAAGGAGATTCTTAGCTTTCCACCAATATAAATTATTATTTACTTTGAATTTAATAAATAACTATTATTCATTTTCTATTTGAATTATGACTAAATTTGTGATCGATAGGTTGATTGAAAAACATCTATAGATTTCAAACAGTATCACATTCTATGCTTCACCTACTATAGGATTACAAAAAAAAAAATGAATTTCTTGAAGTTTTGACCAAGTTAAGGTTGTCAGACTTACGAATTTTTATATTTTTTAAAAGTTGTAATAAAAAAATCATAATTAATTATTTACTTGAAAAAAATTACAAAAAAATATGTTGCATTGGAACATGAGTCCTCTAATTATATATAAAATCTTTTTAAAAAATTAATCATTTTATTACAGTTAGGGTGGTTAGACAAACAACTACTTCTTATTTTTCCCTAAAATTTAAGTGCTACTACATTGAAATTTCAAAGTTTCACCAAATAGATATTTATTTTTTAAAAATAAGTTCCTAGTAGTTTAGAAACTACATTCAATTTTATATGGATAATATTCTTACATATTTTTGAAATAATATAGGGGTATGTGCAGGATCATGATGGGCCGAAAAGTGGTAATATGATGGTTATGCGGTTGACGACCCTTTTTTTACCCAAAATTGAGGAAATGAAAAGAGTTTTTTAAAGGAAATTATGAGCTTTCCACGAATATAAATTATTCTTTACTTTGAATTTAATAAATAATTATTATTCATTTTCTATTGAAGTATGACTAAACAACTGATTTTTAGGCTGATTGAAAAACATCTATAAGTTTCAAACAGTATCATATTTTTTGAATCCAGAACATGTGTCACATTCTATGCTTCACATACTATAATATTAGTAACTAAAAAAGATGAATTTCATGGAATTTTGACCAAGTTAAGGTGGTCAGACATATGAGTCTTTATAGTTTTTAAAAAATTTCATAAAAATATTATAGTTAATTATTTACCTAGAAAAAATTACAAAAAAATATGCATCACATCGGGACATGAGTCCTCTACTTATTTCTAAAATATTCTAAAAAAGTATTATAATTTTAATGTGGTTAGGTTGGTCAGACAAATATCAACTTCTTATTTTTTCCTTGAAATTTAAGTACTATTGTATTGAAATTTCAAATTTTTACCAGATAGATTTTATTTTTTTGTAAATAAACCTAGTAATTTAGAAACTAAATTCTATTTTCTACAAATTCTATTGTTACATATTTTTTAGATAATATAGATAACTTATTCAAATTTTTATGTCAAGTTGCCTAACTCTGATTTTTCTGAATTTTTTGCCACTTAAGGTCCTATTTTTTCCATGATGATCCTGCACATACCCATAGATAACTTATTCAAATGTTTATGTCAATTTTCCTAACTCTATTTTTTCTGAATTTCTTGCCACTTAACGGCCTCTTTTTCCATGATGATCCTACACATACCCACCTCCTCATCCACCACCTGAAATTGAGCGAAAACTACAACTACTTCTCAACAAAGGATTCATAATATTACTACTTATCAATATATTAGTTCTTTATCCTAAATATGAAAAAGTCCCACATTCCACATATCATCAAACTCTCAGACATAGAACAAATGAGTGTCGTGCCTTCAATTTAATTATTGAAAAACTTTCACTTAAATGGAAATGATTGCCATCAAGTGATTGTGTAGCTTGTCCTTTCCCCCTTGTCGTGTAACAGTTGTAGAATCATGCCACTATCACTATAACATGACCCTTCTCATCACCTACCTCATCCCATTCTTTTCTTGCACTTAGTGGGGGCAAGAAGTGGATGGCCTTGTCCTAGTAAGACCTTTTTAGTTGTCCCTTAGGTTCATTATCTACCTTCCACTTATACAAACTGATATTGGGAGTTGAATGACATGCTTTAGCTTGACTTGCTTATGCCTTACTAGTATTTTAAATTTTCTTTTCTTTTTTTCTTGTGTGTGTGTAACATGATCCCCCATGATGTTTTATTTGTTGTTTTATCTCTATGTGAATTCCTCTATTTGTACCTTAATTCTTCTATATGTTGTAAGATTTTCCTTTTCATTGACATTTTATCTTTTCTTTTCCTTTTTGTCTTGTGATTTACTCTTGGGGATAATGTAAGGTGTCGAGACACCCTATGTCTCTTCCATGTTGACCCAAAAGTACTTTCTTTGTGTCATTCTTCCAATTCTATGTGTATTTGGGGAAAGATGATAGCTATGAGCTCTCTAATATTATTACAACAAAGATAGATACTGGTCGCTTATGTGTTTCTGGGGGTCAACCCTCTTTTCCTTTTTCATCTTTTGGCTACTTTAAAGTAATTTCTCACAACATGGTGTTAGAAATTCCTTTAAAGTGGGGGCATACATTGGCATTATTTTGATTGCATTTTTTCCTTTTCCATGTTCCTTGATGCAGTTTTATCATTTCACACGATGTGCTTTTCCTCTTTGTGGTGACATTGGGAGTAATGTATTTCAAGAGTTTGACCTATCTTAGCATATTATAGTTCCCTTAGTGGTGATGTGACGCACTACATCCCCTAAGTGGTGAATATTTTATCCTTTGACTGGTCATCTCTTCAAGATATTATAAATGATGTCCCCTAAGAGTAAGACCTCACATGAACTAAGAAAAATCCCTTTGAAAATCCCTTTTTGTTGCATTTTCCTTTTTTCCTTATTAAATTCATGGAGGTATGGCTTTGATGTGGACATCCTAGTGCTTGCCTAGTGAAAAACTAGCTTCACTAGCCCTTGTGAGTGCACATTTTCCTTTTGTCCTTATTAAAGTCATGGAGGTATGGCTTTGATCTGAACTTCTTGGGGCTCACCTAGTGAACAACTATCTTCACTAGCCCTTGTGAGCATGAATTTTTGTACCTTATTAGAGTCATGTATGTATGGCTTTGATATGGTCCCCTGGGGCTCACCTAGTGGACAACTAGCTCTCACTAGCCCTTGTGAGAATGTGCTTCTATTTGCATAGTGGACAATGGATTCCACTTTTTAATTTCTTCAGGCTAGACCTAGTTCACCACATTTCATGGCTAGTCAAAGCTTGATTTGCTACAATATTTCTCTTTTCCTTTTTTATTTTTCTTGTATTTGATAGTGTATGTTTGTGATCTTGTTATGGCTTCATATATCATCCACAAGCATGCTCCTTTGTGCCTATGTTTGTTTTCCATAGGATCTTGATCTTGGCCACTCTCTTGATTGTTGTCATCCTATCCTACTAAAATTTTAACATTGGAACCCCTCTTGATTGTGTGGCTAGCTACTTTAGTGTGAATTTGAAGCAAGTTCTTCCTCTCACTAAAGTGGGGGCTAAATGTAGTGTAGGAAAATGCATACCCTTGAATTTGCACACTTTTTTGGGCTCGCCTTTCTTTACTTATCCTCATTTATGGCTTAATTGGTCATATTTTGCATCTACAAACCCTATAAATTACATGTTTTTTTCGGTAATCCTGAGATTATCCAATACATAAATGATAATCTAATTATTCTATCTATGTGGCCCTAATTTTTGGGTAGGGAGTAAAATGCCACCTAGGGCTTCATTGTCCCTCAAAGGTCTCAGGACACTGATTTTGAGGCATCTTAATTGGGCCCCTTTTTGGTGTTAATGCCTTAAGTTTCCTGACTTGGGACTAAGACACCACATAGCGCATCTTAGTCCTCCTTGAGTAACTTTTGAGATTTAATTTCAAATTCTAGAGGTATTTAGCCTCCTTTATTTAATGAATTCATATGTCAGCTTGGTCTGATGTAATTTCAAGATATTAAGCATAGATAAGTATAAATACAGGGTTCATTCATTCATTTTCATACAAGTCTTTTGTGAGAGAATTCATAATATCAAATTAAGTTCACAAGAACATTCAAGAGAAATTCATCAAGAATTTGGATCCATCATCAAGATTCAATCATCATATCAAATATCTTCTTGCATCATGTGTGTTTTTGTGCTAACATTTGTGATGTAGAGTTTTAATTCAAGCAAGAAATTCAAGTCTATATCTTTGGTTCAAGATCCATATCCATTGCAGCCATTTCACACAAGTTTGTAGACATTACAAGGGTTTTGTGAGTTGTAGAATTGCTTGTTTCTCATTCACCATTTCCCTTCATTACATTTTTTTATTTCAAGGTTTAATTGCCAAAAAGGGCTTTGACTAAGGACAACCCCCATTCACTAACAAATAACAAGTTTTTCCCATCTTACATATTTGTGTTTGTAGTTTTAGGTTGAAGTCTTGAAGATCACTTGGAGTGCAATGTTGTAAAAGTTACAAAGTTTCCTTATAAATTTGTCATCTTCATGGAAATTCACCTATAGGATGAATCTAAAAGTTTCAAAACCTAAGATTAGAAAGGAAATAATTGTAGAACTTGGAGCTCAGGATCACATTCATAGTTTTCAAAAAATTCAAAATTGATTAATACGTCACCTCAGGTGTCTTAGTCTTCCCAAGCATATTTTTTAGAGTTTCCTTCAAATCTGGTTCTAACATCCGAAGATTTCATATTTTCCCAATGGGACTAATATGCCACCTAGGGTGTCTTTGTCCTCCATAGCATGTTTTGGTCACTTATTTTCATTTTTGGAATCCTCATAACATCTCCAAACTTCCCAAATACATATATCTTATCTCCCTATTTCATAATTTCATTATTTTCATATCTCATTTATCTTGCATAACTAGGTTTTTTAGGCTCAATGTTTATTTGTCTTTTCCAAGCATTTTCTTGGTGGTGAACCCCTTCAATCTAAAATAACCCCCTCCTAGGTCCTTCTCATTGCGAAATGACTCACCTTGTGAGGTTTCTAGTAAATATAATTAGGACTTGTAGGGCATCCTTAAATGATTAGTCAGTGAAAGAGTGACATTTTATATGCCCCTTTTCAACATTGATCAAGTAGTATGTCAAATAATTCTATGATATCAACAATGTGATGTGTCTGTGTTCTTAGGATTTAGTTTTTTTATTTTCTTGCATGGGTGGTAATATTATAAGTGTGTGGCTTAGAAGTATGTATAAGGTTCATTTAGTTGCAGATGGCAAACAAGGGAATTTTATTTTCTTTAGTTTTTAAGTCCTTCATTTCTTGCTAGATTCACCAATTTCATTAGTTACATTTTGAGGAGGAGGACATAAGATGATCTTATCATCCTTATAATTGCTATGAGGAATTTTTTGTTCTATAGGAAGGAGGAAACTTATTTCAAGAGTGGGGTCTTGATATCTTATCCCTTTGGTATCTTCGGTTGGTATTTTCTCTAAATGTTGATGAATTTAATGTTCACTTGTAGTGTCACATCCTTGTTTTCTTAATATCATGAATCCTTTTCCATATGTCTCTTCTAGGATAATAGGAGTGTTGGTTACTTTGTTAACATAAGATTGTTGAATTTTTTATTGGTTAGAGGTGCAAGGATCACCTATTTTAGGGAGCTTAGGCTTAGCTTGTGTCTCAATTTCAGGATGTAATAGGCCAAACATCTCAAGTTGCGTTGGTTTTTTCATAGAAGGATAAAAGGATACATTAGTCTCAAGGTTGTTCAGGCTATCTTTTATGAATTTTTTCATGTTTTCATCATCTTCTCCAATGATTTCAACATCATGAGGAGGACATGCATTATAAGTTTATTGAGCACAAGTGAGTTCAATTTCATTAGGATCATTTCCAAAAGAACAGCTTGACACATCCACTAATGATTTCGAGGACATCCAAATCTTACCAAAGTACACATCCATTATGAAATGAAATGCAATTTTTAGATTCTAAATAAGATATTTTTATGATTACACTATGCAACAATCTGGAAATGAAATGTTGCAATTTTGTAACTAAGACAAGAAAAAAGTAAATTGAATTAAGATATATCTAATGAGATGAATGAAAGATAAACTCAACAAATTGAAACAAAAATCTACCAACAGCAAATAGTAGCACAAAAATAAAGTTTTTATTGTTGTAAAATGAAATTTAAGGTCTGATATAGGACTATATCGTCCATAGGGGCATATGAGTCCCATTTAGGGTTTTTTAAGGGTTAAAATGTTGAAAAACGATTAACACAAAATTCCTAGAAATAAGGTAAAACAACCTTTATCAAAACTAAATCATCTAGAGGGGTGAATGAGTCCTATATTAGGTTTTTGACAACAAATTCAAAAAATTCTAAGTGAATGTTAAGGCTTTTGGTTTTTATGTTGTCTAGACAATGTGCAATTATAGATTTCAAATGAAATTAAATGATGCGAGATGCAAAAATGCAACCCATATGTGCTTTCACTAATGCAAGATTTAGAATCCCTAGATGAAAATTAACTAATGCAAGATCTAATGCAAAGCTAATGTAAGTTATATCTAGGACTAAAATATACTCCAAATAAAAAAAATGTTTCCAAAGGCTAGGTTCACCAAAATGAGCACATGGAATTAGAGGGCAAAACCAGGAAAGCATGAATCCCACCTATCCTATTTTTCTCTTAGTTCATTCAAGGAAACCCTAGAGATCTTAATCTAATGGTTCAATTGAGGGAAGTTTTTTCCATTAAGTCTCCTTGGGTGTGATTAAATAAAAAGGGGGTTTCACACTAAGAAGAGGCTTAGAAAGAGGGAAATGCAAGTGATATGCAAATCTAGCTATGTAACCTATGAAAAGAAACTCAAAATAAGAATAACAAATTGAGAATGAAAAAATGTACACCTAAATAAATTGGAGATGCTTTAAGTAAGGTTTTCAATCCCAAAATTATGAATTTTTATGCACACTAGGACTCATATGCTAGTTGGGGTGATTACGTCCTAGATTGGGGTTTCGTGCTAGATCGTAAATCTACAACTGGTAAAACAAGATCTACAAGAAATATTTGAAAATTGGTATACTAAGACTCATATGCCCAAGGTGGAGATCTATTCCCACTATTAGAGTTTTTTTGAAACTTTGATATCCTCTAGTGATCTTTTGTAGCTTCTCTCCTCTTCAATCTTTTAGTTTGAAACTATGAATTTTGGCATGTAGGTGACTTTTCATGAAGATGACAATTGCATGGGAACTTTGACAACTTTGTTTAATCTTGTGAATTTGTATTAAGAGGATATTCAAGACTAAAACATTTAGATCTACAATCAAACATGTAGCGAAGAAAAAAACAATTGTTTTGTTAGTGGATAGGAGTTTTCCTTGGTCAAACCTTGTTTTGGTAATCAAACCTCAAAATGAAATGAAATAATTTGAAGGAATGATGATTGAACAAAATGTTGTTGCAAGAATGGAGAAAGGGTTAAAGGTGTTTTCATTCATGTCAACTGGTCATTTGGTTATATACTAGTTGTTTTTGGCTATACATGTTGAGGATATTGAGAAAATTGTATAAAAGAAATTTTTCGTGTATTCAATTGATGATCCAGTATTTTCCCCTATGTTCATGTGGTTCAGATATGTTGGTTATTGTTGTTGAAGGTTTATATATCCAAATTTTTGGTTGTTGGTTCATTGAGAAGTTCAATTTGTATTTACCAATTGTGAACTACATTATTCTATGTTCTGGTTGAGGTATGAGAGAAATTTTGTTGGTTTGGGTTTCAATTTGATAGAGTCTTTTGACTTGAAGTTCTAGAGTTAATATGTTTTGGTTGCATTGAAGATAGTTTTGGTTTCTCTAACATTCAAGACTAATTGTTCTATGTGTTCTACACTAGTTTGGCTAACCTTGTGTTAAGAACTATCTTCCAAGTTAATGAAGCATGTGTTTGGTTCACCCTCATTTTAATTCCATCCTCGGATGTTATGCACCGAGCTAATTTGAATTTGAAATTGGATGGATGACTTTGGATATTTTTCAAGGTTGGAGACAGTATAAACATAGGATGCACTAGTAATGAAAAATGTACAAGAGGAAAGAAGGAAGATAAGTGAAAGAGTAGATGCGACATTGATGCTATTTATAAAGTGTGTGTGAGTGGTGTGTGGTAGATCAGTATAAAACCTAATGCTGATTTTTTGGATGCAGTGAGAAGAAGGTGAACTATATCACTCATGCATGTTGATCAAGTAACTATGGTGGAATCCTTTGTTGCATTATGATTGCAGTCTCTCTATAACAAGTCTTCTTTGTCTTATTTGTATCATTGTGGCAGTGAGCCCTCTAGGTTGTAGTCCTATAGGATAGTGAGTATCTTAGGTATTGAGCCTTATTTTAGGTAGTGAGCCTTATCTTAGGCAGTGAGCCTTATTTTAGGCATTGAGCCTTTTTGTAATCAATTTTAATATTCTCTATAGTGTGAGTTAATCTTCACCATGGTTTTTCCCTTATTGGGTTTTCCACATAAATCTGGTGTTATTTTGTTTATGTGTTGGATTTGAGGTTCTGAATTGGCATTTGATGATTAATCAATTAAGCAGTTTTAATTATTGGTTATGGTGATTGAATTAAATGTTAAAATCTATGAAAATTGATTCACCCCCACTCTCAATTGTCCTATTCAATAATTGGTATCAGAGATTGGTTCCTTTGTGAAGAGCTTGATTGCTTGAGGAAGGTCTAGGATGGTTGGCAAGATGGTCTTTCATTATTCAATGTTTGATGGAAATAATTATGGTATTTGGAAATTTTTGATGGAAGAATATCTAGATTATTATGAATGTGATGTGGAGAAACATTACAAAACTCCTTACACTCCTCTTGCTAATGGTCTAAGTACACCTACAAAAATAAAATCACATGAAGAAAATAATAAGGTGAAGTTCATCTTGAAGAATAGTCTTGTACATTATGAGTTGATTAAGGTTCATAATTTAAAGATAGCTAATGAAGTCTAAGATGCTTTAGAAAGAGCACATGATGGTGATGAAAGAGTTATAGAGGAAAAAATGCAAAATTTGGAAACATGATTTGATCTTATAAATATGTCCAAAGATGAAAATGTTAAATCTCATATATAGATATTGGATGAGGTAGTGGCTAGAATACAATCTCTTGGCAGTACTATAGATGAAACTAGGATTGTAAAGAATATTCTTAGAACTCTTCTTGATTCTTACAATGAGAAGGTGAGTATTATTGAGAATAATATATATTATAAGACCTTTACTAAGGATTTTCTATTAGGATTTTCGACAACTTATGAAATGAGGAAGTCAAGTCTAAGAAATGGAGGCAAATCAGAGATTGCTTTTAAAACTACAAAAGATGAAGATCTGGATGAAGAGAAATTTTATGAAATAGAAGCTAACATTGTAAGAATAATGAGAAAAGGTTCTAATAAGTATGAAGATAATATTCCCTTTAAATTCTTTAGTTGTAGAGAAATTGGTCATTATGTTGCAAAGTGTCTGAAAAGAGCTAAAAGGAATAAACAAAGATATGAGAAAGAAAAGAAAGGAAAGAAGATTAATAAATCTTACTATGTGAATGAGAATGCTAGTATTTTAGATGAATATTCAATATATGAAGATCCCGATGACAATAAATTCTTAATCTTTGTGATTAAGGATGAACCTAATTGAACTAATTCAGACAAATAGGTAAGGGAAAGCCTTCTAGAGAAGGAGAAGGAAAAAAATCAAGGTACAATTATCTCTGCCATACATGCTAAACAAGAAAATAATTTTTGGGTAGTGATAGTGGTTTTCCACATCAGATGAATAGTGATTAGAGTAATTTTTTTAATATTGATAAATATGATAGAGTCTTGGTTATGTTTAGAGATGATATTGGTGCTAAAATCTATGGGATACTTACAATAATTTTTTATGGAAAACATCATACTGACCATGTTTACTATGTTAAGGGATTAAGGCATAATTTTTTGAGCATTGGTTAGATGTGTAGAAAAGGATATCATCTTTTGTTGAAGGGTGAGAAATTCGAGATCTAGAAAGGATCTGAAACATTTGCTGCTACAAGAAAAAAATTTGAACGAAATATTTATCAACTTAAGGATGCTAATGGAGGATGCCTTACGACTTAGATAAATGATAGTTGGTTATGGAATCAGAGAATGACTCACATTAATTTGGATAAATTGGTAGGGATTAGTGTTGTTTAGGTCATGAGAGATTTACTGAGAATTACAAAGCATGTTAATTCTATTTGCAAGAACTATCAATTTGGGAAGAAAGCAAGGAATTGTTATAGATCAAAGGAACATCTACTACTAGACTACTAAATTTATCTCATACAAAAAAATTTGGTCCTATGAGAGTGTGAATTGTATTTGGTGAAAAGTACTTTATGCTTTTAATTAATGATTATTCTAGATATACATGGGTTACATTTCTTAGAGATAAATCACATGCATTAGATAGATTAAAGGCATTTAATTCTATGGTTGAAAATGAAATGAATTTGAGAATAAAATTCTTAATATCTAACAAAAATGGAGAATCCCCCTCCCATGAGTTCAATATGTTTTGTGAAGTGCATGGAATAAAGAGACCACTATTTTCCCCAAGAACTCCCCAAGAGAATGGAGTTGTTGAGAGGAAAAATAGAATTGTTCAAGAGGTGCTAGATCAATGATTACTAAGGGTGGTTTACTGGAAGTTTACTAGAAATAATCTATTCATACTATTGTTTATTTATTCAATGAAGTTCAAGCAAGATTAAACAGTACAAAGACTCCTTATGAGCTATGTACAAAATAATTCCCACAGTTAAATAATTCAAATTATCCAAAATAAAATTCTATATCAGAAGAGATGAGGAAACTTTGGGTAGGTTTGATGTAAGAAATGATGATGGCATATTTCTTGGGTATTCTACTAAAATCAAGGCATACATATGTTTCAATAAAATACTAAGAAAAATTCTAGAGAGCTCGAATGTGAAGGTTGATGAGACAATAAAGAATTCTATTGATATTGAGGGATATGTCTCTAATTAACATGATTGTGCAAAAATAGAATAAATTATGGAAGAATAGGTTAAATAGGATGAAAGAGAAGAAGATGTTCTGGTGATGTCCCCTAGAACACCAAAATATGTACAATGGAATCATTCAAAAAATCAAATTATTGGAGACAAGAAAAAAAGGCGTGTTAATGAGAAGAAAAGTTGTTGCTGAAGTAAATTTGTGTTTATTCTATGAGATTGAGCCAAAGAAAGTAAGTGAAACCTATAAAGATGAACATTGGAAGAAAGTGATGAAAGAATAACTTTTGCATATTGAGAAGATCAAACTTGGGAATTGGTCCCAAGACCGGTAGACAAAAATATCATTCGATCAAAATGGGTGTTCAAAAATAAGTTGAATAAGAATAGAGAAGTCAGAAACAAAGCAAGTCTTGTGGGTAAAGGATACTCACAAGTAGAAGGTATATATTTTCAAGAGATGTTTTCCCCGATTGAAAGAATGGAAGCTATAAGGATGTACTTAGCATTGGTTACTTATAAATATTTCAAATTCTATTAGATGGATGTCAAATCATCATTTTTGAATGGTGAGCCGGAAGAACTTTACATGGAACAACATAAAGGATTTATATTAATAGATCAACCAGATATGGTGTTTATATTGTGGAAAATTTTATATGGATTGAAGTGATCTCTTAGACCTTAGTATGTAAGGTTAGATAACTATTTGATTCAAAAAGGATTTAAAAAAGGTGTGACATAGTAATTTGTTCTTTAAGATTGATAATGAAAAAATCCTAATTGTAGATGTATATGGTGATGATATTATTTTTAGAGGAAATGAAAACATGTGCAAGATGTTTGCATAAGATATGCAGAAATAATTTGAAATGTATATGTTTGGGAAGATGAATTTATTTCTTAGGCTACAGATTAATCAAACAGAGAAAGAAATTTTCATTTCACAGTCTAAGTATGTGAGAGAGAAAAGTTGAAGAAGTTTGGGATGGATGGTTCCAAACTGGTATGTATTCTTATGGTGACTAGTTTAAAATTTGGTAAAGATGACGATTCACCTAAGGCTAATCAAAGTAAGTATAGATCTATGATTGGCGGATTACTATATTTCACTGATACTAGACCAAATATTATGCACGTGGTTTGTCTTGTGGCTATATTTTTAGAATTTCTAAGGGAAACAAATCTTTCTACTATCAAAATAATATTTAGATATTTTACTGGAACTCAGGATTATGGATAGTGGTATCCTACAGATACTAACTTTACACTTAGTGCTTATATAGATGCAAATTTGGTTGGATGAGTAAATGAGATAAAGAGTAAAAGGGGTGGTGCATTATTTCTTGGATGCATATTGGTGGCATGGTTGAGTAAGAAGCAATATTAAATCCCCTTGTCTACTACTAAAGTTGAGTATATTTCCATTCTATCTTTTTTTACACAAGTTCTATGGATGAAGCAAACATTAAATGATATCATAGTGATATATGATGATACCATTTCTTTCATGATAATACATGTGCAATTAAAATTTTAAGGAATATTTTCATGCATTAGAGCATGAAGGATATATATATTAGGTATAATTTCTTGAGAGAAGGTCATGGAGAATGAAGTAAAACTTGAGTATGTTTTGATGAAGGGTGAGATTGTTGATATTTTCATGAAGGTTCATCCTAAGGATATTTTTGAGTATCTCTAGGATAAGTTAGGGATTATTTCCCCTCTTTTCATAAAATAAGATGCATTAATCTGGTGGATTCATGGTTCTATCTTTTTGGACTGATGTTTTGCTAGCTACCTCTCAGAGGGAGTAGGTAGTTTCAAGTGTTGTCATTGTAATTATTTTGATTTCATGTCAAAGGAAGATTGAATGAGCATATATTTTTCATTTTCCATTGATGTCAAAGGGGGAGAGAAAGCATGTGAAAAGGGAAGAAATCTAATGAGAGAAACAAGGTAATGAGAAAGATGATCTTCTGAGGTGGAGAAGAAAAAAGGAAAATCATGAGAAGTATATTTAGAACTAGTATGGTCTCTTGGATGTTTTTTCACATTGAACCATAAATCAAATAGGTAATATAAAATCACCTATTCTATCTAGGTCATTCAATTATTTTCTATGAATCCTAATTTCATTGAATAAAAACCTCACAAGGTAATTCAATTCACCATAAGGAAGACCTAGGAGGGGGTTCTTTCAAAATTAAATGGGTTCCTCACCAAGAAAATGCTTTGAAAAGAAAAATGAATATTCAACCTACAAAACCAAGTTATGCAGGCTAAATGAGAGATACAAATAATGAAATTATGTAATAGGGATATATGATGTGTGTACTTGGGAAGTTTGGATATGGTGTGATGATTCAAGAAATTCAAAGCTCCAAAAATGTGCCTTGGAGGACTAAGATGCCGAAAATGGCATATTAGTCCTGTTAATATTTTTTAGAGAAAAAATAGAATCTTCGGATGTCGGAATCAAATCTGAATTAATCTCTAAAAGATATGATTGGGAGGACTAATATTCCCAAGGTGGCATATTAGTCCTGATATAAATTTTTGAAAAATCTAAATGTGATCTTGAGCTCCAAGGTCTGCACTTACTTCTTCTTGAATCTCAGGTTCTGAAACTTTTAGATTTGACTTGTATGTGAGTTTCCATGAATATGAAAACCTTGCAATGATAGTTTGAAACTTTGATATCTTTCACTTTAAAGGATCTTCAAATCTTCAAACTAGATTTGAAAATACAAACATGCAAGAGAGGGAAATTTTTTTTGAATGTTAGTGAATGAGGGTTTGCCTTGGTCAAACCCCCTGTTGGTAATTAAACCTTGAAATAAGATTAAATAGATAAGGAGAATGATGAATGAATAAATGAAAATTCTACAACTCACCACCAAACCCTTGTCAAGTCTAAAAACTTGTGTGGAATGGCTAAATGGAATGCAAATCTTGAATCAATGGAATTATTTGATAGATCTTGCTTGAATTTCTTGCAAGAATCAAAACCCTACATCACACATGTTAGCAAAAAAACACACATGATGCAATAATCTCCTTATATATGATGATTGAATCTTGATGATTTCTCCAAATGCTTGATGAATTTCTCTTGAATTCTCTTGTGGACTCAAACTTACTATTAGGAATTCTCTCACAAAATATGTGATTAAAAATGAGTTAAGGAACCTTTTATTTATACTTATTCATGGTTAATATCCGAAAATTACATAACACTAAACCCTAAACCCTAAATCCTACCAATATTTTGAAATTGAATCCCAAAAATAAGCCAAGGAGGACTAATATACCCTAGGTGGATTCTTTGTCCCAAGGCTCAAATCTCAGGGCACAGACTCCAAAAAGGGTCCAATTTAAGATGGCTTGAAATTAGGGTCCCAAGACCCATGGAGTACAAAGACTCCCTAGGTGGCATTTTATTCCTAGTCCACAAATTAGGGACACACAGATAAAAAATAATAAATGATCATTTATCTTTTGATGATTTTTGGGATCAACCAAAAAAGGATGTAATTCATAGGTCTTGAAGATGCAAAATAGACCCAATTAAGCCATAAATGAGGATAAATAAAGAGAGGTGGGCCCAAAAAAGTGTGAAAATGCAAGGGCATCCATTTTAATACAATACACACATCATGTGTTGCCATCAATGAAAAAGGGGGAGATTGGTTCAAGAATTGAGAAAGGATTTAAGGTGTTCTCAATGATGTCAACTGGTCAACTAGTTATCTACTAGTTGTTGTTTGTTGTATATGTTGAGGATATTGAGAAAATTTTAGAAAATAAATTTTACAGGTGCTTAGTTGATGATCTAGTATTTTCCCCTATGTTCGTGTAGTTCAAACATGCTGGTTATGGTTGTTGAAGGTTTCTATAGCCATATTTTTGGTTGTTGGTTCATTGAGAAGTTTGAGTTGTGTTCACCAGTTGTAAACTATGTTTTTTGTGTTCTGGTTGAGGTCTGAGAGAAATGTTACTGGTCTGATTTTTTGTTTGATGAAGTCTTCATATTTGCGGTTCTAGAGTTGAGATGTTTTGGTTACATTGAAGATATTTCTTGTTTCTAGAAGTTTCAAGCTTAATTATTTTATGTTTTCCACCGGTTTGGCCGACCTTGTGTTAAGCACTATCTCCAAAGTTAATGAAGTGTGTTGGATCTATTGTGGGTCTCGGTGAAGCATGTGTTTCGATTGCCCTCATTGTAATTCTATCCTAGGATGTTTGGCACCAACCTAATTTGAATTTAAAATTGGATGGTTGACTTTGGATATTTTTTCAAGGTTGGAGATAGTATAAATACAAGATGAGCTAGTAATGAAAAATGTACAAGAGGAAAGAAGGAAGATAAGTGAAAGAGTATATGTGACATTGATTCTATTTATAAAGTGTGTATGAGTTGTGTGTGGCAGATCAGTGTGAAGCTTAATTCCAAGTTTCTAGATGCATTGAGTAGAATACAAACTCTATCATTCATGCATGTTGATCAAGTAACTATGGTGGAATCCTTTGTTGCATTAGGATTGTAGTCTCTCTGTAACAAGTCTTTTTTACCTTCTTGGTATCTATGTAGTAGTGATCCCTCTGGGTTTTAACCCTCTAGGATAGTGAGTCCTTATCTTAGGTAGTGAGCCCTATCTTAGGGAATGAGCCTTGTTTCAGGCAGTGAGCCTTTTTATAATCGGTTTTGATATTCACTATAGTGTGAGTAAATCCTCATTATGTTTTTTCCCTCATTGGGTTATCCACGTAAATCAGGTGTTATTATGTTGATGTGTTGGATTTGAGGTTTTTCATTGGCATTTAATGATTAATAATTTAATTTGTTTTCAGTATTAGTTTCGGTGATTGAATTAAAGGTTACAATATGTGACAAATGATTCAACCCCCCCTCTTAGTTGTCCTATTCAACACATGCAATGTTGTAAATCACCAAAACCTTGAATAAATGGCTACAAAATTGTATGAAATGGCTATCATGAATGTGGATATTTAATGCTATGAATCTTGACTTGAAAGCTTGCTTTAATCAAAAAACACTACATCACAAATGTTAGCTCAAAAACACACATTATTCATGATGACTTTGAAATTATTTTTGAATCTTTAATGTATCTCCAAAAGGGCTTGATAAATAGCTATTGAATGATTTTGAATGCTCTTGATCACAATTTTTCTATCATGCTTGAATAGTTGAAATTTTAGATCCTATTAGGAGAAATTGTGTGAATTAACCTTCTATTTATACTTGTTGATTCCAAATTTCTCAAAATTACAACAAACAAGATCACATCAGATTTAGGAAAATAAAATCGCAGAAAGTATTAAAATCAAAAAAGGTACAAGCTAAGGCAGGAATCATACACCAAATGAGGCATATGATTCCTAGTAGCCTAGGCTTTGGACACAAATCTCAAGAAATTTTAAGTTCTATGCCAAATTTAGGTTCAGGCCCCGAAACTTAGGTGGGACCCATACACCCAAGGTGGCGTATGAGTCCCAAATCACTAATTTTAGGAGACATAACCAAAAATTATAAAATTATGATTGGTTATTTGATATGTGTCAAGATTATCATTAGAAAAATTCATTAAATATGGCTTGAGGATGCTAAATAGGACCAAATAAGGGATAAAAAATAAGTGATTGGGTTAATTCTATTTTGGGTAAAAATAATATATTAACATTTGATGTTAATTATAGAGGATAATTTGAGAGTTTCAAATATTTTATCCTTAGAATGAACTTATTGGTAAATAATGTGGGAAATATAGAAATTTCACCCTCAAACACTAACCATAGTTTTGTTTCTAATACAAGTTTCATAGATGCTAAGAATCCAACTCACTAGGCTCTAATAGTGGGTTCCCCAATTATTCTAAAATATATATATATATAAATCGTCCTACCTATGAGTGTTCAACCATTAGTTGATTACATATGATATCATTGAGGCTAGTATGAATAATAAATAAGAGTATTATGATATATTGCATATTTTGACATCACCTCAAAGGCATAATTTTAGTGGCATACCTTTTGAAATGAGAATATTGAACTTGGAATAAGGGGAGATATTTTTCTAAAATGTAAGGGCCTTAGCTTGTGAGAAATTTTCTTGAAATGATGGATTTAGAATATCTTCTATATAAGGGAAGACCAATCCAAAAATGTAGATGCTTAAATTTAAAAATAATAAGATAAATTTAGTTAAGAAGGTGTTTCCCAAAGAATTTAGAAATAGGTTTATTTTAATCTATTAATCATGACACCAAAGGAAGGAGGGAGGAATTGAAAAAAAAAAAGATGTGAAGGATAGGGTAAAAGAGTAGGGTTGATGATATTTTGGGTTGATTTAATTGTTGAAAATATGTTGCATTATTTTTATCATCTTGTATCTAATACAGTTGTTAGAGATGGTTTGGAAGTATTTGTGGTAGTGTTATGTGGCTTAATGCTCAGAAGAAAAACATGCACAGTCATCATGTTTGGCTCTAGATTCTACCAAAATTGAATGATATAGATTATAGTTTGGAACTAAGTTAATGTTATCCATGATGTATCACATTTCAGAGATTCAAAGATTGAACTTCAATTTATAGAAAGACATAATTTTAATGAAGTATAGTCTATGTCTATTGATTGACTATGAATGATGTTTGAGTGTTTGTTCTAGGGAAGGGTAGTGTGTTCTAGCTATAGGAAGTGTGTGAAGATAAAATAGGACCATATTAAGAGCTTATTAGGAAGAACATATAACACATTTTATTTAGGACCTATCTGACTATACATTTCATATCATTTTCAATTATCCTTGGCTAATTATAGATGGTGTTAAAAGGTTTGAATGTGTCAGAATGTATGTATATATATTGTAAATAATTTCTTATGAAGTGTGAATTGTCAGGTTAATACATAATTTTGCATGAAAGGATATGTAAAATAATGTGCAAGAATAAAATACAAATTAAGGAGGTTGAGCTATATTGAGATATCATTAGAGGGTGTGTTTGATTCTTGATTCAGGGTAAGATCTATATTGTTTTGTATTATTTAAGTCTCTTAATTTGTGTTGGTGATTAGTAATTGTGATATAGGAGATTGGTTTCTCCTATAGGTTGGTGCTTGCAAATCATAATTTAAGGAGATTTGTGTCTCTCTTTAAGGTTACAATTCTTTTGGGTTGGTGCCTAGAAAATCACTATAGGTTATATATTATTTTGTAAGGATGCATTTGGATAGTAGCTCCAAAATATTCTTCTGACCATGGTTTTTCCCATTTTAGATTTCCATATAAATCTAGTGTTCTTTGTGTGGATGTGTGCATTTTTGTTGCTTAATTGTTAAGGAAAATCAGTAATTATTACTTTGATTTTTTGGTGTTTATGTTTCTAGACAAGTTACTAATGGTGATTAATATTTAATCAAGTAGAATTTGGCATATATTGATTCACGCCCCTATTAGTATGTTTTGTTCCATTCAAATGGTATCAGAGCTAAGTTCCTTAGAAGAAGCTACAAAATTTGAGGTAGATTCAAGATGACACACTCAATGGCTCGAGAAGGTTTGTATTCAAATAAAGTACCACTTTTCGATGGATCCAATTATGCCTTTTGGAGTGTCAAGATGGAAGCACATATGATTTCCCTAGGGTTTTAGGTTTGAAAATCTATTATAGATGGATATGAGATTTTATTGATAGTTACCGAAGAGATTAGGTCAAAAAGAAGGCTTGTTAGAATAATTCCAAGGAAAGAAAAGCCATTTTATGCGGTTTATCTAATTTTGAGTTTTTGAATATTATGAATTACAAGTTAGTAATAGAAGTATGGATTAAGTTACACAAAATCTAGATGAGAGTGATGAAAGTTCAAAACATAAAATCTATAAAACTATTGAGGTCAATTTGAAAGATAAAATTAAGGAAGAGGAAAACATTGCTAAATTTTTTCTTTAGGTGGACGAGGTAGTAAAATCTATTAGAGATCTTGGTGAAGAAATGAAAAAAAGGTATAATTGTGAGAAAAGGTACTTAGATATATATCAATGGGTTATTTTTCAGGTAAAGGTTAGCAGATTATATTAAGTAAAAAAAAACCCAATGAAGTTATGAAGCACAAAGAAAGAAAACAACAAGAACAATTATACCAGATATTCATTGAAGCTTCCATGATTCACCTCCATAGCACCTTCTAGCTAGCAATGTATGATTGTCGCCCTCGGATTGAGTGTGTGAGCAATTTGACTATTACAATGTCCTATGCAAGTTTTGAAGGATTTAAATGACAAAAGACTATGCCTATGAAAAGTAATCAAATCAATTAAGCCAAAAGAAAATTAAAATCTAAGCATAAAATTTCTATAATAATGAAGTCATCCTGAAATTGTGAGTAAACCTAACATTTTATAGAAAATGAAAATTTGGATGGACGGACGATATTAAAAGCTGACAAAGGCTAAAATCAGTGGAGGAGATTCCATGTGACAATCCCTAATTAGAGTTAGGGCAAGATTGTTAAATGAGTGGTCAAGATATCATTTGATAAAATAAAATTGGTGGTCGAGAATAAATGTGATAATTAGTCAAAAAGATAAATATTTTCAAAAATCAAGAAGATAAGATTACTTGATTTATAAGATTTGAAAAATCAATAAGATAAGAGTTGAACTAAAAAGCAGATTTGGAAAATCAAGAATTTGCTCAATTACTTGATTTTTGGAAGAAGATTACCATTTTGAATTAAATTAATAAAAAATAAGGATTTTATGTGACAATAAATTTAATCTTTCTCAAATTATTTAAAATGAAGTGACAGTTAATAAAACAAAATCATTTTAAATAATTTCATTTATTTAAAATGAGAGAAATATTAAATTAGGTAATTAAATAATTAAACATAATTATTTAATTTAGAGGATTATGATCAATAATTAAATAAATTTATAAATTCCTTTAATTATGAGAATTGGTGACATATTAAAAAAAAAAATTCCTTTATTTAATAATGAGTAAGAATAAATGAATAAAGGTAATTAACTAATTTAATAAATTTATTTAATTGAAAGAAGACAATAGACAATTAATGACGTATTGATTAAATAAATATACTAATTTATTTAATAATCATGAAGAATACAATAGACATGAATTAATTAATAGTCGAATGTGGATGAAGGACATAATTAAATGTCATAATTATTCTAGGACGAAAGTTGTAAAATAGAGCATGCAAGCCTAGGTCATTTTTAAGTGTCTACATTTTGCCCCTCTTAGTCATAATGTAGCATATCACGTTGTGACAAATAAAATAAGTTAGAAACATGCCCCAACAAAGGTACAAAGTATCGATGCCCCCTCGGGAAATTTTTTGAATTTTGGCTAGGTGAATTTGTTTTTTTGAAAGTGTCCTGATTAGTCAATTTAATGACTAGAAAGACAATGGCGTAGATGGTTTCAGATTCTGAAATGTTTATCTTGACTCTATTTTTGGGATATCTCATGACTCTATCGTGTGACACTATATTTCTGATATGATATACATGATGTGGTTTTGATGTGGTTTATATATGTTGTGATTTGATTTATGTATTTATGATGTATGATGGATGATTTAGATATGATGCATTTATGATGACTTATGGTATTATTTATATGTCCTATCATGTATGTCCTATACTGGTTACTTATGATGTGATGCCATTATAATGCCATTTTTATTTGTATGTCACGCTGATGTTGTGCCATGGATGATGATGATATGAATATTATATTTATTTCAATGGATGTCATGTTTATGATTATGACAATGTATGACCATATATAATGCACTATTTATGGTTTTTATGATGATGTCAATGATGATGTATGGACCTAATGCAATGCCTATATAATTATGTATGCACTTTATGTTTTTGTATGTCACAGGATATCATCGAGAAATGGATGAGACAAGATAACCAGACAAAAGGAGATTCATGTTAGTTCCTCGACCAAATCCTTCAAAACCTTACCATAGGATTTTAATATTTATTGCTCTTAATCATCATTGGGCATATTATTGTAATGGCCAACAAACACCATGATATGACATAAATCAATATGTGTAGGTTGTACCATCACATAAGAGAAGCGGTCATAGTCAAGGGTGATCGTGACTCATACTATGAGCGCAATTGCCCCAGTCTTTTTGTCATAAGCAACCGCAAGTAGAAAAAGACAAGAAGGAAAATCCATGAAATTTAGTTGCTTCTCTAAGTATTATTTCTAGGACATCCTCAAGAAACTAGCAACATAATTTCCAAAAGAACAAAAAATAAAGCCATTCGGGGAAAAATTTAGTGGCGAATCTTCGCCAATTGGCGAATAATAGAAATCGGGATCTCCAAAAATGGCAAATAGTGCAAGCTAAAAAGGAGACTCAATCACTAGGTTTTTACAAAAAAATATTTTTTTCTCGATTAATTTTCCATGTAAACAATGCGTCATTGGAAATTATTTGCTAGTAGTTTATACCATAATTAAAAATATTAATTATACTTGTCAGTAGTATTATATTCCTCTGATCAAATTTGGGGTAATATCACCACTAATAATAAAATACTATTTAATTTTAGGGATACTTTAGTGACTTAGCCTTGAATATGCATTTTATCTATTTCCATGGATTATATTTTCAATCAGATGGTTGTGAGTTGATTTTATGACCTAGTATGCATGTGCCTTTTCAAAGGCTTGTTGAGGCCTGAAATTTGTTTTGGGCCACACGATTAAATCTAATCATGTGGTCTAAAAGAAATTTTGGGCCTCAACAAGCCTTTTAACAGGCACATGTGTATTAGGCCACAAAATCAACTCACAACCATCCGATTAAAAAGCTAATCGATGGTAACTTTTCAGTTTTCATTTAGTATTACTTTTAAAGTGATATTTTTAAAAAACACTTAATCTGTGTGTGCTCCAATGCATTTTCAAGAGTGCACTGGGGCCTCTATCCCCAAACCCCATGAGGGAGCATTGTCCCATTGACCCATGCAAGGGTTGCTACCCCTTGACCCCACTAGTGGTTGCCCCCCCCGGGCTCCTACTTCAATATTACAAAAAACAAAAATATATGGGGGAACTGAGTCGATCAACTATGTAAATTTTTAAAGGAGAGATTAGCCATTGCAATTAATCTTTTTAGTGATATTCGCTAGGATTCACCAATTTTATTATTATTTTTACTAATTATTCGTTAAGATTCACCAAGATTTAATGTTTTTTTTAATAGTGTGTATAGATTCGTTGGGAAAATTAATATTTTTTTCAAAAAAAAGGAAGGATTTGGCAGGATTTTACACTTTTTCCAAGGGGGAGGTTTATTAAAGTTATCCCTGAAGCCATTATCATGATACATCATTTTTTTATAAATCTTGTAGTCAAGACATCACTAAGAAACTAGTAACATGAGTGTCAAAAGACAAGACAAACGCCATGAGATGTTTCTCTAAATCATGTTGTCGGGATCTCGCTGAAAATCTAGTAACGTGATGAAAAATATAAAGACAAGTGCCAAGTGTTTTAATGTCAGTAGGTTTGGTTCGATGATGTCGAGATGCTAGGGTGTCAAGGTTTTGACAATACCAAGATGACAAATGTTGAAGATTGCCAAATTCAAGAAGGACACATCCTGAATAATGTTGATGTCAAGAGGATTGATCCCTTAATGCAAAAAGGGATCCTTCGAAATGCTAGGTGATAGTGGAAAATCCTAGGAAGGACACATCCTAAGGCATAAATGATAGATTTTGTTCTTCAGAAGGACACATCTAAAATAACATTAATGTTTAGAGGATCCCTCAAAATGTCAAATGGCGGTGATGATGCCTACAAAGGACACATCCTAAGGCATAAATGACAAAGGCTATCCTTCAGAAGGACACATCTGAAAGATACCAAGAATTGATAGTTTGACCGATTGTGAAAATTTGACTTGTTTCGACTAAGTTTGATAGAAGTTGACTGAAGTTGACTTGTGTTGACTACATGTCGATGTTGACGTGCTGGTGTGATTGTCATGTTAAATAAGTGATTGCCATAATTCATTTTAGGATTTTTCCATGTTTGGAAATGACTTGTCCTTACTTGAAGGATTTTGACATGTGTGTCAGTGTACTTCCATGAACCTTAATGGACCGACCTAGTGTCACCTTAGGGGCTCATCAACAGATGGCCTTGCCTATGCATACACTCAGAGACCTCGTAATTCAACATGACCAATGACTTTGTCTTGTTGACCAAAGATTGAGCCATGATTTTATTTTGACAAACCTAAAAGGATTGACCTAATGTCTTAGGGACTCAAAGATGAGTCTTGCCTATGTAGAAAATGCGTAGAGACAACGTAGTTCAGATGAATGATAAAGAATGACTAATTTGACAGACTTGATAAGATATGACTCTGTATTTGTGATTTCGAGATATTTTCTTCTTTTTTTTGTGTTTTTTAGGATGTTCTTGTTTTATTTTTAGGTTTATTTTCTCAAGATTTTTTATGATGATTTTGTCTTTCTTCAAGACATTTTGTGATGGTTTTTGTCTTTTTTTCAGGAATTTTATGATGTTTTTGTCTTTTCTCAAGACTTTTTATGATGTTTTTGTCTTTTCTCAAGGCTTTTTATGATGTGTTTATCTTTTCTCAAGACTTTTTCCAATTACTGAGAGCATGTACGATACCCAATGAAGTCATATGATAAAAATTTCCCCTATTCAGGTCCAAGACTTAGCCAATTTTAAAGGACGTGAAAGGGATATGCATGGGATGCCAGATGGATAGTATGCAAGACTTTGATGTCAGTTGTTTGTCAACCCTAAGAGAAATGGTATGATGTCATTGCAGATGTCATGGTAGAAATGAAAAATGTGTTTGTCATAGGCAAAGATAGATAAAGTAACACTAGATGGCAAATAAATTATTGACTACACATGGTGAATGTTTACCAGGTTTTCACCATGGTACTTATCCAAAGCACCTATTTGCCAGGTTTTCATCAAGGTGACAATTTTTTATATTTTAATTCTTTTTTATTTTCTAAGGTTCTCAACTCAAATTTTTTATTCTATGCATACAATTTGTGGAGATGTAGACTATTCATAGGCTCTGCCAATTGTTCACTATCTAGAGTAGCCAGCTGATATACTCTAGAACCAGAAGAGGATATGATGATGTAATGAACCAACCAGTTTGGTTCAAACTTTCTCATCTTTTATCTTTTTTCCTGATTCTTAGGGTTCTACATGAGGACTAAGTCACTAATGAAGGTTCTGATATGCCCGTAGATGGTTTAGGGAATTATGCATTCTTTCCTCTAATATCTCTAGCTCGTGTAGGCTTGACTGTCTATACTCCTCATCATCAGTCAGACCCTTCAGGGAGACTTGTAAGGAAGGAATTCCAGCATCGATGGGAAAGATGGCCTCAGCTCCAAAGACCAAGGTGAATGGAGTGGCTCTCGTAGGCGTACGAATTTTGATGTGATAAGCCCACAAAGTAGGGTTGAGTTGAATATTCTGATCATGACAAGTTTCATTGACAGTCTTTTGAAGGATTTTCATGATGGTTTTATTTGATGCCTTAGCTTAACCATTTCCTTGTGGGTAATACGGAGAAGAAAAATTATGTTGGATATGAAATCCCTCAAATAACTCACAAATGTCTTGGTTTTTAAACGGATGTCCATTGTTAGTGATGATGGATTGTGGAAGACCATACTGGAAAATGATATAGTTAAGAACAAATTTGGATATTTGTTTGTCAGTTATGTAAATCAAGGGGATGGCTTCGATCCACTTTGTAAAATACTATGTGGAGTTGATGATGAATTTGTGGGCATTTGACGAGGTAGGATGGATCTTTCCCACGAGGTTGAGTCCCCATTGTATGAAGGGCCAAGGAGAAGTGACTGGCCGAAGTTCCTATGTTGGAGCATGAATCAAATCACTATGAATCTGGCATTGGCAGCAAGTCTTGACATGTTCTAGTGCATCTTTCTCAATGGTCAGCCAATAGTACCCAAGTCTCGTTATCTTCCTGGCTAGAGTAGGACCACTCAAATGAGACCCACATATAACCTCATCTACTCCGAATAAAGTTGTACATGCTTTGTTGGTGTCAAGACATCTAAGGAGGGTGTCATCAAAGCTACAATGGTAAAGGGTGTCACCGACGATGGCATATCTTGCGACTTTTCAGATAAAGGACTTCCTCTGGTTATTGGATAGATTAGGGGGAAAGGTCTAGGACTTAAGGTAAAAATGAATGTCTTGGTAGAAGGGAGAATCGATACCAACAAGCTCACAAACCATATCTGATTTAGGAATATCATAGGTGGAGACCAACAATTGTTCTATCAAGAATTCTAGTTGAGGCATATTTCTTGGAATGTTGAGGAGAGAACCTATTGTAGCCATGGCATTTGCCACCTTGTTTTGTGTTTTTAGATTTTTGATAAAGGATGCTAATGAAAGACTTATGTTTTTGGATTTTTGATAAAGGATGCAAATGCAAAAAAAAAATTCTAAGGAACTGATTGAAGCAAGACAACAAGGTTACAATCAAAGCCAAAGTGTCAAATGAGGACTAAAATGATAATTTTCACAAAGGACTAAGATTATTAATACAAATTCAAGGTTCAAAATGAGGACTAGAGGTGGACAATGCAAAGTCTAAGTTTAAAATCAGTACTAAGTTTGGAAAAAAAATAGAGAAAGGTTTGCCTAACCACTCTAAGCTTGACTTATGTCTCAATTTTGGTTATCAAAAGGAAATTCATAAAGGGACTAAATGACAAGGTTGAAATGACGAGTGAGCCTACCTAACTAGACTATTAAGTTGGAGGTTCTCACAAAAAGGATTGTGACCAAAAAGAGGAATAATGACCAAGTCCCAAGATAACCTAGTTTTGAAAACAATGGTTTTTGCAAAGTGTGGAGATTTGGCCTAATCCAAATTTTTCCAAGATGAAACCTAATGAAAAATTTATGCGAAAAATGACAATTATGACACCTAGGGAATGCAAGTAAAATTTGGAAATTTTAAAACTATGGTTAAAATGCAAGCTAATGACACATCCACACTCATAATCTTAGGTTTTCCCTTAAGATTCACATTTATATACCGATTGGGGATAGCTTGGCTTTAGCTCCATTTTCAAATTAAGTCATGTTGGGGTGATGAGATCCCCAGGTAGGCCCAATTTATAGAGGCAATAATCATTTCTCTTACACCCAGGATCAGATGACTATGCAAGGGTAGAGGATACTTCTTTTATTGCATCAAGGTTACACATAAACAAAGTTGGTATGGCTTTCTGATCACCTAGTTTGCAGAGGGTGAGAGCATATATTCGCCTACCACTTTCAAACAAAATCAGACAATATGGAAGACATGTTAATTTTAAGTGCACCAAATGAAATATTTTCTATTCTAAAAAAATAAATAAGCACAGTGTTTTCAAATGGGAACTTCTTGGAAAAATGAATCTGCAGAACCACAAGTTAGTAGTTTTATCAAATTGTCTTCTACCCATGAAGTCTTGGTGCCACACGCTGTAAACAAAGATTAGTAACCCCAAAAATAGCTATGCTAGTCATAATGCAAAAGGAAAAATTGAATACAAAAAGGAAGAAAATGATTATTAGGTAGATGTGTCACAATAGATTGAATGCATCTCTTTGTGCAGCAAATGTGTTATGGGCATGCATCCTAGTTTCATAGGCTGATGTCTCCCATATATCAAATGTGTCTTTTGAAACGATGTATGCAGCTTAGTAGAGCATTTTTGTTGTTTCATTATGTGAATGCTTCGCACCACATCAAATGTGGTGTGAGAAAAATCAAATGCACCTTTTTGTGATTGTACATGCAAAAAAAAAGTAGAAAACCAAAACTGTACAAAAAAAAGTGTTGGGTTCACCAATGTATCAATGGGTTATTTTTCAGGTAAAGGTTAGCGGATTAGATTAAATAAACAAAAACCCAAAGAATTTATGAAGCACAAAGAAAGAACACAACAAGAATGATTATACCAGATATTTGTTGATGCTTCTATTATTCGCCTCCATGGCACCTTCTAGCTAGCAGCATATGATCGTTGCCCTCAGATCGAGTGTGTGAGCAATTTGACTATGACAATTTCCAATGCAAGTTTTGAAGGATTTAAATGACAAAAAACTATTCTTATAAAAATTAATCAAGTAAAATAAGCCAAACGCAAAGTAAAATCTAAGCATAAAATGTCTATAATAATGAAGTCGTCTTCAAATTGTGAGTAAAATTGACATTTTATAGAAAATACAATTTTGGATAGATGGACAAGATTAAAAGATGACATAGGATAAAATCAATGGATGGGATTCCATGTGAAAATCCCTAATAAGGGTTAGAGCAAGATTGTTAAATGAGTGGTAAAGATGTAATTTGATAAAATCAAATCGATGGTTGAGAATAAATGTGATAATTAGTCAAAAAGATAAAGATTTTTGAAAATCAAGAAGATAAAACTACTTGATTTGTATGATTCAAAAAATCAATAAGATAACATTTGAACTGAAAATAAAATATGGAAAATCAAGAATTTGCTCAATTACTTGATTTTTGGAAGAAGATTACCATTTTGAATTAATTTAATTCAAACTAAGGATTTTATGTGACGATAAATAATCTTTCTCAGATTATTTACTAAAATGAAGTGATAGTTAATAAAACGAAATCATTTTAAGTAATTTCATTTATTTAAAATGAGAGAAATGTTAAATTAGGTAATTAAATAATTAAACATAATTATTTAATTTAGAGGATTATGACTGATAATTAAATAAACTAATAAATTCTTTTAATTATGAGAATTAGTGACATATTAAATAAACAAATAAAATTCATTTTTTTAATAATCAGGAACAATAAATGAATAAAGGTAATTAAATTAAATAACAGATTTATTTAATTGTAAGAAGACAATAGACAAGTAATGACGTATTGAATAAATAAATAAAATTTATTTATTTAATAATCATGAAGAATACAATAGACATGAATTAATTAATTAATAGTCGAATGTGGACCAAGGACATAATTAAATGTCATAATTATTCTAGGACGAAAGTGGTAAATAAGAGCTTGTAGGCCTAGTGTTAGAGTAATTGGACATTTACTTTATTAATTAAATAATATTTGTTTAATTAGGTAAAGTTTCCTTTTAACTCTTTTTCACTTAAGCTAACATTAGGTACATAATAATTAATTACTTTATTAATTATTATTGTGCAAGCCTAGGGTTTTCCTTTTTTAGGGTTTTCATCTATATGTAGTTGAAAACTATCTTTTGTATCATTATTCATTTTACATTTTCAGGTGAATACATTGCTCCACATTCTTGAGCATTTCTTTTGTTGCTTCTCTTTGTTTCTCCTTGTAACAGGTTATTTGCTTGCAAAGATCTTTTGGACTTCTATGGTGTTGTATCTTCTCAACACCAACATGGTATCAAAGCTTCAGATTTGCAACTGCTTGTTCTTGTTTTGAGATTTTGCATTGGAAGCAAATCTAGGGTTCTAAGTTTTTTTTTGGATGGATTTAGCATACTCCCTTTTTTGGGTTCACTTTGGGCTCAAATGGACAGTGCCATTGGATTCACAGCACCCAAAAACCCCTAAATTGATTGTCAAATTGTCAATTTTGGTTATAGTCAATTTGGAAGGCAAAATTTTTTTTGCTCTAGGGCCGTACGGAGCAAAAAAAATGCAAAACAATCGGAAATTTAAAAAAAAATAAATCATTTTTCGTTGGTTATTTTGTGTGGCTAGTATTAAACCACCGTGCTGCCAGAGCGCTACCCGATGGCCACCACCCAGCCACCACCACCGGCGGCTACCACCAGCCGCGGCCAAGCGGCCACCACCGCTCCTGTCGGCCCGCCACCCAGTCTACTCTGCCCGAGCACCACCTGTGCACCACCGGCTGCTCCGCCCACCCCTAGCCACGCTACCCGCGAGCCGCCACCTCCTGTGCGCCATCCCTCGGTCCGCCATGTGCCCTGGGGCCACCGAATTTTAAGCCCTTGAGGGCTATTTCTTTCTCTCCAATCCCCTATTATGTCATTTTTGGTCAAATGGGCATAACTTGGGCATCGTAGCTCCATTTTTCAAATAGGAAGATGTGTTGGAAAGCTGAGACTGGCACCAATCTGATGGTATAGAAATATTTTTAATTTTTTTACCAGTCAAAGTGAGGTATTCTTTCTCCACTTCCGGGGTCATAGAAGATGCAAACAGACTTCATTTTTCAAACTTGAATAGGTGTTGGAAAGCTCTCAACATGCTCTATTTAGTGATGTAATCTATTTTATCAGAATTTTCACCGAGTACATGAGAATTTGTCTTGAAGTATTTTTTGCTTATGCATTGCTTCCTTCTTCTCAGTTTGTACTAGGGTTTGGGTTTATCTTTTGTGGGGGGTGTTTTTTCTCTTGCTTTTTGTCATTTATATCAGTAAACTAGAACACCAAAACTCTCAAAAATACAAACCCTTCTGCATCTTCTGTCTATTCTGAAAGATCACATAATAATAAAAAACACAAGCAGGTACAGGTGTAGGGTTTCATGGAAAACTCTTCAGTTGAGCTACTCACATCACGTAACTATCAGACTTGGAAGTCTTATATGATGAGGCTACTCTGGTCACGAGGGTTATGGTCTTGTTTAGATGAGGTTCAGCCTCAGTTGCAGCATCCTTTTGAGATTATGTAGCATAGGAACAAGATGGATGAGGCTATAGGTTTGTTATGCATGCATGTTTTAGACAGTCTTTTGTTTCACCTTGATGCTTTGCTCACTCCTCGAGCCATGTGGCTGAAGTTTGAGACACTTTTTGGGGCCGTTAATGAGTTCCGCGCATTATAGATTGAGGCAGGGCTAACTTCATTGTTACCTGATACATTTCCCACTATTGAGGATTTTTTGAAGAAGTTCAAAACTATCTGTACTATTTTACAGGGTTGTGGGAAGAACAAGACAAACACAGAGTGCATTTACTTGATTCTTTCGAAGCTTCATGGTCCATTTCAAATATTTGCTTCCTCCTTCTACTCCACCATGGATGGTTTGGGTGCCAGTTTTACCATGCATTCCTTTGATTTATTTTGTGAGTGATTGTCTCGGGAACAGTCTCACCTTTCTTAGATGGATATGCTCTTAGGTTCAAAGAGCAAAGCATTGGTTGCTCAGTCACCGAAGGGGAAAGAGAAGCAGAAATCGAGGCCCAAGAAAGATTTTGTAGGTAGTGAGCATTCCTCCAAACCGCCTCCTAAGTCTGATTCTAAACCACCATTTAATCCAAAACATGGGAAATCTTCAAAGTCTAGTGAGTCTTCCTCCAAGACTAAGGAGAAATCAGGAGACACTTATAGTTTATGTGGCAAGCAAGGTCATCTAGTTTCCAGGTGTTGGAAACAATTAGAGGCTTTAGAGGAGGCCATCTAGCAGCAACACATCTCCTCACGACATTCTTCTTCTTCTTCCACCACAGGGAAGGGTCATGCTCTCACTGCACGAGCATCGACCAATGGGTCCACTTGGATTTTAGACTCTGGTGCTTCTCACCATATGACTCACACTCAGTAGTTAGTCACTTCTCTTGCCTCTTGTGGTACTTCACAGATTGCAGTGGGTGACTCTTCATAGCTTTCAGTCTTGGGTTCTGGTTCTTTCTCTTTGGATGGAGGCACTTTATAGGATGTTTTGGTTGTTCCTGATATTTCGATGAACCTCTTGTCCATTTATCAGATTTTCCACATTCGCTCTGGTAAGACAGTTGAGTTCTCACCACATGATGTGGTTATTCAGGACCTCCATGATTCTGATTTAGTTGTGGCTACTAGTAGTGTTGATACTGCATCTCATCTTTATAGATTTGATGGATTTGTGCCTTCTGAGGGTATAGGTTCATCTCTTATAGCACATGCAGATTCAATGAGTCAGCTTTGGCATGAGCGTTTGGGCCATGTCAATTACAGATATCTTTAGTAGATGAGTAAACAGTCACTTGTTATTGGTCTTCCATGGATTTCCTACACTGACGGTGTTTGTCATGGTTGTGTGCTTGGAAAGCATCACAGGGATCCCTTTCCAAAGGGATGTACCACTCGTGCTTTGGCACCCTTGGAGTTGATTCATAGTGACCTCATGTCATTTCCCACTCCTTCTTTTTCAGGGGCCAAGTATGTACTCATATTCATTGATGACTTCTCCAGACGCGCATGGTTGTACTTTCTTAAGTACAATTCTGATGTCTTTGATTCTTTTTGTGTCTTCAAGAGATTCGTAGAGAAGCAGTCTGGTCTTTCTATCTGGTGGATACGTACAGATAATGGGGGGGAGTATGTGAATCATGCCTTCACATATTTTTGCACTGAGCATGGTTTGCAGCATCAATTTTATGTTTCCTACACCCCTCAGTAGAATGGTATCGTTGAGCGAAAGAACAGGACTTTACAGGAAATGGCTAATTGTATGATTCAGTCTAGGTCCATGGATTCGTCCTTTTGGGCTGAGGCAGTCAATTGTGCCAACTATATTTAGAATTGTATGCCTCACAAGGCGATTCGACATATGACTCTTGAGGAGGCTTGGTCTCATGACAAGCCTAATATTTCATCATTTGAAGTATTTGGTAGTGAAGCATGGGCTTTTATTCCTGATGCTCAGAGGAGAGCTATGGAGCGGAAGAGTCGACCCCTCATTTTTGTCAGCTACTGTGAGGATGTTAAGGCGTATAGGTTGTTTGATCCTGATTCCAGAGAGGTCCTATTTTGATGGGATGTTCAGTTTGATGAGCGCCTTCCTCTAGTTGATACCCTATCTCTAGTGTCCACTTCACTACCTACTCCACCCACTACAGCTCTTTAGGATTATTTTGAGGGTTCTGATGAGGATATTGATGATCCCCCATCTCCACCTCCACTTGCTCCACCTCAGAGGCCCAAATGGGCTCACTTTACTATTGAGGCAGCAGGATCTATGGCCGGCGACCCTTCAGACACTTGTTGCACCCATTCTCATACTACGAGTTCTAGTCTTTTGACTCATCCTCTTTTAGAGGATCCTTAGAGATTTTCAGAGGTGATAGGTCACCCTGCGTGGGATTGTGCCATGGAGGACGAGTATTCTTCTTTGATGAGGAATAATACATGGAATCTTTGTCTTCTTCCTAAGGGCAGAAAGATGGTTTGGTGCCGATGGTTGTATTGCACCAAGTATGTTGCTGATGGTTCTATTGATAAGTACAAAGCACATCTTGTTGCGAAGGGTTTCTCATAGGTTGAGGGTATTGATTACTCTGAGACATTTTCCCCTATTGCCAAGATGAATTCTATTCACTTTGTATTATCACTTGCAGCTTCTAGAGGATGGCTCATTTTTCAGATGGATGTGAAGTGTGCCTTCTTACATGGTGACCTATAGGAGGAGATCTATATGGAGTAGCCTCAGGGATTTGTTCATGATTCTTCTTTGGTTTGTAGACTTTAGCGTTCATTATATGGTCTCAAACAAGCCCCTCGGGCTTGGTATGAGAAGATGGACTCTTTTTTGCTCTCCATTGGTTTCACTCGCTGTCATTCTGATCACACGGTCTATATTCAGCATCTTGAGGGTGAGATCCTAATTCTTGTGCTATATGTTGATGATCTTCTCATCACAGGTAGCTCATCCTCTATGATTTAGAATTCTTAGCTAGCCTTGATGGAGCAGTAAAAGATGACAGATCTTGGCCTTCTGCACTATTTCCTTGGTCTTTAGGTGATTCAGTCTTCAGAGGGGATCTCCATTTACCAGCAGAAGTATTCTTTTGATATGCTTTAGTGCTTTTGCATGCTTGATTGCAAGCCTTCCCCCACACCTTTTCAATCAGGGGTTGTTTTGACTACTACTTGCCCCACTCCTTCAGTAGATTCTACACTTTATAGGTAATTGGTTGGCAGTTTGTTGTACCTGACTCACACTCATCCTGATCTTTCCTTTGCGGTTGGTCTTGTCTCTTGATTCTCACATGATCCTCATGAGAGTCATTGGCAAGCTACCAAGCGTATTTTGAGGTACATTTAGGGCACCACTTCATATGGCATTCACTACACATTAGGGGATCCTCACATTGTTGGCTACACTGACTCAGATTGGGCTGGTGATGTCAATGATTGGAAGTCTACTTCTGGCTTTGTTTTTGTCTTGGCTCTGGTCCTATCACATGGTCATGCAAGAAGCAGACTGCTCATGCATTATCATCTACAAAGGCTGAGCACCGAGCTGTTGTGCTCACTAGTCAAGAGATTTTATGGCTTCGTCAGTTGATGATTGAGTTTGGTTTTCCTCCTGATAGTCCCACTATTCTTTGGTGTGACAATCAGAGTGCTGTACACATTTCGTGCAACCCGGTGGAGCATCAGTGAATGAAGCACATTGTGCTTCATATGCATTTCATCAGACAGTTGATTCAGGATGGTTCTCTCATCTTGGAGTATGTTCCCACTGCCGAGCAGGTTGCAGACATCTTCACGAAACCTTTTGCATCTCCGCGCTATCTTCAGTTGCGCTCTATGCTTGGGGTGAAGGAAGTTGTCCTTGGGGGGTCTTTATGAGGCCTTCCTTCCTTCATGTTTCTTTCAGCATGTTGTTCTATCTCTTTTTGGAGAGGAGTTTTTCCCACTGGGTTTTCTCCTTTTCTCGTTTCATAGAGATTTCATTGTACTTGGGTACCTGATCTGGCCTTGTTGTCGAGACCCATTGCTTTTGCTTTCAGTAGCTTCTTCTAGGTTTTAGCTTCTCCCTATGTCTATCTTAAGGGGGGGTGTTAGAGTAATTGAACATTTACTTTATTAATTAAACAATATTTGTTTAATTATGTAAAGTTTCCTTTTAACTCTTTTCACTTAAGCTAACATTAGGTACATAATAATTAATTACTTTATTAATTATTATTGTGCAAGCCTAGGGTTTTCATCTATATGTAGTTGAAAACTATCTTTTGTATCATTATTCATTTTACATTTTCAGGTGAATACATTGCTCCACATTCTTGAGCATTTCTTTTGTTGCTTCTCTTTGTTTCTCCTTGTAACAGGTTATTTGCTTGCAAAGATCTTTTGGACTTCTGTGGTGTTGTATCTTCTCAACACCAACACCTAGGTCATTTTCAAGTGTCTACAAGATCCCTTCGCCAAACATTTTATGTTAATGTTTCAGAATTTAAAGAAGCTAAATATTTGAATACTCTAAGGATGAGTTACATTGTATTTCTACTGCCTATTCAAGATGAAAATTGATAGTGACAAATATGCAAGGAAATTATTAGAATTCAAATTGTCTAAGAATCAAAATGATCTAGATTCACATGATGGGTCAGACTAGAAGAAGAAAATATTTGCATACAACTACAAAGGGGTTCTAGAAAGTATATAGGTAAGTTTCCTTTCAAATTTTTAATTCTGGTGGCTAAGTGTCCATACAAAGATTCTAACAATGATGATTAAAAGAATGTAAAGAAGTTACTTTAAAAAAGGGAAAAAAATCAAAAAAAAATATAAAGTGTTTCTTTATGAATGAGGAAGGGTATTATTTTGATGATGATGATCAAGACACTTTCAGGAATGAAGGAGAAAGGAACTACTTGTGGCTATGAAATCTCCTCATGGTGATGCAAAAATGATGACCAAAACCGATGATGATGATGAGGTAGATCTTGTGGAAGAGGTGGTTTTCGCTAGTAAAGAAATTAAAAGACTAAAGAAAAGGATTGATAAACAAGTGAAAGTTAAAGAAAAAATATCTCATAATCTTGAGAAGGTGGAGAAGATGATCATTGAATTAAAGATTCAAGTGGAAGAAGACAAAAGGATTGAAGAATTTATTATGGAAAGGTTGCTCACAACAGATAAGGATTGTGAAAAACTTGAGGTCGATATTGTTTCATTAAGGAAATATCTAGAAAAAGGAAAGCCCTTCAATGGCAATAAAAAGATAGAAAATCAGAGTTAGACAACATGACGTAAAAATTTGAATAGGTTATCTATATTATTTAAAAAAAATGTAAAAATAGAATATGTAGCAAATTGAATGTAGTTTTTGAACTACTAGACCTTTATTATAAATAATAAAACTATTTGGTGAAAATTTGAAATTTTAATGCAGTAGTATTTAAATTTCAGGGTAAAAATAAGAAGTAGGTGTCTGTCTGACCACCCTAACCACAATAAAATGATAATATTTTTGTATAAAATTTTAGATATACGTAGAGGACTCATGTCTAGATGTGATGCATATTTTTTTATAATATTTTTTCAAGTTAATAGTTAATTATGAATTTTTTATTACAAATTTGAAAAAATATAAAATCTCAGATGTCTAACCACCTTAACTTGGTCAAAAATTCATAAAATTAATTTTTTTTATTTTAATCCTATAGTATGCAAAGCATAGAATGGGATGCATGTTTCAGATTCAAAAAATGTGATATTGTTTGAAAGTTATAGATGCTTTTCAATCAGCCTATCAATCAGGGCTTTATTCATAATTCTAATAGAAAATGAATAATAATTATTTATTAAAATTAAAGTAAATAATAATTTATATTGGTGGAAAACTAAGAATCTCCTCTAAAAACTCTTTTCGTTTCATCAATTTTGGGTATAAAAAAAGTTGTCAGCCACATGGGCCATCATATGGCTTACATATCACCACTTTTTGGCCCATCATGATCCTGCACATACCTAGTAGTGAAACAAAAAAGGTTTGGAATAAATCAAAAGGACGAAGATTAGAGAAATACATGGTGGCTTAGACTACAATAGTGTTGGAAGTTCAGAAATTTTAGAGTTGTTTGTGAAGTTTCTCAGATATTGTCATGATTGGGTATTTCCATTAATGTGAAATCCTTGTATGAAGAAAGTGTTGGAATTTTTTTGGTGTTGATCTCTAGCATTGGATTTGTTGGAAGTTTTGATTTTTTGGTATTGATGTCAACACAATGTTGACGTTTTCATTTATAGTTGCAAAGGTTGGTAGTCTGACATGTGTTTGGGGAGACTTTTTATGTTGATTTTTCATGAATGTTATAATTGATGTATGAGATAAGTATTGTTGCTGATGTGTTTGGATAACTTGGTTTCCAAGTGCTTCTGAGAAAATTTGAATAAAAGAGAGTTGAGTGTAACAAAGTGGTGTTTAGTTTTTAGCTCTAGATTTCTTCATAGTTGAAGATATGCCCATGAAGTTTGGATGTGATGATCAAGGTTCTTTAGGGATCTAGTATCTATATTTATTAGGATCTAGATCATACTACAGTGGAAGATGTGTTTTATAGTATGTCTGTCTAGTGAAATAGGGTGTCTAGGAGAAATTAGATTGCTCTACATTTATCTAAAGTAAAGGTTCTAGTGTTGTGAATTTTGGGAAATTCTTAGAATGTTTGTATCTACCTTCAATTTAAGTTTCAAGTGTTGAGTTCATCTGCAATGTTATCTAATGTGTTGAGTGTTTGTGCTAGTATGTCTGGTTACATTGAATAAAGGTGTTCTTAAGTTTTAGGTGGTTGCAGTGGTTGTGTAGAGTATTTTGATGATGATAGAATACTCTAAAATGCTGCATGAATACCATTTATTAAATTTTTGTGGTCCATGAGATGTTTTTATACCTTGAGAGCTGTGTTTGGAGTTTCTTGTTAGTGTTAGTGTAGGTTTCGATGACCTAGCAGCTAGTGCTAATTGTAGAGGATAGTTTTTTATTGAGGAAGTGTTGAGAAGAATTTTTGTGTAGCTTTCAGTCCCAATTAAGTAGTGGTAGGGTTTGGATTCCCTTATTCATATCATGGAGGTATTTGGTGTTGACCTATTTCATGTTGTACAATAAAGGCGTATATGTTTCATTAAGGTTGACCTAATTGATATTGTTTTATGTCACGAATTGTATAAATGCAAGGATAATTATTTTATAGATAGAATGTGAGATATACATGGTGTGAAAGATGAGAAAGTGATCAAGTGTGATGATTTGAGTGTGAGCCTTAATGCTTGTGACTTACTAATGTAGTGAGTGGAACGTCTCTACATTTTAGTTTGTTTGATGAGTTGTTTGTACTTTAGTGGAATTGTACCTTTGCAATATAAAAGATGAATTGTTAGTCATTCAAATTGGTAGTGATCTACCCCTTCTTCTTTATTTTTTTTGTATATCGATTCCTTTGGAAAAGAGACACTAGTATTGACCCTTTCTTTTCTTTCAAGGAAGTGAGCCCTTAGCAGTGAGCCTTATTGTATTTGATGTTGCATTTCATTTATTAGTAAGCTAATCATCACTATGTTTTTTACCTTCTTGGTTTTTCCATGTAAATCTAGTGTTCTTATTCTTTTTATTTGTTTGTATTACTATTTTACATGTTTACATTCTATTAATGCATGTTAGGTGTTTAATGGTGAATAAGGGTTTAAGAACTAATGTAGACATATATGTTAATGAGGGTTTCTAGTGTTTTAAAAGTATACAACTAGTTCACCCCCTCTTAGTTATCCTATGCATATAAAATTCTCAAAAAGAGAATAATATATGGTTAATTGATAGTGGATGTTCAAGTCACATGACTAGGGACAAGATTATTCTCATGAACTCCAATAATGTTTATGGAGGAGTTGTAACTCTTGTTAATAAATCAGTTGCTAAGATCATTGGTAAGGGTACCTTGAGTCTTGATGGTGGAAAGAAAAAAAATTATGATGTCTTGCATGTAGAAGGTTTGAAACATAATCCTCTAAGTGTAATTTTAATGTGTGATAAAGGCTATAATCTCTCATTCAATGTTAAAGATTGTGAAATAAAAAATATCGATTCTAATGAGTTAGTTGTGGAAGCAAGAGTGACAGTGGTGTGTATCATCTTAGTGATGTCAATTGGAAACCAAATTCCATACAAAGAGAAGAGAGTTAGCTTTGGTATTGAATATTGTGACACATCAATTTTTATGATCTTGTGAGGATTAGCTCAAAAGGAATGGTAAGAGACATGCCAAAGATCAAGAAGCTCCTATCTACCAGTTGCAAACCATGTCATGAGGGAAAAAAGACAAAAAAAAATATTTCCTACTAAGGAATATTCTCAAACAAAGAAATTGGATTTGATTCATATAGGTCCATGTGGGACAATGTGAATAATGAGAATTTAAGATGATAAGTATTTTTTGATGCTAAATGATAATTTTAGAATAACTTGGATTAATTTTTTGAAAGAGAACTTAAAATATTTTGAGAAGTTTAAAGCATTTAAAGCGATGGTTAAAAATGCCACCAAAAGAAGAGAGTTAGATTTGGTATATAAGATTGGGACACAACAATTTTGATGATCTTGTGAGGATGAGCTCAAAAAGAATGGTAAGAGAAATTCCAAATATCAAGAAGCCCCATCTACCAGTTGCAAAGCATTTCATGAGGGAAGGTAGACAAAGAATAAATTTCCTACTAAGGAATATTCTAAAACAAAGAAATTGTATTTGCTTCACGTAAATCCATGTAGACCAATTCAGACAATGAGAATTCAAGATGATAGGTATTTTATGATGCTTATTGATGATTATTTTAGAATGACTTGGATTAATTTTTTGAAAGAGAAATCAAAATATTTTAAGAATTTTAAAGAATTTAAAGCGATGGTTGAAAATGACACCAAAATAATAATTAAGTGTTTAATATTAGATGGAGGTGGAAAATTCACTTCCAAAAAATATGATAAATTTTGTGAGATGTGTGGGATCTAGAGACAATTATTTTCTCCTATAAATCCTTAGAAAATGGAGTTACTAAGGGAAGAAATAGACTATATAGGAGAAGGCTATAATGATGTTGAGTCAAGAAAAGATATAAAATATGTATTGGAGAGAATTGGTTCAGATAGTAGTATACATTTTGAACATAGAGAAAATCAGACTAGAGACTAGCAAGACACCATATGAAGAATGGAAAAGAAGACTAACTTCATTCAAGCTTCTCAAAATATTTTGAAGAAAATCTTAATCAAAAGGGATGAAGACCATTTGGGTAAGTTTCATTCTCGATATGATGAAGGTATATTCCATGGATATTCTATGAATAGAAAGGTGTATAGATGTTATAAAAAAATATTGAAAAGGATTGTAGAAAGTGTCAATGTGAGTATTGTGAAAGGTGGAAAATTTAATCCCTTTTTACCTTTAGGGTTTTGAACCAAAAAGGGGAAATTTTCGCTAGTTTTAACTCAAGAACAAACCCTTGGGATCTCAATGCAAAAGAGAAATATATCTTGCAAGAAAGCTATTATAGGGGCTGAATACATGTTAATAATGGGTTCACCATCAAGTTTAGACTTGGAAAGATAAATAAAATAGAATATGCAACACTTAACCTTAATTGAATGCAAAATAACACTAGATGACCTAGAAAAGTGAATGAAATGAAACAAAAAACTACAAAACAAAGTGTGTGCATGTGAAAATTTGGAGATGTTTTAATGGAGCTCTGAAATGCTAGAAATTTTGTCTTTAATTCTGAGTGGGATGCATTTTCCAGTCAAGGTGAATCGGTCCTAGATCTAGGTTTTAGTATAGGAACAGGTTTCTCAAAAATCCAAAATTATAAAAATCTGAAAATTTACCTAAACTATGACTCATTATCCAATCTAGGTGAATGAGTCTAGTTAGGGTTTTCTAGAATTTCAAAGTCTACTCTTTTTGTTCCTCTTGGTTTGTAAATCTGAAACTATCAATTTTGAGCATGTAGGTGACTTTTTGGTGATGATTATAACCTTGCAAATGGGGAGACAACTCCAACAACTTTCTCCAAGCTTGTAACCCAATATTCAATGATTCTTCATGGTCCAAAAGACCTAGATCTACAATCACACATGTAAATATGAGAAAAAAAAAAATATAGGAAATAGGGGTTTTCCTTTTGTCAAACCCCATGTGGGTAATTAAAACAAATGATGAAACAATGAAACATGAAACATGAAACATAGGATATGAAACATGAACAATGATACCTTGAATGATGTCTTGTAAATGATGCCTTGTAAATCTTCAACTCAACATGAAATGGCCATGAATGATGTAGATATTGATCTTGAGATAAGTGTAGAACAATGCTTGATCTTGGATCTTCAATTATACATCACAAAAATAGATGAAAACTATGCTTGATTCTTGATAATATTTGACATGATGATGGCTCTTGAATTGCAACAATGGATGAAGAATTCTACCCTTGAATTCCTTAGAAATGATATTGAATTCTCTCTTGATAATTTTGTAAATTCTTGGAATGCTTAGCTCTATCATTTTTGACTTGATATCATGTAGGCTTGATGAAATAATGATTTAAAATCTTTTTTATATAGGCAATGCACTCAAAGGCTGTTTAATTGATCCCAAAGGCTAACATAGAAGATATTTGAACTTAAAACAATTTTTTTCTACTTAAGACCTTGAAAATAGGGCAAATGGGACTCATTCACCATCTATGGTGAATGGGTCCCACCTAGATAGGACATATTCACCATCTATGATGAATAGGTCCCGCAGGGCCTATTTTGAGTGATAAAGTGTTGAGGGGTGTGTAAATTAAGCTTATTAGTTAATCTTGTCAAGTTTTTAATTGAAATATTCCTTTGGATAAATCATATGGGGTCATAGGGGCCTATTAATGATGATTTAAATGTTATAAATTCAAGGGAGATGAAAATCTAATGTGAAAGTGTAAATAAATACATTTTAAAACATTAAATTAAGTAAAAATTAGGTCTATTCAGCTTACAAGGGCCCTAAATCCCATGTGAATGTGTAAAACACATTACAACAATAGATTAGGTCCATTTAGTTTACAAGCCTCCTAAATTTAGGGTGAAGGTGTAAATAAATACACTTTACAACACTAAATTAAGGAAGAGTTAATTTAATTTAGCTTAAAAAGGGCGCAAGACCTCATGTGGATGTGTAACACACCCCACAACACTAGATCAAGGTGATATCAAGTCCAATTTATTAGTAATTATTCCTAAATTAAGTGTTAAAATGTACACAATGAAATTTTTCAACATTAGATTTAGCCCCCACTTGAGTTAGAGGATTAACTTGCTTTAAAATTATACTAAAGTATGCATTCAAGAGAGTTCCAATCGTACCAATTTAGATGAAATAGGATGAAAAATATCAAAGGAGGTGGTCAAGCCTCACGGATCCAAGATGCTACATCAAACCAGCATAAGCACAAAATGACATGCACAAGGTGTATTATATACAACATCAAGATACACAAACATGCAATACCAATAACTAAAAGAAAGGAAAATGATTAAAAATAAAGATGGGGTGGATCAAGCTCTGACAGATATGCGCTCACTATGGGGCCACAAAACATCAGGTTGTCCATGGGGTGAGTTTTTGCAAAGAAGTGGGATAATGAGAAAGTAATGCCAGTGTGTTGGATTCCCACCATATAATGATAAAGCCATGTCAGTGTGTCGAATTCCCATCATACGAACCATACCAAAATTATCTTCTTGATAAATTTAATAAGGAACCACAAAAATGCATTTGAATTTCATGTAAAAAAATTGTTTAAAGGGGATTTTTATTTTTTCATGTAATAGTCTTCCTCTTAGGGATAATTGTGCCTAATGTCTCCAAGAGAGGACAAGTTAAAAGTGTCAGATCTTCACCCATGGTATGCATTTTTCATATAATTCCATATGAGTAGATCATACACTCTTGGAAGACATCAAACACAATGACATCACCAAGAAGAGGACACATCACAAGAAAAAAGTAAAATCATGCAATGAATTTTTTCCAAAGGATGTCATCGATGTATACCCCTAATTTAAAGAAGTTGGTACATCATTACTATGATAAATTTCTTTAAATTCTTCAATGATAAATTATAACAAGAAATAAAATATGAAACTTGGAAAGCCCTATGCCAAGTCATATGTTTCCAAATTACATTACATCATGGATAAGTATTTCACATGCAGGTCAACTTAAGGCATGTCATCCACAACCCAAGCTTTCTCATATATGTAGATGAGAGGTAGTCAAGTAGCCAAAATAAACAATTACAAGTGACATAAAAGGAAAAGGTTGACTAAACTCTTTCCCTCACTTAGTGCAGGACAAGGGTGAGCCTAGAATAGATAATGATATGCACTTCTCCTTGCAAAAAGGGAATGACTTGCAATGAATTTAAGTCATGCAATAGTGAGTATGCTATGATCCTAAAACTATTGCATGGAAAGGAGCAGCAACTAAGGTTACTTATTTTGATGAGTAAACAATTTTTCAACTTGATAGATATTTAATGATATATCTATTAGTTTTTGATACATCAAAGCTAAATTTTGTCTTCTAGAAGAATCTTTTCAAATAGTGTTGACATTGAATGAAGGATTTTCTTTTGAGGGACAATAACCAAGACCATTAGTCATTTATTTTGTTTTAGGATTTATAGGGACATGTATACCTTATTCTATAGCATCAAATCCTTTCCCAAGTTGCTTTATAAGTTCAAAACCTCTTTCATAAAGATTTTTTAGGTCTTTCATATTTGGTGGTTGCTCAACCTCATCAAATTTTGTTGTGTAAGTTATCTTTTCTTCTTGAGTTGTTGAAGTGGATGCTTTTGAATTATGTATTTCCATTACCAATTTTTGTTTTCTTTTTTTAGACTCTTTTGTTATGATCTTGTATTATCCCATGAATATAGGTCTGAAATCAAAGGTTTCCAAGCATCTTCCAATAAGTTTGTGGCTTCTTGGATTTTAATTTTTTTTCTATCTCTTGTATGAGTTGTGTTGGTGTCAAGGGATTTCTAATGTTCATGATGTCAAAAGCGTTATCCTTAGTTTCATGATCTCTTAGTGAAGAGGATTATAACTTCACTTCATCATCTTCATCTAAGCAATCCATATTACTATTGGTGGAAAGAAGTGTGTCAATGTTGTCATTTTCTTGCACCATGATACCTTTCCCAATAGGAGATTTTTTAGGAGAGAGAAAAAATTGATAGTCATGACATTCAAAGGTGGTTTCTTCTAAAAATAACATCGTCTCAAGTAGGGGGGTCATCAGAGGTTGGGTTTTCTTGCATATCAATGCTGGTATTTTCTTATTTGATTATGTTTTCCTTAAGGGAAGAGGGACAAATAGGATTCTCATTACTATCATTGATTGGATGTTCTAAACTTGTAATATATTCTTCACAAAAAAAAATGAGTGAAAAAATTTAGTACCTTTAATATATAAGTCCCCATGTTCCTTAATAAGTTGGATCCAAAATGACTAAGTTTTGAATCATTGTGGAAAGTTAATTGTGGGAGGCCAGGTGTGGGATGTTGTTTCATTCATGTAAATTTATAACTATTGGCATATGTCTTGTAAGTGTTGTCATATATGGAAACCTAAGCAACCTAAATGGAATCCTAAGTCTTACATCTAGTCTGCAATACAATTTTGGTTTCTACTAGCATTTGGTTACAGGCATAAAATTTGATCTCAACACCTTATTAGATAGATAATTTGGGTTGTGAATCTATATGGAATGGTTTTTGATATTTTCAATACCCTGGTGAAGGATTATTTTGATGTGCACTCACTAGTACATGATCTACAAGATTCAATGTACTAACTTGTTGGTTATCTATGCTAGAAGGTTGAACCAATGAGTATAGTAATCACAGATCTATAAGGTGTAACTAATTAACTGATTTTGTGCTTGATTATGTTTTTTTTGGGTCCTCTCTTTATCTTAACAGACTTTGGAGAATGCACATAAATATTTAGTGGTGGATATGGTCAATAAGATGAAAGTAACTTAATACTTTATGAAGTCGACTAATGGATGAATAAATATTTGTTAGCAGATATATATATGAGATTGGTTCTATCATTTAGTGTGTGATATACATGCGAGAGGTGTTTCTAATAGAAAATAAGTGTTGAAATGTGTGAATATGTGTGTGATGATAAAATTAGTGGAGTAATGGTGCAGATGTTGGATTTATGAGAAGAGTAGAGTGAAGAGCAGAATCAATCTGCAGATCCATAATTCAATCTATGAGCTCCATCGGAACTATACCCTAGCATAAATATATGCTATCATCTCAGTTGAACCTTTAGATGGTTTTAATATAAACTTTTGTTTGGTTGTGACCCTCTTCTCTTGAGTAGTGATCTCTAGGTAGTGTGACTAAATGCAAGTGCATTCTCTTTTGTAAACAATTATATTTGAGTACTCAAAGTGTGGATTAACCTCCATCATGGTTTTTCCCCTAATAGGTTTTCCACGTAAAAATCTATGTGTCATGATGTTATGAATGTTTCCTATGAATGCTTGCATCTTTATTTTAATGTAATCATAAAATGGTTTAAGTTTCAAAGTAATAAAATCTAAGATTTTTTGAACAGTGATTCACCCCCCCTTTCATTTTTCCCTTGAGTCCAACAATAACATAGACTTTTCTAGCTTTTGACATATTCAATTCCACATTCCCTTTTTCCTGTAGTGACCATTCCTTGAAAATGTAAAGTCTATTATATGTCATACCTCGGAGCCATCATTTCCCATGTGCCAAATTCAAGATTATTAAGCTTTTGTGTAATGCAAAAAACTTGATATAGGCTTCCATTTGAGGGATTTCATCTCACTAGTGTCATGCTCTTTGGCTTCCACATTGAGTTGGCTCACAATATTCCGGCTTCCACATTGCTCTAGGTTGCAAGTCTCTAACTTTTGCATTGCTCTGACCTACAATGGTCCAATTCATTAAAGGATCAGTATATGAAATTATGTCATGTATTGGAGGGAGTTGTAATTTAATTAAATAGTCAAGTTGAACCTACATATCGATTCATTCAAAGCCTTATTCACCATGAGGATCCATGCTTGCCACCTAGAAAGGTATTTTAAAGGGGACAACTAAGGAGGTTGTCTTTATTCTTCAAATAAGGAGTTGATCATCAACACTAAGGAGGGGATTTATGTTTCTCGATCTAAATATGTAACCAAATATCCTAATAGGATGTAAAAGAGGCATGATTTACCAAAACCTAATGTGCTTCAAACATTAAATGGTAATGTAATATGGGCTCTTGATTTGGGTTTAGTCCTGACCCTTGATTGGAAATGTAATATCTATAAAAGACTTATGTCTACTCATTTGTAAGGTAGATTTTAAGAGTTGTAGAAGAAGAATAGTAAGATTTATTTTAGGAGAGGAAGAATTGGATATTGGTAAGCAAATTATGGAGAAATTAATATAGATATGTCACTGATTTGGTGAAATTTTAAGTTAAGATTGAAAGTTTTATGGTATTTTGTTTATTATTCTCAAATGATAGTTTCACGTTCATTCATATTAATGTTGAAGTGCTAAAGACACCGATCAATCTTTGGTTCATACTATTAGTAGCTTTTTTATTTTGATTTGTGTATAGTTTTTTTGAGCATTCCTACTGCATTAGTTCAATTATGATTGTTTGTGGATATTGTACCAAGAGCTAGATATGTGTATATATGTTCATAATATGAAAATATTTGACTATACCTTCGAAGATAACACCATTTTTGTGTTATTTTGGATGTAGTGTTGTTTAAACAAGAATTGGTTTATTAGGGGGATCTATCAATCTAAAGGATTAACCATTGTTGTGAGTGTCCTTAGGTGTTAGATTAGGATCTCTCTCTCAACTCTATACCATTTGTTTTTTTTTTGAGCTAGTTTAGAATTGAGAAAGCCTCCAAAATTAATTGAGTACTGAAAAAATTTCACCCACTACTATCCCTACTATACATAACATACATGAAATGATTGAAAGTGAAGAATGAGTTGAACTTGTGCATAACCTAGCTCATATTTTTTAGAAAAAATGTTCCCTCAACCACTAGTTGTGTTATACCTTTGAACAATGTCCAAAGTCAAGGAAGGACCCAAATTCATCCTCCCATAGCTATTGTTTCTATTCCTACCTATACCAATCCTCAAGTTACAACAACAATGTAACCTACTAGTAATGTCATTCCTATCTTGGGTATGTTACTAGCATCTCTAGTACCTTTGTGGCATTGCATGCTATATCTCCTACCACTTTACCTCCTAGAAGAATTCCATTCACTTCCCTGTTGAACACATATACACTTGGACACCATATTCACATCCATCTCAAAATACAACCAATGATGCCATCCTTAACCAACTCTTGCAAAAAATTTCATACCTTCAAAAGTAAATCTACACCATAAATCAAAATCAAACTGGCCAACCTATATACTATGTCAAAAGCAATTCATTATCCTTGGAGATATTGAGAATGTTGATACCATAAGGTCTAGAAATTTTTAGGTTTGAAAAATATGGGGGAAAGGAGATCCAGGTTCTAACCATATTTATGCTTACACCACATTATGTAGTGATTTTTTCCTTGAAGATAAGCACTTGGCTAAGATTTTTCCTAGGTCCTTGAAGGATACCACTTTAGAATGGTTTTCCTTGTTATCAAACAACTCCATTCATTCATTTAATGACCTTGTTGATGAATTTATAAACCATTTCCATGTGCACATGACTCCTAAGATGACCTTAGCTGATTTGACAATATGTAAGAAAAACAATGATGAAAAGGTTAGTGACTTTATTTAACGCTACCAATCACTTTATTACCAAATTGATGTAAAGATTATCGATCCTCACCTTCAATGGATGTTCATTGAGAACTTACAAATGAAGATACAGGATAAGCTTAGCATGATGAAGTTTCCTTATTTTGTACACTTGTGTACTACCCATCATGATTAGCAAAAATTAGATAGTAGTCTAGATTTCAAAAAATCACCAAGTTGAAAAAGAGGATGAATGCATTGAGGCAATGCATAAGTGCAAAAAATAACATCTACAACTATTGCATTTGTTGACCTCATCCAATTGGGAAATACAAAGACAGGTTGGAGAAAATTGAAATGAAATTGAATGGGATTGGAAAAATATTTGATATGGTTGAGGGTCGGGATGGTACAGTCAAGAAAAGAATTCAAGAACTGCAATCTAAGCACACAAAATTTCAGCTCACTAAAAACGCACTTGTGGACACTTTTTGAAAAGTAAAGGACCTAACTAAATGCAAACTAGAACAAATGGTTGAGATACTGAGGAATGGTGAAAATTTAGAAGGTTTGATCACAATTCTAGAATCCCTTAAAACATCTAAGAATAATAGTATGATCATAATCATTGGAATTGTTATAGATGTGTGGAATAAACTACTCCTAGGGATGAAAGAGAATCACAACATAATTTTCTAAGTTGAATTTTTTCTTTTTCAAAATTTTGAATCAATTTTGAAGTTTTGGTTATATTTGAAAAAGGGGGTGAGAAAGCAGCACATGTTCTGTCAATTTTTTTGTCGCTTTTGTCAAGTGTTTTGTGAGAATAAGGCTTCCATATTTGTCATTGATATCAAAGGGGGAGAGAAAGAAGTTAAAAATGCCTCATCAATCTAAAGGGGAGCTATGTTTTGTAATATTGATGTTTGGCTACGTATTCATATTTTGACACTTAGTCATTTTTCACTAAGTGTTCCCATCAATGTGAAAGGGGGAGATTGTTGGAATATGGCTTCTAGTGTTTCCATTGATGGAAACCTAAAGTCATTCATCTAGTCAACAGTCTAGTATTGGCTCATATTGGTAGAATAGAATGAAGAATAGGGCATCTAGTTAAACCTGAGTCTATCGATCAATATGCATTATTTTCTTATCAGTTCATGTTGAGCATCATAGGGAATATAGTTAGGTATATGGAATAACTTATTCTATAGTTTTGTGGCTACATATTCATTGGTGTACAATCTAGAAGATCTGATGCACTATTTTTTTGATTATCTATGCTAGAAGGCCAGCCTAGCAAAATTAGTCATTGCAGATGTTTAAGAAGTAATTTGTTAAATTTTTATATGTTTCAATATTTTTATTGCGGACCTCACTATGCTTTAACCAAATATGGGTGGTGTGCATAAAGAGTTAGTGGTGGATTTAGCTGACAGTTGAAAATAATTTAATGTTTTATGTAAGCCAACATATAAATGATCAAATTTTTGATAACAGATATATATGAGATTGGTTGTATCATTTAGAGGGAGCGAAAGCATAGTATGCGAAGTATATAAGTGTTTGGTGAAAAATATAGAAGGATAGTGGTTTGAATTAATCTGTGCATGGATTTGTGTTGTGAATTGCGAAGAAGAGTAGAGCAAAGAGTAGAATCAGATAGAAGGTTCAAAATCTGATCCATGAGCCTAACTGAAAGTGTAACTTGGAATAAGTAGATGCTAATACTTTAGTTCAATCCTTCATATGTTTTTCATCTAAACATATTTTAAGGAAGTGAGCCTTCCCTTTTGAGCAGTAAGCTCTAGGAAGTGAGTCTGAATACAAGTGCATTCCTATTTTGTAAAACTTATATTTGAGTACTCAAATTGTGGATTAACCTCCACCATGGTTTTTCCCCTAACAAGGTTTCCACATAAAAATCCTTTTGTTATGGTATTTTGGATGACTACTTGTGTGTTTGCATATTTCTTTTGGTTTAATGTTGAAATGGTTTGAATATCACATTAATAAAGCTTAGAATTGTAGAATATTGATTCACCCCCCCCCCCCTCTGAGTGTTCCCTTGAGTCCAATAGGGGCTAGGTAGCATTGTCCTTGAATGTTAACTTTTGTTGTCTCTTTTGTCTAGTTGAACAGCTTTCATGTAAATATAAGAGAAAGCTTGGGATGTGGATGACATACCTTAAGTTATTTTTTAGACTATAGGAATCGGGTAGCATGACCCCCTATAAATTGTAGTGCACCTAGTACACTTTTTAACGTGATCAACAGTGCTAGCGTGACATTCCCTCCGATGCCATGGGGGTGGGGGAGACTAGACCTTGTGACCAACCTCTTACAATAGGAAAGGTTTAGCCAACTAAGCTAGTACCCCCACCCCAATGACATACCTTAAGTTGGATCACATGTGACATACTAATTTTTTAGGGCAATCCCTTATTCATGATGTAGTTTCATTCAAAAACATATGAATTGGCATAGGGCTTTCTAATTAACTTCTAATTTTTTATTCTACATTAAACTAGTTGCTCACAACAATGGTGTTAGAAACCACTTTAAAGTGGGGGCATACATCGAAACTCATGTTTCACTCTGCAATTTTATTTATTCCTGTAATGTGTCCTTTCTTGGTGGTGTCATCGGGCTTGATTTCCTCTAAGAACATGATATTTCCTTGAGTTTTCATCTCTTGGAGACACTAAGCAAGATGCTCCCTATAAAGATACCTTACAAGAACTAAGAAAAAAATCCTTTTAACATACTATTGTGCACTTTTTGCAAACATGTCCCACTGAAAGTAGGGACCCTCTCTTGCTCTATTTTTTCTTTCGCTCTTGGTATTTTTGGCACTTGTATTTTGAGGTTTTTCTTGCTTAGGCATGTGCTTTGATGTTTATTTTGCCTACTAGAATATTCCATCTATGATACATATGGAAAACCTTATGTTTTGGACTCATTCTAGGTCTTTCACTATTCTCAGGAAAATCCACTCATGGTGGAATTTACCAGTTTCCTTTTGAAACCCAATGAAAACTGCTTTTCATTCAAAATAAAGGGATTATAGTCCTTCATGGAATTATGTCAGGATTGGATTTCTCCAAATGTCCGTCACCCTGTTGAATTCCCAAATTTTGGTTTGACCCATCTTGACTGCACTAATTGTGCAATTTATGTGGTTGGTATTAAGTCAACCTTTGGAAGTTTTTTGTCATTTTCTTCCTTTTTGATCTAGAGAGTTTTGTTTTGGGTGTTGTTTCTGAATTGTGCAATTGGAATTGTGGTTAATTGTTATAATTGGATTTGTGTGAAGCCCTTTACATTCAGCTCGCACCTTGAGGTTTCTTGCTAGCTTCTGTTGTTTCAATATTTTCTTGTCTTCATGTATGTATATGGAATTTAGCTCTTTTGATGATTGAAATGAATCAATTCATGCTTTTTGCATGCATTCTATGAGTTAGAATGTTTGTATGGTTGGGTTTTTTGTTTGATTCTTGGGTTTTTGGTTTTCATTTGGTGCCCTTTTGCATTGTTCGCATTGCCTTGTTTTTTTTTTATTGAATGTGCATGCTTCTTTGGCATTTTCGGGATGTCTGGGGTTTGAGTTCCTACCTATTTTGGCATTGTATTTTGAGGCTAGGGTTTTATTTTCTTATTCGAATCTCGATCCCAAGTGAGTCTTTGAGCCTTCCTTTTGATTTCATCCTGAGATGGCTTGCTTGTGTGGGTCAGGACGATCATTCATTAAACCTTTACAAGAAAATGAGTTGAGTCTGTGCTTGTCCTCCACGTTCATGGCAGAATTTAGGGTTTTATGCCTATGACATCACAAGTCCTTCTCGATTTATATTAGGGTCAGTTTCAAACTTAGGGATGTTTTGAAGGAGTTTCAAATCATGTTGGTTCCAAGTTTTGGTTCCTCAAAATTGTGATTGTTCGATCAATTTGAGCGAGGTTGAGAGAAAACGTAGGTATTCAGGTTTTTCAGAGTCTTCGCAAAATTCCTTATCTACCAAAATTCCCCAGCTTTCTATTTTCTTTCTCTCTTCCTGGGATGTGCCATGATCTGGATTTTTGCCTGCCTCATGGAATTTTTGCTACCTCCGAATTTCCCCGGTTTTTCCATCGCGTTGTCATTTTCCAAAAATTGGGCTTAAATTGTGAAATTTTTGTTAGCTTCGCTAAAAATCATGCCTTCACAATTTTCCCAAAAGTTCTTGGTTCCCTCATTTTCCTAGAGTTTTTGAATTATTGCTATTCTCGTGGATTTTTGTTGCTTGCAGATTTTCGCAAGATTTTTTTGGGAAGTGGAGATGTAAGGAATTGCATGAAGTTTACTTAATGATTATGCATTTGATAACCGAATTTGAATTATTTGGAGATGTTTCATGCTATTTCTTAGTGATTATCAGTTGATTAAATTATTATTGGATGCGTGTGTACTTTTTTCATTGGAATCTGCCTTTTCCATAGAATCCTCTCTGGCCTAGATTCTGCGGAAGGGCTGAAAAACCAAACTTTGGAATGATTATTTTTTTATGAGGGTTTTGAGAATTTTTCTTATCATGGGACATGTATTTAAGAATGAACTTATCTCCATAGTTGATTAATTTGTGTTCAATGTGATTTTTAATATGGTTTTTTATCGAATGCAGGATGAATCAGGTAAGCCAGTGACAAGTGGAACCAAGGGTAAGGTGGTGCATCCAAGTGCAAAGGGGTCTCCCATGTCTGAGAAAAAAAGGATCAATATGGATATCAAGAGAAGAATTCTAGAAAGCAGGCTTACTTTTGTGTGGTCATGGGTAGCTGATACAAATGTTGGATTGTGGGAGTATGAAGATTTCAAGACCAGAATGGCAACATAGAATCCCTCTCTGCTAGCAAAGAGAAAATTGGATCATGATTGAAAAATGTATTTGTATTTCCTTCTACAGTTCAGTGTTATTAGTTGGTACTTGAATGTGCACGACACTACAATAGAGGTACACAAAGGATAGTGGGTCCCCAAGGGAGGATAGTGGAAAATTTGAATCATGTGTCCTTATCCTAGACCTTTGACATGGATGTAGCAAGGATGTTCATGCAGAGGAGGTGGGAGAGGCAGAGAAACAAAGAAATCCAATAGCCAAGAAAAGGAAACATGTCTTGAGGAGGAATAAGTCTAAATGAGGTGAGCAAGAAAAAGAAGAGACCAGTGTCCCCTCGCCAAAGAGAAGGATAATTGTGAGGTTGTCACAAAAGGGGATGGGAACTTCTCAGGAAAATGAAAATGTTGACACACCTTTGGTAGAAGTAGAGAGCTCAAGAGAAAAGACATAAATATACACCAGAGATCAAGGATTCTTTCTCTCAAGGATGTTGCACCAAAATGAAATATTCCCATGATGGCTCATATCATTGAACATGAAGACATCCCTCCTTCTCATGAAACTAGAAATATGCCCGATGAACTAAAAGATGCTAAAGTCGAGGCTTAGATAGAGAAGGTCATGTAGTCTCCTTTGGTGGCTTATGGGGACTCATCTGTACGGGATCATGAGGATAAATATCCTTAGAAGGAGGAGATACCATTTGATATTCCCTCACAAGTACAAGACAAAGGGGAGGAGGATAGTAAAGAAAAATAGGATACATGTGAGAAGGCTCCTGAGAAGCCGATTATGGAGGAAATTATGCCCAATGTTCAACAAGAATATGTTGGACTGGACAAAGTACAATCAGAATCCTCTTTTCTGGGTTGGTTGGATAAAGAATTGAAGAGTAAATAGATTGTAGTACATGATGCTCCTCCCAATAGGAATGACCTACTGGAAAATATTGGAAAGGGAAAGACAAATAAGAAGGCCATGGCCATTTTTTGGATTAAGAGGGAAGAATCCAATAATAGGGTAGTCCACATTTCTACTCTTGCTCCTGACAAGGATAGAGATGATGTGACTAGAAAGGATTATATTCTACAAACTATCAATCTAGGTCACACTTCCATGGAGCAAAACAGTGAGGAGTATGAAGGCTCCAGTTATGTGATCCTTGGACGATTGAGGAAGGAGGTACAGACAAAATAAGAGTTGGAGAAATAAAATAAGAAACTTAAGATATATTTGCAAGAGTTGATGAAACCCTTGCAATCTATCAGTTCTTCCTCATCTATTGTAGGCTTCCTACCTCAGGAAACAATATGAAATTTGGGAATAATGAAGACCACCACACATTCTACAGTCAGTTAGTTGTGGGGGGTTCAAACCAAGGGAGCTAATTCTATCAAAGAAATCCTTTCTACTGGAGAAGATGCAATGAGGACATTAGATTGGTTGAAAGATGTGTTGGCTCAGGATAAGGAAGATGTAGATCTCCTACTGCAAAAGACAAAGACTATCATGGAGTACACTGAAGAAAATTTTATAAGTGAGGGAATTATTCCTTCCCAAGGAATTGCAGAGCCTTGGGAATGGTTTTAAATTCTATAGATGAGGTAGAAGGCCTTTAGAAAGATATATAAACAAGGAAGAAAGATTTAAGATACATTGATTGAGATCTACAATAAGAGTATTTCATTTTTTTAAGTGATGACAGGGAGAAATAAATTTTCTCCCAAGCATCTCAACCTAGAGCAGTTGAGAAAATGGTGGCAAGATGTACATTCTCCAGTCAACGAGGGCCCTATCACTAAACATCAGTTGGATGATGCAGTGACTTATATTGGAGTTATTGATAGGTATCAAACAAATAAGGTTGATGGGATAATATAGTGAGGCACTCAATCGATGATATCAAGTGCCTTGAGAGGAGAGTTAGGGTTTTTCCTACTCCTATTACTAAATTGAGTAGGGTGTTATTTTTGGTGTAGAATAAGATGGAGCATGCTAAGGACAAAGGGGAAAGTAGTTAATGAAATGCTACATTAGAATTTGTGCTTCCCTGTTATTTTCTCCTCTTCCTTCACATGTATTGGACCATGTTTTGTTGGAGACCCCAAGCCAACTTGGATGAAATTGGTGCACATTGCACATTTCATTATTTTCAAATTTCTGTTGGCCGACTTATTGTGTAGCCATTTATTATTGTAAACCCTAATTGGGTTGACATATCTTGGGGGTTTCTATAAGTTTGGCATTATACCAAACTTATAAGTTTGGTTAGAAGAAGTTAGACAAATTTTACATTAGAGTGAATTGTAAGAGAAAGAATTAGAGTTATAGTTTAGTTTATCTTTTCAAGCAAGTGTTGTAATGAAAGACTTGAATTGTAAACACTTTTAATGATTTAATACAAGCAAAGACATTGTGATTTTGTGCCTTTCTTCTATTGAGATATATCTGGCATGGTTCTTGATTTTATATCCTTAAAATTAATTAAGTTTATTTGATGTTAGATGATTTGAGAATGTTTAGGGTTTTATGCTTGAAGTGTTTGCAGCAATCTTTGGTCCATAACTTTTGCAGTTGGTTAATTGTTAGCTTCTTTGCAAAGTTAGCATGGACTTAAAATTGTTCTTAGTTGAATTATGAAAGTTTGTTCATTTCAGTTGCAATAGGGTTGTCTTGAATGAATATGCATGATCTGAAAATATTTAACACCTTAGAAGATTGCACTATTTCTATAAGATTGCAGATTTATTTGGGTTAAACAAATTTGGGTTAAACAAGAATTAACTTCTAAGGGATTGGTCCATTTTGAGTATCTTATCATCTGCATTGACAATCTTAGGGTTAGAATTATTCTTATAATTATCTTTGAAACCTTTATCTTTTGTTATTTCTTTTATTACCTAGGTTAGTTTTCGGATTTGAAGCATCAACATATTGTTAGATTTGATAAATTTGAATTCAGTATTTTCTTGTAGTAATGTCCCTTTGTGATTACAAGAATTTTCACATTATCTCTAAGGTTTTTATTGCATTGTCAATACCTAACATTAGAGACTTTGGGGTTATCTATTTGTTCATAGATATTTACCTTTCAAGAGAGATAGGATAACTTTTATTTTGTTTGAGTTGTTGTTGTGCAGAAAACACCATCAACAAATTGGTGCTAGAAGGAGGGCCTGAGTAAGAAAGATGGATCAATTTATTAATGCCATTTCTCCTAAGAGGTTCAGAAGAAGAACCGGATCTACTCCAGGAGAGGAAGAGTTTGAAGAGATGCAAGCCCCTACTAGGTCAAGAAGGGCTAGAACAAGGGGAGAATCATCATTCACCCAACCACTCCCATCATCCTCATCATCCTCATCCTCATATGATTATGAGGGCATTCCCATTCAACAACCTCAACTAGTCATAAATCAGCCATTACCACCCCCACCTCCACCAATGTATTTTTCTGGCCAATAACCCATCTCCCTTGATCTTCAATAATTACAATGTCATGCCCAAGAAACCTGAACATTTTTTCTCAAAGTTCCATACTAATGATCCCAATGGGACTGCAAAAGAGCATATCAAGATTTTTCAGAATTTTCTGAGGGATAGAGGGATTAACCATGAGGATGTTCCATGTATAATTTTCCCTTATTCTCTAGGAGAGGAGGCCTTTTACTAGTATAAACATTTTCTTGCCACAACCATCTCTAACTAGGATGAGCTTGAGGTTGCATTTTTGCAGAAATTTAAGATTCTCATTAGTGCTAATGAGCTTTATCTACAGTTTACTGTAGTCAAGAGAGAAGTTAATGAGCCCATAGGATCATTCAACAATATTTTCCCCCGATAATACACTAGAATTCAAGCACCTTATGCTGGAAATGAGGCCACTACCTTAGAGGTCTACTTCAAAGCCCTTGACAACCTTACATCCACCTTCCTTAAATGGAGGACTAATCCCCCAACTACTTTTCTTACTACATACACAGAGGATATTGAGGTAAACATAGATGTGAGGAAACATTTTTCAAGACCTTTTCCATCCTTAGCACCTGCTTCTCACATTTGATAAGTCCAAGCTCTTAACCAAGATTTGACTAATCATGCTTCAATTATGAATCCAGTATCCTCATTGCATTTGTTCCCACATCCATGTCCTCTAATAAATCAAGCTCAACCAATGACCTCTTATTTTCAGCTAAGGACCAATATACCCCTTTATCCACAATAGCAAGTTCTTTTCCCTACATATGTACAGAATTCAAAAGTCTTGAATCAAGTTGTTGGTTCCAGAGGAGAATCTAGATATCCACTCGGTAATGTGAATTCAACACCACACAATGTTCTAGATAAGGATTGGTTGGATGAGTTATGTGAGTAGGTGAAGAAACTGAATATGGAGGTGACCTATTTAAGAAATCAGAACAACCAACTTCAGGCTACACAAAAGAACATGCAATTGAACTACAACAGAGAGATCAAAGATGTTGCTAAGGGGCAAAAATTTGACAAAGGGGAGTATTTGGACACAAATCAAAATTTTGAAAGAGGACAAGGCTCTGGCCAAATTTATGATAGGGGGAAACATGGTGGATAAGATTTCGATAGAAGAAAACCACATAGACATAATAGACCTTGGAATACTAGACCTAATAATGGAGAAATTCCTACTCAATTGGATCAACCTCCTACCTAGGGGAAGCCTCTGAGTGGTGTGTACCTGGTAGAAGTAGATTTGTCTCAATGGTCCATGCTCCATAATACAAGCCAACATTCTAAGTTAGACTGCCATGAGTTTCAGACTACTACCTCCATCTTTTAGTATGAAGTTGAGAACAATTCCAATAGTCAGGAGATTGTGCCCTCAAATCCTTATGATTCCATAGTAATGGTACTTAACCATGCTCCATTCCCAAACGGTGAGGAAAATGAACTAGAAGAAGATTCCAGTGACCAAGATAATGAGATAGAGCAGGTGCTAAATGAGGATGAAATCTCTCGATTGTTTAATGAAGAGAATGAGAATTATAATAGCCCTTTGGATGAAGAGGGATTTGGTGTTGAAAAAGTCCTGATGTTTTAGCAACCCATCAAGAAATATGATTTGAGGAATAGGCCTAACAAGAGTCCACAATCTAGAGGTCCTTTCAAAAATTTCATTCCTCCAAATAATTTCACTACTACACCAGATTTGTAGGCCAATAATAATCCATCTTACCCCCATGTGACAACATAATAATTTTCAAAGGGAAACAATGTTGAAGTATCAAAGGACAAACATACTAGTGGATGCAAGGAAGCTCATGCTAATATGAAAATGGAGAAACTGGGCGAATATGTGATTGAAGAATTCAAGAAATTAAAGGTAAGTCTTTCTAATTTTTAGTTATTAAGAGTCCCTGCTATTAGGAATGATTTCTTGGGGTCTTTCAATTCAAATAGAGTACCACAAGGAGCAATTTCTAGTGAGGAAGTTATCAGATCCTTTAATTCACACGAACCTAAAGGTCAGGGATAGGTCCCACCTTCAGACAAAGGGAAAGATAAAGATAAGAATTAGGTTGTGCATAAGCTGACACCTAGTTCAATCTATTCTAAGGCAAGATGGAAACCCCTCCCTTTCTGATTTTTGTTTGTATCTTTGGGAAGAATCTGCATAATTTTCTACTAGATTCAAGAGTACCTACAAATGTTATGCCTTTTGTTGTCTATAAATCTTTAGGTATTACCCCTATATCTTCTCAAAAGAAGGTAACTCAACTAGACAAGATAGAGGTGAGTGTAGTAGGAGAACTAAACATGATCCCAACATAAGTTGCATCAAATCCGAGGGTGCAGTAGGTGATCAACATTTAGCTCGTTGATATTCCTAACACCTATGGTTTGATTTTGGGTCAGGATTTCACCAAGGAATTAAATAGGTATACATCTATAGACCATTCTCACATGTGGCTACCATGGAAAGGAGTTCCAAATCAGAGTAGGATAGAAAGAGAGCCTAGAATGAAGTATGTAATCACTGAGTACTAGAATACTTCAAATGAGATATTAATATCAGAGGTCAGCATGGGGAACTAAGTTTTGGCTACATCAGTCTTAGATAATTCAGAGGTCTTTATGGTGCAGGGACCCTGTTAGGAATCTACATTAGAATCTTGTAGGTCTGAGTAAATTTTTGTGATGTAAGATAAGTCCATCAATGATTCTGAAAAACTGAGTCAGTAAACAGATGAAACTAGTGACCAAGAAGAGAGGCTTCTCATTTTGTTGGATAACTTCTAGGAGTTCATCTAGAGGTGTATGGAGAATCAAATCTAGCTAGGTAGGAGTATGAATTTCAAATAATTATTTCTTCCTAATTGGTGTTGATTGCATGATTCCCCTCACTCTGAGTTGGAATGTCATATATGTCTGACTGTTGTGGAACAAGTACAAAAATGCATTAACACAACCCCAATTATCAAAATGAATATACAAGGAGGACCACATAATGACAAGGGTGAAAGCCCAATGCTTTGTGAGAAGCCTCCTATTTGCATTAAAACGAAAGATGATTCAAAGAAATTAGGGACTGATGGTTGTTGGACATTAAGGTTTGATGGATCCAAATCTAAAAAAGGTGTTGGAGTAGGGTTTGAACTAATCAGTCCTAAAGGTAAGAGCTATTTCTCTCCACATAGACTACAATTCCAATGCACTAATAATGTGGCTGAATATGAGGCTTTAATCAATAGGTTGTTAATGGAATCAAGGCAGAAGTTAAGATATTACAAGTTTTTGGGGATTCTGAGTTGGTAGTCAAGCAGGTGAGGAAACATTATTCATGTCATGACAAGAGGATGACTAATTATAGACATAGGGTTTGTTATCTTCTTGAGGGATTCAATGCAATCAACATCTAGTTGATTCCTCGAAGTAAGAACCAAGTTGTAGATTCTCTAGCACGATTAGCTAGTACATTGCAACCCTTGCAACTTTTAGGATTGAAGAAGTTTAATGTGGAACTCACTCTAGTACCTTCAGTACCTAACAATGTTACCAATTTCAAGGTATTTGAAGATGATAAGAATATTCTAGATTTCATCACAAGTTGTGATGTGTTTGCTTCTCAAGTAATTGATGAGATAGAACCCCAAGAGGTAGAAATGGACTTGGAAGGAGTTATCAACCTGAAGACCAACACTATTCCAAGAGGTAAGGTGCAATTTGAACAAATTTTTAATTTAGATAAGATAAAATATTAGGAATGTCAAGTGAAAAGGGGATCTCTCAATAGTCAATGTGAAGCATATAGCATGGGAACACAAAATGACATAAAGAATATTTTTATTGGTAAGGTATGTACTCTTGAAGAATGGAGAGGGATTATTGATGCTATACATACATATCAAGATGTGATAGCTTGGGGTTATGAATATTTGAAAATGTATGATACTTCAATCATTACGCACACCATTCCCTTGAAGTCAAATGTCAAACCATTCAAACAAAAAAATAAACCAATTAATGCTCTTTTAGAGCCCAACATTCAGAAAGAAGTGCAGAAGATACTTTCAGCACAGATTATATTTCCAATGATACATTCAACCTAGGTTTAAAACATAGTTCCTCTGAGGAAAAATAATGGAGAGATCAAATTGTGTGTGGAATTTAGGAACCTGAACAAAGCATCAAAAAAAGATAACTATCCAGTTCCTTCACTAGATGAGGTACTTCATATTTTCAATGGATCCCAGATGATGTATTTTTTGGATGGGTATTCTAGATATAACCAAGTCATGGTACAATATGAGCACATGCATAAAACTAACTTCACTATGCAATGGGGATTTTTTTCCTATAGAAGAATTCCCTTTGGGTTGATCAATGTTCGAGCTACATTCCAAAGGGCTATGGATATTTATTTTAAGGACATAATTGGTAAGTGCATCATTATTTATATGGATGATTTGACAATCTTCTCTAAGAAGCAAAGCAATCATATAGCAGATTTATGCAAAGTATTCCAAAGGTGCAGAGAGTTTGGCATCTCACTTAACCCAAAGAAGTGCATTTTTGGGGTTACAGAAGGAAAATTGCTAGGAAATATTATTTCAAAGTGGGGTATCACCATTGATCCTAGAAAAATAGAGGCCATCTTGAAGATTTAACCTCCTACAAGCAAAAAGGAAATGGAGTCATTCTTTGGGAAGATCAAATTCATTAGAAAGTTCATTACTAGATTTGTAGAGATAGTAAAGCCCTTGAATGCTATGCTCAAACAAGAGGCCAAAGTGGAATGGAGTGCAGAAGCCAAGGAGGCATTTATAGAAATTAAGAAATCTATTGTTGAGGCTCCAGTGTTGGTGAGTCTAGATTATGCTAAACCTTTTTACATATATTCAGTTTCTTCTTATCAGTCCTATGTTGGAATGTTAACTCAAAATTCTAATCAAGGCGATGAGAATCCTATAGCCTTAATGAGTACCCCTTTGAAAGATGCAATATTGAGATATCACAATGTAGAAAATTAGGCCTATGCTTTGGTCAAAGCAGTGAAAAAGTTCAAACACTATATTCTGAAGAATAAGGTTTCTGCCATAGTGCTTGATCATAGAGTAAATTTTTTGCTAATGCAAAATGAGCTAGGTGAATGAAGAGCTAAATGGGTAAATATCTTATAGAAATATGATATTGAGATTCAATCCATGAAGGTGGTGAGAGGATAGGGATTGATGAAGACAATGCCTGAGATAGTTCTCAATCTCACAGCTCAACATTACCATCTCCAAGAGGTATCTCCAGGTGACTAGTACGATGAAATCAATTATTATTTATTGAAAAAGCCATGTCTTGATCACCTTAATATAGTTTAGAGGTAGGCCTTGCATTTGAAGAGTGGCAATTTTATGAGGAAAGGGGGTGTCCTATATAATAAAAATCATGAGGGTGTGTATTTAAGATGTCTGGGGAAGGAAGAAGCTACCTGAGTGATGATTGAATTCCATGTCAGATATGGCATAGGCCATGGTTCTGCATCATCTACTACCAATCAGATCTTGAGGGTAGCTCATTATTGGCCTACCTTATTTAAGGATGCACAGAACCATATGAGGACTTGTCATGTATGTTAGATGGCAGCAATTAAGGAAAAAAAATGCAACCCTTCCACTTCAATCGTTCATAGAGGTGAAACAATTTGCACAATGGGGAATGGACTTTATAGGTCCAATTAACCCACCTTCTTATGTAGGACACTGGTATATTCTAACCATAACCGATTATTTTACTAGATGGACTGAGGCTCTTGCATTTAAGCAATGTACTTCAGATGTGGTAATTAATTTCCTTAAGTTAGGTATTATTAATCATTTTGGTTGTCCATTGTCTCTAGTTTGTGATAATGGTCTAGCATTTGCATCACTAAAACTTTCTAATTGGGCTTTTGATCATGGAATAATCATAAAATTTGCATCCAATTACTACCCTTAGGGTAATGGTCTAGCTGAGTCTTCCAATAAGAATCTTTTGACAGTCATCCGTAAGTTACTAGAGAAGAATCCTAAGGATTGGCACACCCAGCTTAGATTTTCTCTCTAGGCAGATTGTACTAGAGAGAAGGCATCCATAGGAACCTCTCCTTATCACCTAGTGTATAGTTTGGAACCTTTATTTCCCATCTAATTGAAGCTCCCTACCTTTTAGTTTATTAATGAATACTATAATGAGGAGGATAAGCGTGAAGCCTATTTGGATGAGTTGTTACACCTTGAAGAGAAGAGAGATGAAGCCCTAGAAAATTTTCCAAACACTAGGGCATAGTTAAAATATGGTTTGACAGAAGAGCTAAGGTGAAAGCCTTTAGAATCTCTAACTTAGTTATCTAATGGGAAAAATCCCATGATCATAAGGGAAAGCATGGTAAATTTGACAAAATTTGGCTTGGCCCTTACAAGATTTTGGTAATTCTAGGAGATAATTCTTTTCACTTGAAAACCCTCACTGGTGAGGATATATCGATGCCTGTCAATGGGTAGTATTTGAAGCATTACTTCAAATCCTGAGTTGTTTGTAGCTCTCTCTTGTACATAATTAGAGTAGGTTTGCTTTCTACTTTTCTTTTCTTGTCTTTTGTTTTCCTTTAGTTAATGTAGGTTTCTTTTGTTTTGTTTTTCTTTTCTTTGGTTGGTTTTTTCTTTCTTCTTTGTTTTTTTCTTTTGGTTCTTGGCTTTCTTGGGGTTGTTACATCTATATAATGGGCTACTCGCCTGGGGTTGTTCTAGATTTTTTTTTTAAAAGTCTAGTATTTTTTCAGAGTCAAGTGGTGGAATTCCTTTATCTAAATGTCCCTTGCACTAGGAATTAGAGTCACTTGTTTTAGATGAACTTTGGAATATATTTGGGTCTCACATTTTCACATAAAATTTCAAGATTATGGAATTGCATAGGGTTCTTCGGTAATTTGGCCTGGTGAAAAATCTTATATTCTTCTTCAGTGCCACTATGTTCCTCATCCCTGGGTGTGAATTTCATTACTTACAAGGTGAAAGGAAGGTTTAAGAATGTTAAAAAAAGAAGAAAGAAAGAAAAGTGAAAGTATTTAAAATAAAAATGAATCTTCACCTTATCAGGGGTATCCTAGTATCTCTATTGGGGCTATAGATTCTTGGATGGAAATAGAGCTATGCTTGGGAGGATCACAATGATAACCTCACTGGGGCTATTGGTGCCTAACTGACATTGAGGCTCTATCCAAGTTTCTTTTGAAGTTAGAACTGTTATGTAGTAGCGTCAGACTTTCTCTGGTTCACGATGCACCTAAGGAATGGAAGATGAATACAAATACACACACTTGGACTCTGGTATAGGAAGAGGTATTATTTCTTTTGATCTCTTAAACTTTGTTCATAGGTATCATGATGTAAAGGCTAAAACTGGAGATTCTAGTTTGTTCTTGAAATTCTCTGGAGCATTTCCCCAGTGGAGTTGCCATTTGTTGTGCACTTTCTGCACACAAGCCCCATTGAAAGTAGGGACCCTCTTTTTCTAAATTTTTTCTTTTGCTCTTGGTATTTTTGGGCCTTTGTATTTTGAGGTTTTCATGCTTGAGCATGTGCTTTGATGTTTATCTTGCCAGCTAGAATAGTCCATCTATGGTACATATTGAAAACCTTAAGTTTTGGACTCATTCTGGGTTTTTCACTATTCTTTAGAAAATCTAGTCTTGGCGGAATTTCTTGGTTTCCTTTCAAAACCCAGTGACAACTACTTTTCATTGAAAATCTAGAGATTCTGGTCCTTCGCAAAATTCCATCAGGACTAGATTTCTCCAAATGTCCATCACCATGTTGAATTCCCGCATTTTGGTTTGACTCATCTTGACTGCATTAATTGTGAGATTTTTTTGGTGCATATTTAGTCAACTTTTGAAAGGTTTTTTTCATTAAAGTTTAATCATTTGCTTCCTTTCTGATATGGAGTGCTTGGTCCTAGGTGTTGTTGCTGGATTGTGTGACTGGAATTGTGGTTGATTGTTGTAGTTGGATTTTTTGTGAAGTCATTTACATTCAACTCACACCTTGAGGTTTCTTGCTGGCTTCTACTATTTCAATCTTTTCCTATCTGCATGGTATGTATATGGCACCTTCCTCTTTTCATACTTGAAATGAATCACTTCATGCTTTCTATGTGCATTCTATGAGTCAGAATGCTTGTATGGTCAAGTTTTACGTTTGATGCTTGGGTTTCTGGTTTTCAATTGTTGCCCTTTTGTGTTGTTCATATTGCCTTCTTTTTCCTGATTGAATGCGTGTGCTTCTTTGGTATTTTGGGTATATTTGGGGTTTGAGTTCTTGCCTATTTTAGCATTATATTTCAAGGCTAGGTTTTTCCCGTTTTATTCGAATGCTAATCCAAAGTGAGTCTCTGAGTCTGCCTTTTGATTTCATCTTGTGATGGCTTGCTTGTGTGGGTGGGGATGAGCTTTTAGTAAACATTTACAAACAAATGAGTTGAATTTGAACTTGTCCTACGTGCTCATGGTGGAATTTAGGATTTTGTGCCTAGGGTATCACCAGTCCTTCTCGATTTATATTAGTGTGAGTTTCAAACTTAGGGATGTTTTGAAGGAGGTTCAAATCGAGTTGGTTCCAGGTTTTGGTTCCTTAAATTTGTTATCGTTCAATCAATTTGAATGAGGTCGAGAGAAAATGTGAGTATTCAAGTTTTCAGAGTCTTTGTGGAGTTACTTATCTACGAGAATTCCCCGACTTTACGTTTTCTTTTTGTCTTCTTGGGATGTGCCATGATTAGGATTTATGCCTGTGTCGTAGATTTCCTCTACCTCCAAATTTCCCCAATTTGTCCGTTGCCTTCTCATTTTCTCGAGACTCGGCTTAAATTGTGAAAATTGTGTTAGCATCCATAAAATCCATGCCTTCGGGATTTTCTCATCTTCCTAGAGTTTGTGAATTATTTCTATTCTCCCAAATTTTCGTCCCTGATTTTTTTTCCCGAGATATTGTTGGAAAGTGGAGATCTTAGGAATTGCATGAAGTTTTGTTAATGATTATGCATTTGATGATCGAATTTGAATTATTTGGAGATGTTTCATGCTATTTATTAGTGATTATCAGTTGATTGAATGATTTTTGGATGTTTGTGTGCTTGTTTCACTGGAATTCGCCTAGTTGGGAATTTCCCGAAAATGCTCTTTGGCCTGGATTCCATGGAAGTGTTGAAAACCCAAACTTTGGATAATTATTTTTTTATGAGGGTTTTGAGTATTTTTCTGATCATGGGACCTGTATTTAAGGATTAAATTATCTCAATGGTTAATTAGTTTGTGTTCCATGTGATCTTTACTATGGGTTTTTTGTCGAATGCAGGCTGAATCAGGTAAGGCAATGATAAGTGGAACCAAGGGTAAGGTTGTGGATCTAGATGTAGAGGGGTCTTCCAAGTCTAAGGAAAAAAGGATCAAGATGGATATTAAGAGAAGAATTCTAAAGAGAAATCTTACTTTCATCGAGTCAGGGGTAACTGATACAAATGTTGCATTTTGGGAGTATGAAGAGTTCAAGACCAAAATTGCAGTACATAATCCCTTTCTGCTAGCCAAGAGAACATTTCAATCAGGACTGGCACATGTAGTTGGATTTCCTTCTATATTGTAGTGTTATGATTTGGTACTTGAATGTACACAACACTATGATAGAGGTACACAAAGGATAGTGGGTCCCCAAGGGAGGATAGTGGCAAATTTGAATCTTGTGTCTATAGCCCAAACCCTTGACATGCCTAATAGGTCTGATGTGCTGGTTTTTGACATAGATGTGGAAAATATTTTCATGCAGAGGAGGTAGGAGAGGTAGAGAAATAGAGAAAGTGAATAGCCAAGAAAAGGAAACATGTCTCGAGGAGGACGAATGTTGAAGGAGGTGAGAAAAAAAAGAAGAGACCAGTGTCCCCTCAACAAAGAGAAGGAGAATTTTGAGGTTGTCACAAAAGGGGAAGGGAACTCTAAGGTAGATGAAAATGTTGAAACACCTATGGTAGAAGTAGAGAGCTTGAGAGAAAAGACACAATTATACACTAGGAGATCTAGGACTTATTCTCCCAAGGATGCTGCACCGAAAGGAAATATTCCCATGACTTCTCCTATCCTTAAACAAGAATACAACCCTCCTTCTCATGAGACTGGAAATATCACAGATGAACCAAAAGACATTTAATATTCCCAAGATCATGGAGAAGAGGAATTCCAAGAGGGTTATTTCTACAATGTCAAGGCTGAGATAGACAAGGTCGTGCCGTCTCCTTTGGTGGCTTATGGGGACTCACCTGCAAGGGTTCACGAGGATAAGTCTCCTCAGAAGTAGGAGATACCAGAAAAACATCGAGGAGTATGAAGGCTACAATGTTGTGATCCTTGGTATATTGAGGAAGGAGGTACAAAATAAATAAGAATTGGAGAAATAAAATGAGAAACTTAAGAGATATTTGTAGGAGTTGATGAAACCTTTGAAATCCATCAATTCTTCCTCATGTGTTGTAGGCTTCCTACCTCAGGAAACAATATCAGAGTTTGAAATATTGAAGAGCACCACACATGCTATAGTCGGTTAGTTGTGGGGGGCGCAAACCAAGGGAGATAATTTTATCAAAGAAATCCTTTCGATTGGAGGAGATGCAATGAGTAAATTAGATTGGTTGAAAGGTGTGTTGGCTCAAGATAAGGAAGATGTAGATCTCCTGCTGCAAAAGGCAAAGACTATCATGTTGTGCACTGAAGAAAAGTTGATAAGTCAGGGAATTCTTCCTTCCTCAAGAATTGCAAAGCCTTGGGAATGGTTTGATATTCTTCAAATGAGGTAGAAGGCCTTGAGAAAGATATAAGGAAAGAAGATTTTAAGATACGTTGATTTAAATCTAAAATAAGTTTATTTACTTTTTTTAATAGATGACAGGGAAAAATAAATTTGCACCCAAGCATCTTAATCTAGAGCAATTGAGAAAATGATGGTGGGATGTACATTCTCTAGTCAATGAGTGCCCTATAATTCTTTTCAAGTGAGTGATGTAATAGAAGACTAGAATTCTTTCCACTTTGGATGATTTAATAGAAGAAAATACATTGTGATTTGGTTCCTTTCTTGTGTTGAGTTTTATCTGGCATGTTTCTTGATGTTCTGTCTTTAAAATTTCTTAATTTTATTTTATGTTAGATGATTTGATGATGTTTAGGGTTTTATGTTTGAAGTTTTTGCACCAATCTCTAGTCCATACTTTTTGTAGTTAGCTGATTGTTAGTTGCTTTGCAAAGTTAGCTTGGACTTAAAACTATACTTAGTTCAATTATGAATGTTTGTTCATTTCAATTGTAATAGTGTTGTCTTGAATGAATATGCATGATCTGAAAATATTTATCACCTTAGAATATTGGAGACTTATTTGGGTTAAATAGGAATTAGTTTGTGAGGGATTGGTCCATTTCAAGCATCTTATCATCTACATTGTTAATCTTAGGGTTAGAATTAGTATTAGAATTATATTTGAAACCTTTATCTTTTTTTCTTTCTTTTATTAACTGGGTTAGTTTTAGGCTTTGAAGTATCAACATATTGTTAGATCTGATAAATTTGAGTTTAGTATTTTCTTGTAGTAAGGTCCCTTTGTGATTACAAGCATTTTCTCATTATCTCTTAGTTGTTTTATTGTGTTTTCAAGACCTGGCATTAGAGACCTTGGGGTTATCTCTTTGTTCATAAAGATTTACCTTTCAAGAGAGATATGATAACTTTTATTTTATCTGAGTTGTTCTCATAATGGAAAACACCATCAACACATAGCTTAAATGTGTTTTTCATTTTTAGTTATATGGCCACCTTACATAACACACTTTTCTTGCTTGTGGAGCCATCTTTTTTTCTCATGAGTTTCAAGCATACGAAGATTTTCTTGCCTCATGATGCTCAAAGTTGATTATTTTGTGGCTCCTTGTTAGAGTTAGTAGGAGTTATATTTTTTCTATAGTTAGCATATTATAAGAAGCCTAAACATGGGAATAAATTTCTCATCATATGGTGATAAGTTGATACAAAGGCATGAATCTCTCACTAAGCCACCCTTTGGATACTCACCTAGCAGAAAAAATGAAGTTCCATTGCCTAAGAGTTGGCAAGCAGTTTTAGACAAACAACTTAGATCTAATCAATATTTTATTGGACAAACAGTTGAGGCTTGATCCACTTCTTTTTATTTTTTATTTTTCTCTTGTTTTTCTTTCTTTTAGTCATTAACATTGCATGTTTGTGTATCTTGTTTTGTTGGAGATCATTCACCTTGTGCATGTCCTTTTGTTTTTATATTGGCTTTACGTAAGATCTCGGATCCTAGGGGCTTGACCACCTCCTTTGATCTTTTTCATCCTATACCATCCACATCAGTAAACTTGGAATCCTCTTAATTGACTAATTTAGTGTGAGTTTGAAGCAAGTTCCTCCTCTCACTAAAGTGGGGGCTAAATGTAGTGCATAAAATATCAATGTTTACATTCTCACACTTAATTTAGGAATGATTAACATTAGAATGGACCTAATGTTTCCTTGATATACTGTTGTAATTTTTTTTCCACATACACATTGGATTTAGGGCCCTTTAAATATAAATAGACCTAATTTTTCCTTAATTTAATATTGTAAAGTATACTTATTTACACTTTCAAATTTATTTTTGGGCCCTCTTGCATTTATGACCTTCATATCATCATTAATAGGCCCCTAAGACCCTATATAATGCAGCTCAAGGTTTATTTCAACTGAGATCCTAACATAATCAATAAATATATTTATTTTATCAACTCCCCAATATTTCCTCCACTTCAAAAGGCTTGATGGAACCCATACAGAACCTTGGGTATTTGAGTACCATCTAGACAATACCTATATGCCACAAGTGGTGTATGAGTCCCATTTGGCCCATTTTTAGGGTTTTAATTGAGAAATCGAGTTTAAATTCAAATTTCATGAATGTCAACTTCTAGGATATAATAAACAATGAGTTAGATGGATTTCCTATATAAAGAAGGTATCCAATCACTATTTTACTAATCCTTCATGATATCAACCTAAACTATCAAGAGTTAATCATTCCAAGAAATCAAAAGAGTGTCAAGAGAGTTTACAAGAACCTTTCTAAGGCATTCAAAGGTAGTTTCTTCATCATTTGTTGCAACAATTCAAGATCCATCATCCTGTCAAGATGATAAAGAATCAAGCATATTTTTGATCTATTATCATGATGTAGCATTCAAGATCTAGATCTACATTCTACATGGCCACTTGATGTTAGATTGCTAATTTAAATATCAATACATCATTTCAAGGTATCATTGTTCATGTTTAATATTTAATCTTTCTTGTTCATGTTTCTTGTTTCATCACAAGGTTTAATTACCTAAATGGGGTTTGACCAAGGAAAATCGCTATTTCCTAAAGAATAAATAAGTTTTTCCTCTCTCTAATTGTGTGATTGTAGATCTCGGTGTCTCGAGGCTTGAATATATTTTAAATAAAAATATATAATGTTGAGATAATGTTTCAAGTTTACACAAGTTTTTCATCTTCATAGAAAGTCACTTACAAGTCCAAATTCAGAGTTCCAGATCGTTAAATGAATTATGGAAGGAATAGAAAAGATAGGAGTGTAGATTCAGGTCTTAACCCTCCAAAAAAGTAGAGTGGGATTGATATGGAACTTGTGTTGTATGAGTTTTAGTAAAACACCTTTTCCAGATTTCAATAGATTCAGATTAACCACTATCAGATTCTAGTTTTAGCACAAAAAACCTAGTCTAGGACTAAATTGCCCAGGCTGGTATATGAGTCCTAGTGGGCATAAAATAACAAGATTTCAAGGCTTTAGAGATTTCTTTGACTTCATATTTCTCCTAGATGCACCTCTGATCATTCTCAATTTATTATTCTATATTTCAATTTCATTTCCTAGGTCATTTAGTTCGGTTTTTCATGATAAATTCATTTCTAATCTTTCCAAACCCTAGCTTGGTGGTGATCCCCCTTTTAGAGCTTTATCTCTTTCCCTCATTCCATCCTTGGATTGAGATCTATAGGGTTTCATTAAATGATATTTGGAGAAAAGTTTTGTTATATCTCCCAAACAAGAGTGAATTTTTTTGACAAATCAACTACAACTACTAATAATGCCACTACCTACTCCCCTTGAGAGGTAGCCAATAAAATCAGCCAAGAACAAACAATAAATATTGTGATCCACTAAACTAATACATTTACTTATGCATATATTTCAAAGAATATGGGGAAATAACCCCCAAATTCTCTTGAAAATACTCAAAAGTATCCTTAGGAAGATCCGTAGTAAATATGTTAGCAACCTAATCCTTTATAGGAACATATGAAAACTTCAATTCATTATATACAACCTTCTCTCTTAAGATGTGATACCGGATTGAGATATTCTTTGTTCTTTGAATGCATTAACAAATTCTTTGAAATTTTGATAGTACTTGTATATCACTAAAGATAAAAATTGGTTCATCACCTAAAAATATAATATCCTTTGGCATTTACCTCATCCAAAAATCATGTGTGTAGCAATATTTTGTTGCAATATATTATTCTTCTATAATAGATAAAGATATTAAATCTTTTTTCTTACTTAGCCATGACACCAATTTGCATCCAAGAAAGAATGCACCACCACTTGTAACTTTTTTGTCATCTACACAACCAACACAATCTGCATTTGTGTAATAACTTAGATTAAATTAAATATCTTTTAGATACCCCAAGCCATGATATGGAGTGCCCTTCAAGTATCTAAATATCCTCTTTACTTCTAAAAAATGTGACTCTCTATGATCTTCTTGAAATCTAGCCACAAGATAAATTGCGTGCATATTATCTTGTCTAGTAGTAGTTAGATATAGTATTCCTTCAATCATTGATCTATACTTGCTCTGATCAACCTTAGGAGATTCATCATTCTTACTCATCTTATAACCAATAACCATAGGGGTACATACGCGTTTAGAATCTTTCATTCCAAACTTATTCAACATTTCCTTGACATAGTTTGATTGTGAAATGAAAATACCTTTATTTGTTTGATTGATTCGTATCCCAAGGAAGAAATTTATCTCTCCAAAAATTGACATCTCAAATTATTTATGCATCTATTATATAAAATTCTTACACATAGCACCATTTCCTCCAAAAATAATGTCATCAACATACACAAAAATAATCAATATTTTTTATTTTTTAACTTTAAAGTGGAGAGTGCTATATGTGGTACCTTAATTGAATCCTTGTTGTAGCAAGTACCTGATCAACCTTGTATACCAAGATTTGGAAGCTTGATTCAATTCATATAATTCCTTCTTCAATCTATAGATCATATCTAGTTTATCTAGTAATTAAAATCCTTTCAGTTGTTCTATGTATACTTCTTCCAATTCACCATTCAACAAAGTAGACTTCACATCCATTTGATAAAATCTGAAATATTTATGTGCTACAAAAGCCACCAACATTCTGATAGATACCATTCTTTCCATCAAATAAAATTCCTCCTCAAATTATATTCCTTCTACTTGTAAGTAACCTTTTACACATAAGCCTTGCCTTGTTTCTTACCGCTTCTTAATTCTCATTCAGTTTGTTCCTGAATACCCACTTAGTTCCAATTACTTTTTTTTGTTGGTCTTGGGACAAGTTTCCAAGTTTGATTCTTATAAATATTCATTAGTTCTTCTCCCATAGCCTTCATCCAATAATCATCCTTGCATGCTCCAATCACTTTTTTGGGTTCAACTTGAGAAAGGAGACATAAATTTACCTATTCTTGAGTAGCTTTTCTTCTTGTCAGTACACCTTTTTTCTTATCACCAATGATATTTTCTTCAAAATTATTCTTTTTCACATGCTTAGGAGTTCTATGAACCTTTTCCAGAGCTTCTTCCTCTTTAATATAAACTTATTTTTCTTTATATTTTTATTATTCTCTATAAGTAGACTCATTTGATTCATATCCATCTATTCCCATTGAATTCTTCTATAGATCTTCATCAAATTTGACACTTGCACTCTCAATAATCTTTCTTAGCCTATTGTTGTAGCACCCACAAGAATTTATTTTACTAAAATATCCAAGGAAGATACCTTCATCAAACCTTGCATCAAACTTTCTTAAGTTCTCTTCATCTCTTCTGATATAAAATGTTCTTCCCTATACTTTGAAGCATTTGAGAGTAGGAATCCTTCCATACCATAGCTCAAAAGGAGTATTTGTTCTATTTTATCTTTCTTTGACTCTATTAAGTACATGTAAACAACAATATGAATTACTTCTTTCTATTAGACTTCCAATACATTTTCTTCTTTCATCATTTTCCTTGAAACTTCTTATATATTCCTATTCTTTCTTTCAACCACTCCATTCTAGTGAGGAGTCTTAGGGGTAGATAAATTCCTCTTTATTCCATGATTCTCAAAAAACATATTGAACTCATTAGAGGTGAAATATCCACCTCTATTAGATCTCAAAAAATTTAATTTCATATCCATTTCATTCTCAACCATAAATTTGAATGATTTAAACTTATCTAGGGCTTTTGATTTTTCTTTGAGAAAAACAACACATGTCATTCTAGAATTATCATCAATCAATAGTATGAAATTCCTATCACCTTCAATAAATCTTACTCTAGTAGGACCAAAAATATTTGAATGCACCAATTCCAATAGTCTAGTATAAGATTTTTCTTTGACTTTGAAACTTCTTACTTGATTTCCGACTTGGCATTCCTTACAAACAATATTGATAGGCTTTCTAAGATCTTTGGCAAGTCTCTCATAGCTTGAACTAAAATTATTTTCACTAGGGTATCAAAATTGATGTCAAAAATTCTTCTATGTCATAGACAACCCTCATTGCTTTGAGTCATGGAATAATAACCATCAACAATTTTGAGTTGATAGACATTTATATGTGTCTTTCTTCTAGCAATAATTACAATTAAAGAGCCTTTGATGATGTCACAACCATCATCCTGAAACATAATATTATATACTTTGCTAAAAAAATTTCCAAAACTCAAGAGGTTATGCATTAAGCCCTTAACATAGTAAACATCATTATTATGCTTTCCATCAAAACTGATTGAACCTTTTCATCATATCTTAGTAGATGTATCATCACCAAACATAACAAGATCGCCTTCATATTTTTCAAGTTCAACAAAATTACTCTTGTCATTAGTCATATGATCTGAGCATCCACTATCAATGATCCAGTAGTTCTTCTCCCATCTAGAATGAAAATCATACACCGAAGTGCCTTCAGTTTTAGTATTTTCTTTTAGAGCCCTTTCCTTTGCATGTCTCTGAGAGTTACCACAATTTGTTTTATTTTTTATATCCATGAGCATAAATTCACCATTATCATCATCTCCATAATTAGATTCATCATCAAATATACTTGTATCTTCTCTAACATAATAAATTTTCTTAATCATCTTACCTTTGTTCTCCCTATTTTTGTTATTCAAAGCTCTGTTTGGATATATTGAAGCATAATGACCTATATTTCTATAACTAAACAAATTGAAAAGAAAATTACCATGATAATTCCCAATAACAATTTGCATTCTTCTCAAAAATTTAGCTTCCACATCATCAGGTTCCTCCCAGTTTGATTCCACAACCCTCATTGATTTTCTAGCCTTAAAACTAGTCTCAACTTTTGTAGTACCAATAACAAATTATCTCATCTCAAAAGAAGTTAAAGAACCATACAACTCATCTCTAGTATATTGATTCAAATTTTGTAATTCTTTAGTATTAGAAACTTTATGACAATATTCTTTAGGAAGAGTTCCAAGTACCTTATTTACCACTTATTCTTCTTTTAGTTATCCACCAAGACCTTTGATATCGTTAACAACCTCATCCACCTTATGCAAGTAGCTTGTGATATTTTTATCTTCAAATATTCATATGGTATCAAACATGATATTCAATTTCTACATAGATTATCTTGCTTAATCTTATCATCTCCTTCATAAATGCCTTCTAACTTAACCCAAATTTCTCTAGCAATATTTAGATTCATAACTTTCACTAATTTAGATATAGCAAGACCACTTAAGAGAGAATTTATTACTTTACCATTATTTTCATATTCCTTGATCTCATAATCAATGCTCAAACCATTTTCTGGAATAGTATATCCTCTTTCAACAAACCTCCAGATTTCAAATCTAGGAGAATCCAGAAAATCTTCCATCCTTGTCCTCCAAAGTGCATAATATGATGCATAAAATATAGGAACATATTTATTATGTGCCATACTAGATCGACCTCAAGAAGTTAAGCTTTCATCCAAGGAACCTTGCTTTGATACCAATTGAACGCACAAGACAAATTAGAGGGAGAAATGAATCATTTGTACCTTAAAACTTCAAAACCCTCACAAAAATTCATATCTACTTTAATCCAATTAACCATTAATTTTTCAAAGTGATTTAACATGAAATAAAATAATCGAAATAGAACCAAAGAAACACCATACATAAAGAAACATTAGATTTACATGGAAAACCCAAGATGAGAAAAGCCACAATGATGATTAACTCAAAATATAAAGTAATATACACATCAAATACAATAGTGCTCACTATTAGAGGGTTCATTGCCCAAACAAAGAATGGCTCACTACCAAAGGCCTAGTGCTAGAATATAAAAGAAGATAGAGAAGAGTATTACAATGAGAAATCCATCTCAAAGAAATAGAAAAGTTAGCCACAACATCACCAACACCTTCACAGTATTTTTGAAGAGTTGTAGACACATTTTTCTCATTGCATTCAATAATCTAACAAATGAAAGCTCCAATTGCACTTCTCAAATTCACACCCTAAAACTCTGCAATTCACATTACTCACATCAAACTCATCTATCTCATCATCCCTTAGAAACTCAACACTTATCTATACCATATTCAACCTTGAAAATAATATTCAAGGTCAGCTATGCATCTCAACCATTGAAATTAAAACTAGGTTGACACCAAAACATTCCCACGGTGGAAGGGAAAAAAAGGCAAACCACAACAAATGTTAGCTAGGACATAAATCCACTCACCATTGAAATTAAAACTAGGTTGACACCAAAACATTCTCATGGTGGAAGGGAAAAAAAGGCAAACCACAACAAATGTTAGCTAGGACATAAATCCAGACATGCATAATATGCCACACTTCCACAAATAGTAAAGTAATTTTTCAAGTAGTGTAAACACCCAAGGTTGGTCGAACCTATGTTAACACCATTAAAACTTAATTACATTCTTCCTCAAATCCAAAGATCAATCAAAAACACCATGTATAACACATGAACATGATCTATAATATTCCAGAAATGCATTGAAATATAACAAGTTCCTTTGTAAAAAAATCACTTGAAGAATGTACACACCCAATACATTCAAACAACTCTCTCATACACTATAACTCAAGAATGTGGCATCCAAAGAACCAAACCTCAAACAACTTCATATGAAGAAAGATATTCACACTAACAAGACCCTTTCAGATTTGTAAGACTTGAAACCACTCTACGAAGAAATGTGGAGCAAGAACCTTTCTCCCAAACACTGATGAACATACCTTCCTCTACACAATGATCTAGAACATAAAATTCTAAATCCAGCACCTTTTTATACCTCTAATAAAAATATCCAAACTACACAAGTAGATACTCAACCCAAAAGAAATATGGATCCAAACCATAACACAGCTCAGCAACACAAGACACACTACAACACACTGATTCCTCCTTTTATTCAATTTTATCAAAATAACTTGGAAACCAAGAAAAAGAAACATATCACCAAAATATTTAGTACTTCCCAATCACCATGTAGCCAACTACATCATAGCAACTTAACCATACATTTATAGACAAATTTTTATCAAAGCAACACTATAGGTTGACACTAATAGCTTACTAATGACAACATAATGTAAGTAATCAAAACATCATCGGGGACAATACTAACACAACACAAATTCCACTACTTAGTATGTGTAGCACATGGAAAATTTCAGATGTTAGAAAATAAACAACATGCATACACTAACCTTAGCTAACAATGAAGTACAAAGGAGTAAAATGTATAAACCAAAGAACAATCTCACCAAAAAATCTTCATGCACTCCATGAAGAACCTTCATGACACTTATCCATTTTTTGTATATAATAAATGCCCTTAGATTTTACTTAAGTATACAAATATGGCCTAAATATAATGTCAAAGAAAAATATTGAAGATTTAAGATAAGTAGAATGTACCAAGCTCTCAAGATTTCCAAGAATTCTAAGATGTCCCAGATTTCTAAGATGAAGAAATGACAATAATAGAGCCCTTTTTATAGGCAAGCTGATTTCAAATGACAAGATAAGATTGAAAGACAATTAATCGATAGTCAAGATTAAAAGACAAGACATGAGATAGGGTTAGGGATAAATTAGAAAAGATGAATGGTCGAGATTAAATTAAAAATAATTTAATCAATGGTGGAGGTTATTCGAGACAAGGAGGGATAAGGAAGGGATGTAGAAGATAAGATCGTCACAAAAAAAGTGACGAGTTAGAAAATAAATCAAATCCTTTTCCATTTAAATGGTCAATCACTAATTAGATAATATATGTATTATCTAATTATGGAAGATTGTGATAAGAGAATAATCACCATTTTGAATAAAATAATGATTTTTAATTCAAAATCAAGATATGGAATCTAATTCAATAATTAAAACAATTATTTAATTATAGTGGAAAGTGGCATAGAAATTAAATAAATTAACATTTATTTAATTAATGGAAGAAGAAAAAATTATAAGAATGAATTACTTAAATAATTAAAATTATTTAATAGAGGACATCTGAGTTTAGGAAATAACTAAATAATTAAATAATCAAACTATTTAATTATGACAAATGAAGATGAAATAACTATGAAGAAATTAAGAGTCATAGGCTTAGGACAATTTTTCGTGTCTACATTTTACCCTTCTTTGATACAATTTCATTTATCACATTGTGTGAAATAAATTTGAGTCAAACATTCCCTAGTGAAAGAAGGATGAGAAAGAATGGCGAGGAAGTAGTGGTATGCCCCCTCAAGAGGATAGGTGGGTTTGAAGAACACGAGTGTGCTCTCGAAATGGATGAGAGAACTAGAAGATGAAGGACAAAAGGCTAGAGTAAAATAAATAAGGGTTGTGAAGATGTCGATAAGAAGAAATGTTAGAGTGGAAAAGATGAATAGTAGCATAGAAGACATGGATGTTAGCATGGAAGACATGGACAATTGTATATAAGAATGAATTCAATACTTTTCCAAAACAAATAATATAAATGGATAACAAACACCACAATATGAGATAAACCAAGGTGTGCAAGGTCACCCACTTGTAAAATAGACAGTTGTATACAAGGAAATGTCCTAGCTCATACTAAGGGAAAAGTTTCCCCAGTATTTTTGCCAACTCAATCCACAAAAAATAGTCAAAGAAAAGAGTCTTAAAACATCATTACTCCTCTAAATCCTTCATGGAACATCCTTGAGGAAGCTAGTAACTTTACTCAAAAAAAAATCCAATAGAAAAAAGTAAGATAGAACAAGCCATATGGTCAACAGTCGGTAATAGTGTTTTCCAAAATTTAATTGTTTGATGTTTAAATGATGGGTTGATTGTTTGACAAAGCTTGGTTTCAGGAAAGACACATATTGTATAAGATGTCTAGATTGCTTTCAATTATTTGACCACCTGTTTAAGGAAAATGATGATGTTTGACTAAATGATGATGTCTTGTTTCAGGAAGGACGCATCTTGTATAAGACATTTCATCATTTTCATGATTTGACCATTTTGAAATTTTGTCTGATTAGACTTAATGAATTTGTTAGCTAGCTTGCCTTGTTGATGTGTGACTTTCCTCGATGTTTCAACAACTTCCTGTGTTTTTTATGACAATGTTTGACTTATTTGACTGATGTGACGAACCCTAAAGGACTAACCTAATGTGGTGAGGGTGCATCGAGAGATGGCCTTGCCTACGTCCAGTCGCAGAGGCAACATAGTTTGATGTGACAACGACTGACTGACACAACTTACACTGAATCTTTTTCTGGGATTTTGAACATTTATCTAGATATTTTTGGGTTTTGACATGTTTTGATTTTTTTTATCTTTTTGATGTTTTATGATTTTTTATTTTTTATTTTTGTATTTTTCAGGACATTTTATAATTTTTTTGGTTTTCTTCAAGACATTTTAAGATTTCCTTGTTTTTATTTTTGGAAATTTTACAACCTTAGAACAACAAGTACAATATCCAAATCACATAGGTTGATTTTTTTCCCCCAATCAAGTATAAGACCAATTTATTAGGAATAAGATGGAATGGGGATGCATAGTGTACTTGATTTCAATCGTTCCAACCTATGGAGAGGACAACCATTTATTATGGGTGATGATAAGGATGGTAAATGATAAGGTATGTGGATAAGAAATATAAGTGGTATGAAGGGGAAGTTAGGCTGGAATAATGGAAGATCAAGAGGCAAATTTGACTACACATGGTGCCTTTTTGCTAGGTTTTCACCATGGTACATATCCAAAGAGCCACCAAAGTGGTTTTCTCTATTGGATTAATTATTTTTCTTTACTATTTTATTTATTTTTCAATTTTTTTGGTGTTACCAACATGCCTATTTCCCAGGTTTTCATCAAGGTAATAATTTTTTTTTTTTCTATTTTTTGTGTTTTTCCATGATTAAGACAAGGCTCACAGAAGCTATGTGGAAAATCTCCTCAAATGAAGACTATTGATTAGATCTGACAATACTTCTCCTTCAAGGGTAGAAAACTAGTATACTTCTGATCCAAATACTTTTGTAACAATGTAACGCCCCAACCAGTTTGGTTTAAACTTTCTTGGATTTTCTCTTTCTGCTTGATTCTTTGGATTTCCCATTAAGAGGAGGTCACCAATATCAAAATGTCAAATCAAGAATTTCCTTTTATAGTTTTGATGAAGATGGTTTTGATATGATTGAAGCTGATCTAGATCCTCTTTTATTCATTCATCCAAGAACTCTAGCTCATGCAGTCTTGACATGTGGCACTCTTTTGTTGGCCTTGTTGTTGCACCAAATGATCGACCTATCAATGCCCGATACAAGCATTAGTTAAGATCCATGAGAGGAAGTTAAACCATGTCATGAAATTGAAGGGAGATGCTGGCAACTAGTCCAACATCTTCATCATTGATATTCCCTTTCAAAGATACCCTTAGGGAAGGAATTCCGACCTCAATAGGCAAGATGGCCTCAAAAAAAAAATCTAGGAATATGGAATGGCACTAGTGGGAGTGGATGTTCTTGTGTGGTAATCCCATAGTGCACGGTTAAAATATAAATTATATTCATGACCAAAATCATTGATGTTATTTTTAAGGATTCTAAGGATTGTTTTGTTACATGCCTCAGCTTGATCATTACCTTGTGGGTAATATGGAGTGGAAAAGTGGTGTTGGATATGGAATTTCTCACAGATATGGAAGACTTCTTGATTTTTAAATGGGCAGCCATTATCAGTGATTATGGATTGAGGAACACCATAGTGACAAATTATGTAGTTAAGGATGAACTTAGAAATTTGTATGTTGGTAATGTAAGTCAAGGGAATGGCTTCAATCTATTTGGTGAAGTATTTAGTTGTAGTATTAAGGAATTTATGGCATTTGAAGGATGTAAGATGTATCTTCCCTATGATTTCATGTCCCCATTGGGAAAAGGGCCACAATGATGTGATTAGATAGAGCTCCTATGCTAGCCTGTGTATCAAGTCTTGGTGGATCTGGCACTGTCGATATTTCCTGAAAAACAAGTATGAGTCCCTTTCCATAGTAGGCCAATAATAGCCTAGTGTCATAATATTCTTAGCTAAGGTTAGACCACTAGAGTGGGATCCACATATATCCTTATGCACCGCATGCAAGGTTGCTTGTGCTTCCTCAGTATTGAGACATCTCAACAAGGTATTGTCTAGGGCACATCCATAAAGGGTCTGATTGATGATTTCATACTTGGAGGATTTATAAATAAATGTCTTGCATTGGTTGTTTAAATATCACGAGGTAGGATTTGGGCATGAATATAGTCATATATTTATTTGTACCATGGAGAATTTAGACTAATAAGCTCACACACCATCTTTGAATCTAGGATGTCAAAGGTAGGGACCAAAATTTGTTCTACCAAAAACTTTAATTTAGGCATGTTACTAGGTATGTCCAAGAGTGAAACAATGGTAGCCACAAAATTCATTGCTTTATTCCAAATGTGGGGTATCTGATGAAAAAGGATGCTATCAAAATATTTCTTGAAGCTATTTGTCATATGTTTGTATGTGGCCAAGTTTTCATCTTTATTATTGTAGTCATCATTAAATTATCATATTACTAGCTGAAAATGTGCATAAAACTAGAGGTGTTTGATCTTCCATTGGATGGCCATACATAATCTTGTTAAAAGAGCCTCATATTTTGCTATATTGTTTGTGCATCAATTTTTTTTTTTGAATGAATTAGAAATGGTGTGACCTTGGGGTGTGATAATTAATATGCCAACCCTTGAGCCATGATTTGTGTGGGATCCATAAAAGTATAAATTTCATGTCATTCCAATGTCTACAGTGAAGATAGATTCATCAAGAAAATATGAGACTGGAGGATGCTCTACCCTAGTTGTTGCAGTTGCCAGTTTGTTAGCAATAACTTGTTCTTTTATAGCCTTTCTTTCGACATATAGGATATCATATTCACTAAGTACCATGACCCATTTCACCAGGAATCTTGTTAATGTTGATTTACTATGGAGATACTTCAATGGATATATCTTTGCATCAAACAGTTTTTGGTGATTTAACATGTAGTGCATTAGTTGTTGGGTAGCAAAACCTACTACAAGAAGAACGTTCTATTAGACTATAATTTCACTGATATCCGACCGGAGTGTGACTAATATAATACATGGCCCTTTCACGACCCTCACTATCATGTTGTGCAAGTAGGTCTCCTAGCACGTTGATGTGGCTGCTGAAATATAGAGAATCAAAGGTTGTCCATCATTAGGTGATGCTAACACTGGGGGTGTAAGTAGCTAATCCTTGATTTATTGAAAAAAATTTTGACACTTATTCATCGATGAAAATGGTACCCCTTTTTTGAGAAGATGTTGGAAGGGATGTATTTTATCCACCAACTATGCTATGAGTCACCTGATTGACTGCAATCTTCCTTGTAGTGTTTGTAGTTCACTTATACTGGCTAGTGGAGGAATTTCTATTATAGCCTTTACTTTTGTGGGTCCACTTTGATGCCTCATCTAGAAACAATGTATCCTAGGATTTTTAATGATGTCACGCTGAATAGACACTTTTTAGGATTGAACCTACTTTGTATTCTTCCAATATTTTTAAAATTTTATCCAAGACCTGTAAGTGATCAGCCCTTATCAATCATTTAGCTAAAAAATAATCCACATAATCTTCCATGAGAGTGTGCATGAGATCATGAAAAATAGTTTTCATGGTGCATTGATATGTAGCTCCAGCACTTTTTAGTCGAAAGGGCATGGCATTTGAATAGTAAGTTCCCCAAGGACAAGTGAATTTTTTTTTATGTTGGTCTTCAGGTGCTATTCTGATTTGATTGTACCCTGAGAAACCATCGATGAGGGATAAAAATTCATATCATGCATTAGTTCCACAATTATGTCGATATTTGGCAGAGGGAAGTCATCTTTAGGAAATGCTTTGTTTACATATCTAAATTCTATGCAAATGTGGATGCCACCTATTGGTATTTTTACTGGTACAAGATTGGAAATCCATTATGCATAATCAATTGACCTGATAAAGCCAACATCTAATAGTTTCTTGAGCTCATCTTTGACTAGTAAAGAAATTTGCAGGTGCATTTTCCTTAGTTTTTGTTTGATTGGCTTAGCACCTAGCTATAATGTAAAATGATGTAATATCAAATTAGGATCTAGTCTTGTCATATCAGCATATGACCATGTGAATTTGATATATCTCTCAGTGAAGAAGTTGTGGAATTTAGGTTGCTCTACTTTTGTTAAAGATGTTGCAAAATAGATTAACCAAGGATTATCTTTGGTGCCAATTTTGATTTGCATAGATTTCTCAACTAGTGAAAATGAATTTTCTTGAATAGTGGGGAGAACATTCAACCCTCCTTCCTTGGGTTCCTCAGAGAGGTTCCTTCCCTTGGATGCGTCCTTTATTTTTGCTTTTTCATTATCCAAAGGCACCTTTCAATTTTCACCTAGGGACTCATCATTTTTAATTTTTAATTTTTTCCTTTATTGTTTTTACTTTTGCAACTAGAGGGGTGAAAAGACTCCCCAAAATAAGCCACGCTATCCAATTCTATGGTAAATCCAACCTTATGGTCACCACTAGGCATCCCTTCTCACAATCTTGGGAAGTCAACTAGTGCTTCGTCATTCTCAAATGTATCCAAAGAAGGAGGTTCTTGTTGATCCCAACTGATAAGTTTGGGATACATTAGGGGCCTGCCATCATCAGAGGTATCAAAGGTAGAGGCTGATAAGGTGAGGATAGCCCTATTGACATGGTCACAAAATTTTCTTATCAAATCCTCCTTGTCATGTGACATTTTCCCTAAGAGAAGAGAAATATATGTATAACCCTTTGGAATTAAAAGGGAGATAGAAAATAAAGGATATTATGATCCTTTGGTTAAAAGAGAGATTAATAAAGAATATTTATAAAAACTCTTAAAAAGGGAAGAATAATAATTATTTATTTAAATAATTATTGAAAGGCAACCTTTTTGTGAAAGGGTGTGATGGTTTGGAAACCACCCCTTAAAAGGATATATAAATCATTCATGTGAGAATTGAGAGGCACATTAAAAAAGAAGAGAGAACATTCAAGTAAGAAGAAAAACCAAGGAAGAAGGAAGTGGTTGGTGAGCTATGGACATGATGGAGAAGGGGCACACGTATAGTGTGTTTCAAACCTGGGGTACAAGTGAGTGCACTTAGGACGGTCCTGGCCAGGGCATGGTTTTTTGGCATGAGTGTTGAGCATTGTTCCAGTGGAACCAACACTCGTGTAGAGTGAAAAAGTGTGCTTTCCTCCTAGACTGCTCGATGAAAAGATCCAGTACCACTGACATATTCCTTGGGGTTGAGGATGGATCCACGGTGTAGTATGGGATGCACCGAATCCTCTA